>OY757017.1:24750870-25080971 GCA_963580285.1 Lucinisca nassula
GCAGTTGTCAGTTTCTGGCGAAAGAATGTGCACTGTACTGGATAACCGCTTACGTATAAGCCTACCCAGGAAAAGTGTGGATAGGTAACCAGACCGGCTCAAAAATTACCTAAAATAGTGTTGACTGGGTCGTTAAACTCCAATTCAAACAAACAAATCAATTGCCAACAAAAGTCAGGTCAGCATTTTGCATTACATTGCTTCTGACATCCCTGGCCAGTATGATTAACTGTTCTCAAATATTCATTGAATTATCTTGATCCATTGACTAATTATTCCCTAGATACCCGTAAAACTGTTTGGCTATTATAGATTGTGGGTATTCGTTAGAACCGCCTCGATGAGGCGGTTCTAACGGGTACCCACAATATATAATAGCCAAACAGTGCAGACCCGGATCAAAGAGGAATAACAGCTAAACATAGACCTGACACCCTTTTAGGGGATTGGGACCACCTGGCTGAGTCTCCCGCCATTTTTCAATTTTTCAAAGGGAGACGACTTTCGGGACTTCCTATTCACTTCTCTATTAGACCTGTCCCACTGAAAAAAGGGTCTACTCTTAATCTTAAAGGAAAGGTGCACATTCTTTCCTTTAAGAGTTGACCCCTATTGGTATTGGACCCCCCACCGGAAGGTGTTCCCATTCCCCTTAAATGACAAACGGTCTTGTCCAAAGAGTCCATTAGTATACTATTTGTTAATATAGACTGTTCCCCGGCCCTTTAAGCACTATAATCAATCATTAAAAATTTTAACTGCGCACGTATTTTTCACTTTTCTTATCAATTATAGGGTGTTGCTCCTTTGTTTTGCAGTTTTTTTTTTGTCGTTGGTTTCAAATTCCAAATTCCTGTTTTGCAAAACGGCGCAGGCATTGTAAATATGCCTAATATATGCACACTTATAGAATTACGCATCATAAAAACTGAACTGCGACAGGCAGAAAAGGTGTCTTCAGTGTGTGGTCTCAGGATTTTTGTTTGAAATGAGGTTTAACGTTCCCTTCAGCACTATTTAGGTCATTTTGGAGACGCTTCTTCCAATTTTGTGGGTTCTTTTTACCCGCCACTGAGACGAAAAAGGCACCCGATAAAACCAAACGGCTTAGATGCATTGGACGGTCTGACTCACATCACTTTGCCTGGGCGGGCTTAGTCCTTCAAAGCGGTTTACCAGTACTCATGTGTGGTCAGTCTCAGTTTTGCATCACGTAAACAAGTCCGTGAAATGAACATCCCCTTAAACCCCACTTTATATAGAGGAAACTCGGGTTTAGGGGGGTTAACATTATTTTTCTTATTTCTGCTCAAAACATAGGTTGTGGGTACTCGTTAGAACCGCCTCAATGAGGCGGTTCTAACGAGCAACCACAACCTATGTTTGCAGTATGAAAAAGAAAAATATCACAGATTTTCATCAGAAAAGTAGCCATTTTGGAGGTTAGAAAAAAAACGCACTATGTCGCACGGGTGTATTATCGTAATGGCGTGGAAGCACCATGGAACCCAATCTATTTCTCCGAGCCCCAATGGGCGGGGGCTATATCCACTCAGTAATAGCACAGAATTCCCTGTCTGCCTTGTCCCTCCAAATATTTGTCAATTTTTGCCAAAAAATATATTCTGTACTGATCAAGAAGCCTCCGTGGTGTAGTGGTCACAAGTATGCTACTCTCTTTGTAAACCAGGAGTCGCAGGATCAATCCCGGGCTTCTCCAGACTTTCGGATGAGTCTTTAAACCGAGGTCCCGTCTCCGTATGACCTTAGCTGTTTGTGAGACGTCAAACTCAGACACTCACTCACTCACTCACTGTACTGATCAACCGCTTATGTATAAACCTGTCCAGAAAAAGTGTGAATAGTTACATGTGAAAACTGACAATCTATTTGTCAATTTCTGCCAAAGGAATATATACTGTTATGTATAAATCGTCTGAAGAAAAGTGTAGCTAGGTTGGTTGATTTGAGGTTTAACGTCCCCGTCAACACTGTTAAGGTCATTTTGGAGACGTTGCTTCCAATTTTGTGGGACTTTTACCCGACATTGAGATGAAATGACATCTCAAGTCCTGACGCCCAATGAAACCAATAGGGTTTATTAGCAAGGACGGTCCGCCTCGCGCCGCGGTTCCTGGGCAGGCTTAGATCCTCTAAGCGGTTTACCAGTACTAGTGTGCGGGCCGGATTCAGCTCTGCGTGGAAGCATCATGCAGCCCATATATTTCTTCAAGCCCCTATGGGCGGGGGCCGTAGTGTAGCTAGGTACATGCATATGTGAAAACTGACCGTCTTGATATAAATAATGTTGCCTAGAATATTAAACTCCAAAACTGTCAGCACTCAGAAGCTTTGGTGCTTCAGACATTCATACGGCACACATCACTGTGATCAGTGTTTGTTTGTAGTGGGGTTTAATGGCCCAGTAAACACTATTTTATGTCATTTTTAAGCCGGCCAGTTTACCTACCCACACTTTTCCTTGGCAGACTTATACGTAAGCGGTTAACCAGTACAGTACACATTCTTTCGCCAGAAAGTTACAACTGCCCTTCTTGAATCAGCGGAAGCCGAAGAGAATGACCATAGGAAATATTTCATGATCAATCTCCACGAAAGAATGTTGCCGACCCCGGCAGGTATCGAACCCGCGTCCTCCTGATCACCAGTCAGACGTGCATCCGACTAAGCTACCGAGGCCGGCCTCGGCTTGGATGCGTAGGCTGATCTGAGCCTTCACTGAGCACACGTGTTTGAAGACAAATACAGTCGAACAGCTCGAACACCTTTGGGACCACGAAAATCTGTTCGAGACAGGGGTAGTTCGAGCCACTGAGGGTTACTGTCAGGAGGCATAAAGGGGTAAAGTTTGGGACATCTTTTCAATGTTCTATAATAAAAAAATGTTTGCTGTGTGTACTCCTTAGAATCGCCTCATCGAGGCGATTCTAATGAGTACACACAACATACATTGACAAGATAAAAGTCGAAAATCTCCTTATTATCCCGCACTATTTCTTATGAAGACTAATTCCCAAGGGACTCAAGAACGGGTTCGAGTCAGCCATGGTATGCGAGCCATCGGTGTTCGAGCCATCGGAAGTTCTGCTGTATTTGCTTGTCATGAGTCATTGACACTTATCCCGCTGCATAAATTAACTAGGCCACACCCATTTAAATTTCAACCAACCAAATCACTTCATGTACTTTATTCATTCAAATTCGCAAACACAATAACAAACAGTGTAGATCCTGATCAGATGGCTTCTTCAGAAGCCATCTGATCTGGATCTACACTGTTTGCAAAGGTAGGGGTTGTCGTGAACAGCAGGATAAGGGTTAATTGTAATATTTATTTGGGATGATCCAGCGGCAAGCGAGTTAATCGAACTGTCTTTAGGACTTAGGCACACAGAAATGCACATGAACTAATTAAATCTTCACAGATAAGCTATAGTCATCTGCGTAAAGCACGATCTCTCCCATTCTAATGTGGACAAAATAATATAAAGAAGTGCACCCAAAATACGTGATATAAATCTATCCAATCACTATACAAAGACTCACTAAAATTAATTTACAATATTGAAATTCGTTTCTGGCTAAAAGGTGATGACGTAAAACATGTCATATGAGAATATTACGGACCCGGTAAGGGACATGCTGGTTTTATTTTTAGTTGTCTCCACAAGATAAGATCTTGTTGGCACAATTTAATGTTTGCACAACATAATATCGTATTCGCTTAACTTATTTTCTTGTTCGGACAACATAATATCTTGTCCTCACAACACAAAATCTTGTGTAGATACATATCTTCTTCGCACAACGTACTATCTTGTCCGCATAGCAAAATGTCTGGTTCAGACAATATAATATCTTGTTCGCACAACTTTTTAGCTTGTTCACACAACATAGTATCTTTAGTTGTTCGCAGAACATATATCTTGTGCAAACAACATTATCTTGTTTGTTTTTCTTTTTCTGTTAACTGGCAATAGCAATTTTAACGTGAAACCGATATTGTCAGTTAACTGACAATAGCACTTTTAACGTAAAACCGATATTGTCAGTCAACTGTCAATAGCAATTATAACATGAAACCGCTATTGCCAGTTAGCTAGCAATAGCAATTTAACGTAAACCGCTCTTGTCAGTTAACTGTCAATAGCCACTTCGTTTTTTTTTAATAAATCAAGTTGTGCGAATGATTCAAATAAGATGATATCTGGTTCGCACAGCAAATATAATATCATATGACGTCCTGTCTGAGAGTGTAATAACGCCATGTAATATTTTCGATAATCCACTAGTGGATATTAAATATGCAAATTAGCTACATACGTCCCGTAACGTTACATGTACGACGTCCTTAACGACGTCGCGTTTACTAACGGCGGAATATTGACATTTTTGAAAACAGTCGTAAATAAAATGCGCTTTAAATGTCATATGATAAATAGAATCTTGCATTCGTCCTCATGTTTTATTGAATTTATTAAACTCGTTGAGGAAAAGGAATAAAATGCGAGGCAAGCCTCACATTTTATCCCTTTTCCTCAATTCGTTTAATAAATTCAATAATACATAAACACTCATGTAAGATCCTCTATATAACCAGCATGTCCCTTCCCGGTGTCAGATAATATTTTGACCCGTGTAATATTTTGACCCGCGGGTCAATATATTACAGTAATATTTGACCCCCCCCCCCCCTATAATATTTTGACCCGCCACTAAAACTTCAGCAAAATAAATCAGAAGTGGACTTTTATCGATAAAATAGGTATTTACAAGATAAGAAATGGGTATTGCAAGGAGTCTATTGCAGATCTGACAACATGGGTAGGGGGTCAAAATATTATAGCTATAATAAAATGACCCCCCCCCCCTATACATATCTTTTTTCAACTTAGGAAATGGACTCAAAATAATAGTACTGGACAATAATATCAATAGATTATTTCACATTTGACAAAATTAATGCAGAATAATATTCTCTTTTGAAATGGGTGTTGCTGCCAAGAAAGGGGGGGGGGGGGTTCAAAATATTATAGCTATAATAAAATGACCCCCCCCCCAGTACAATTTACAAAGTACTGGACAATAATATCATTATCATCATTATATCACATTTAACAAGATAATGAAGAATAATATTCTCATTTGAAATGGGTGTTGCTGCTTAGAAGTGTGTGTGTGTGTGGGGGGGGGGGGTCAAAATATTATACCCATAATAAAATGCCCCCCCCCCAGTATCTTTTTCAACAAAGGAAATGGAGTCAAAATAATGTAAAGAAAAGGGGATATAGCAGTAGATTATTTCTAATTAACTGGATTAAAACTACAGAATAATCATGACTTGAATGTTGAACTGTTGATAAAATGTAGGGGGGGGGGGGGGGTCAAAATATTATACCCATAATAAAATGACCCCCCACAGCAAGTATCTTTTTCAACCAAGCAAATGGACTCAAAATAATGTAAAGAAAAGGGGATATAGCAGTAGATTATTTCTAATTAACTTGGTTAAAACAACAGGATAATCATGACAATTGAACGTTGAACTGTTGATGAAATGTAGGGGGGGGGGGGGGGGGGGAGGGGTCAAAATATTATACCCATAATAAAATGACCCCCCACACCAGGTATCCTTTTCAACCAAGGAATTGGACTCAAAATAATGTAAAGAAAAGGGGATATAGCAGTAGATTATTTCTAATTAACTTAATTAAAACAACAGGATAATCATGACTATTGAACGTTGAACTGTTGATGAAATGGGGGGGAGGGGGGGGGGGGGGGGGGCAAAATATACCAATGATAAAATGACCCCCCACCTAGTATTTTTTTCAACCAAGGAAATGGTTGTTGTTGTTGTTGTTTTCCAGTTTCCCCGTGTCGCGGGTCGTCAGCTGGTGGGGTCCCAGGGAACGAATCCATGCTGGCACTACACCGTAGCCGTTCGGTGGTACCCCCATTCCCCGTTGCCGGTGAACAGGGAGACCATCGCTCGGCTCCAGCCCCGTCCGTCTCATGTTTGTCGTCTCACGTCTCAGGTGTCTCCGAGCCCACGGGCATCCCCTTACCCTGTAGCCAATCGCCGAGCTCCGTTCTGAGAGGTTTGTGAAACGGTGCCGTGACCTTTCCAGGTCTCGGTGGGGCTTATATTTTGTCTTCCCCTTTGCTTCAGGAGTGCATGTGTCCTGTCGCTAAAGGGCATCTTTATTGATTGGAGTTTCTGGGCTAGGCGTGCTTCATTTTTTAAGGGCTGTGGATGTGTTGCACAGTTCCAATATGAGCCTTTGTTTTGGTGCAACATAGTTTAGTTGTAGTAATTTGGAACTCCATTCTAAATGTTTGGCTACGTGATTGCCTGCGTTTAAGTTATAGCAGTGCTGTGCCTTGGGTTTTTGCGGTTTGCCGCAAAGGGGTGTGGGTTGTTTTGTGTAACAGGGTAGGCTCCGAGTTTGACCTTATCATAAAGGGGATCGTTTAGCAGTTAATTTTGTTTGAAAGTTTCATTGCAATTTGGAAGACGTTTCTAAAGATTGCTATACACGTTTCCATGCTACGTGTTATGCACCTTATATCCAATCAGGGGATTCGGGACAAAGTTTTTAGCCATTTTGTGGTGCTTATTTGCACAACAAAATTGTAGAGTCCATCCATTTCTTTCTTCTAGCTTGTAGCTTCAGCCGCATCTACACCCTCACGCCAGCACCATGTCTATGGATGTCGTCTACGCTTTTTGTATCAATTTTGATATTGGTATATTGTTTTTTTTTTTTTTTTTTGTTTGATTTTTGCATATTTTTGTAACGTATGTACATTTTTACATTATTTGGTCTGTGCTCCCAGCTTATTGAGTATATATGTGGGCGGATGTGCTCGCCCCGCCACGGACCTGTCATGTTTGTTTTTCTTGTGCTTTAAAGATGGTGTTGTCCGTTTTGGGGCAAGCCCACCCGCTCTCTATTGCTGGGTAGGACAGTTTTTGTACCTGCAAGGTTGTGCTTGTAGATTATATTTTGTGTTTTGTTTATTCTGTACATACAACATATAGTATAGTATGATGGCCTCCGCCGTCTCGGGCCCAAGTTTGTGTTTATTTTAGTTAGTGGGTGACCTCTATCGCGGAGGATGTGGAAGTAGGTCAATCCCCTTTCTGCATTTTTTTGTTAAAGTTAGGAAAATGTGGTGCCCCTAGCTAGGCCTCCTCCACGTAGGATGTCATATTCTGTGGGGCCGTAAGTGGGTCATTCTGAGTCGCCATGTTTACATGTCATTATAGCAACCTACGTGAAGGAAGGCACCGTAGGAGGAATTGTATTCCTACCTAGTCGTTTGAGGGCCCGAGATATCGTGTGCCGATCTCGTTAGCAATGTAGTTAGTACAAATTCATATAATCATGTAGGTCGCATACAAGCGTCCGCCTGCGCATGTGCGCAGTCGAGCACTCCTATGCGATCTTGTTTTTATGTGTCATATTTACAGTTAACAATGTTTGAAATCGCTTTTTGGGAGAAAACTCTTCTTCTTCTTCTTCTATCTCCAGGTTTTTGATCTCTCTTTTCCTATACTATCCTCTCTACGGGATTCCTACTCTACAAATATTCTACAACTATCGCTATATCTACCTAATTGAGCATTGCGTGGGTGGATGTGTGTTGTTTTAGTTTTGCGTGGGTGGTTGTGTGTTGATGCCCTCCTTCAGGGTCGCGCTTAGTCATGCCCTAGTTAGTTAGTTAATTTCCCTTATCTGTATAAATATTTGGCCGTCTTGACCGTCCGTTTTAATTACGGTCATGGCGCGATTTGCTGTCTTTGATGGTACTTATGTTAAACGACAAGGGTAGTACCGAGGGCTGTTTGATGTACCAGGCGAGGTTCGGTTTTTCGGCCGTGGTGGTATGCGCCTGGCGAGCTATGATGTTGACTTGTGGGACAGCGGTTCATATTTTCCGAGGGCAAAATTGGGACAGCGATGGTCGTCTCCACAGGCACTATTACAGGGACCGTATTCATTTGTCAAGGGAGGGACAGAAGCAATACCATGTGTGCTTAGAAAGGGCCTTTCTGCGATTTTTCTGCTAGTCGGGTGTTTATAAAATGTCCTTTTGTGGGCCCCCAGATCATTCCGTTTGGGTAACCTTATAATGTACATCCTTTGTTCGAAAGCGAAATTTGCAAAAAAAAAAAAAAAAAAGAGAAAAACAAAGAGATGTGATAAGGCCTATTGTTTCTTATTTCTGTCCCACTCATCTATGTGCATTCCTGAAGGAGAGCCTTTTTGTTTGCTAGTGTGTTTGTGTGCCGTTCTCCTTTGGGTTGTGTGGTTCTCGATCAGCCAGGATTTTGACGCAACGCTGCTCAGTGCCAAAGTCCTAAGACCGCAAACCCCAGCGTTACATCTCGTCCTGATTTCCCGTTTGCCTCACCCCCTCCGGACAGGCCGGGCGATGGATTTTCCTTGTGGTGGATCCATGCCCAGTCCCGGCGTGTTCTCGTGTGATCCTCTTTTGGGCAGTGTGGCTCCCGATCAGCTAGGATTTTGGTGCATTGCTCATAAGTGCAAAGCCAGTGGGCCGCAGCCACAACGCTACATCTCGTCTTAGCCTCTCGCTTGCCATACCCCTTTGGAGGGTGGGTCGGGGCCATGGATTTTCCTTGTGGTAGGTCCATGCCCCGTTCTGTTATGGTCTTCTCACAGTGATCCAGGGATCGCTGTCACCGTTAGGCACTCCTTAGTGCAAAGCCGAGGCCGCAAACCACAGTGCTTACCGTTGACTTTGTTCCCCTTTTCGCCGTGAGATGGCCGCCCTTTGAACACTACGCTCCTTTTTGGTTGGTTGCGTCTTAGGTGCGGTTAAATCATTTATTGTTTCTGAAATCGGGTCTCTAACGGTTTTGGGTTCAGGCATGTTTGTGTGTAACCTCGTACGGGGTGTGTCTCTCGTAACAGTGCAATAAATTTAGTCTGCGCCCTTAGCTTTCCCCTATATTTTGTCCAGGTAGTTTGTTTTCTCAAAGAATTTGAAAACCGCGTCCCTCATTTCCTGTGACATTAGATTGAGCAAAGAAATCGCGTTTATCTCCCCTTCGTATCCTAGTGCTGTCAGTTCTCCCTTTAGTTCCCTTCTAGCGGGGCCGTGTGCGGGACACTCTGCGAGGTAGTGTTGAACACTCTCAACCCCGCCACAGTGCCCGCATAATGGATCGGCCGCGTTATAGAAGATGTTGTGTGCATTTAGTCCGTTGACCCCGAGTCTTAGTCGTGTATATATGCGATCGAGCTTTCGGCTGTCGCTGTATTGAACTATTTTCGGGGTCAAGGACTGGCAGATCGAGTGTCTGAAGCCGTGTTGTCCCTGCCATATGCGCGCCCATTCCTTTGTGATGCTGGCCTTAATGATTGGGTAGACTTCTTGTGGGGTGGGGAGGTAGTCAAGTTCCTTCCCCCGGGTCAGAGCTTCTTTGGCCAGCGTGTCTGCGCGCTCATTCCCCTGCACGTTGCAGTGGGAGGGGATCCAATCTATGTTCAGGGTGATGCCTTGTTTTAGTATTTTGTGCATTAGGAGATGAATGTCCTGCAGTATATCCGGTCTTGTAGTGCTGTTTCCAGAGTTTATGCTTTGTACTGAGCTTAATGAGTCCGTTAGTATAACAACACTATCGGGTTTTTCTTCCTGTATCCATTCCAAGGCTTTTTGTATGGCTATAAGTTCTGCAGAGTAGACTGTGAGGTGCTGGTTAAGTTCTTAACCAAGGAAATGGACTCAAAATAATGTTATATATACATTATATATTTGAAAGTTGAAATCTTGCCACTAATGGGGAAAGAAGGGGAGGTGTCAAAATATACACCTACAATAAAATGACATCACCAAAATGTCAAGAAAGGGGATACAGCAATTGAATCTTTGCAGTATACTTATAGGTGAATACATATCGCAATACAGGTTGGTGTTAGGGGCATATCCTAACCATATTTGATCCCCACCCCCCCTTATTTCAAGTCATTAAGTTACAACCCCTCCCACATTCTGAACCTTACTGAATCTAGTGTATTACAAGCCATCTAATTCAATGCAAAGTTTAATTAATTGAATGAACTCAAATACCAGTATATCAATAACAGATAAAAAGGGTGGGTCATTTTATTATAGCTATAATAATTTGACCCCCCCCCCCCCCCCCCCCAACGTGCATAGGCTGGTTCTCTCAATACCATTTTAGTCATGTGGTTTTTTCTGTTATTTTTTATCTTTTTTGCTCCTTTTGGCCATTTCCCTTTAAACATGATTGCCCTTTCTTATATATTATAGTCATTATTCTTGCTGTAGATTTTCAGATCTAGAACTATCCCACCCCACCCCTCAGACACTGCCCAAGTGTAAAAATCAGCAGGAAAAACCACCACAATTGTCATAGTTTTACTGCTTAACAGTTACCTCACCATATTTGGTCATTTAAATGTAACTTTTGTGAAGTTAGGGAGGGGGGTCAAAATATTATAGGGGGGGGGGGGGTCAAAATATTATAATAATATATTGACCCGCGGGTCATAATATTATGACCCGCGGGTCACTTTTTAGGCGGGTCAAAATATTATATGACACCGGGTTCCGTAGGTATATAACGGAAGTTCTTTGTGTCTACATGTGTAGGTGCTTCTCTTCCTTTCTCGGCTTATTTGGTGTCATGAGAACCATGGCTTTACCTCAGTAATGTTTTGTTTCTATATAGAGGATCTTAGAGTGATCATGTATTATTAAATTTATTAAACGAGTTGAGGAAAAGGGATAAAATGCGAGGCTTTGCCGAGCATTTTATTCCTTTTTCTCAACGAGTTTAATAAATTCAATAATGAATGAGCCCGAATGCAAGATTCTATTTATCATATGACATTTAAAGCGCATTTTATTTATGATTGTTTACAACTATTACGCAAACATGCCTATACTAATACATTGTAAATTTATTCACCGAAAAAACGAAAATTATTAGATGAAAAATTGTGATATTTTTCTTATTTCTGCTCAAAATATAGATTGTGGGTACTTGTTAGAACCGCCTCATCGAGACGGTTCTCACGAGTACCCACAATCTATATTTTAGAGCAGAAATAAGAAAAATAAGGTTTACCCTGCAAACCCCAGTTTTACTATATAAGAGTGGGGTTCAAGGGGGTCAAAATTTTATAGGCGTGTTTTCGTGATGAATGCCAATATTCCACCATTAGTAAACGCGACGTCGTTAAGGAGGTCGTATATGTAACGTTATGGAACGTAACTAGCTAATTTGCATATTTTTAAAATCCACTAGTGGATTATCGTAAATATTACATGGCGTTATTACACTCTCAGACGCGACGTCATATGATAAAACATGTTCGCCATGTTCAGTGCATAGAGATGCACAGTAAAATACTATAATAACATTTCTACATAAAACTTTTATAAATAACTACTGGGAAGCAATAACTGGGAAGCAATAACTGGGAAGCAATAATGTTCATACCTAAATGAATACACTGACTCACGCGACGCCAGTGACGTCGAAATAAACAATGTTTCTCTTCAATATGATTTGACGATGGCGACGTTATGGCGCCAATGACGCTGTTCTGTAGTCAATAAGAAAACTGAATGCGCTTGTTTTTTTTTTTTTTTTCATTTTATTTAAGCCCTTAAACAAGATATTTTCGTCACATTATGAATGGAAAATAAAGTAAATATTAGTTATAAATAGAGGATCTTACACGAGTGGTCATTGCACGACCCGCAGAAAAAGCAACCGACTGAAGTCGGTTGATTTCTAAGAGTGCCCTAAAATCACCGTGTCATTCTGTCAGTCTGTCAGTCTGTCAGTGTGTCCGTCCGTCCGTAACCCGTTTGTGAAAATTGGTGATAGTGACTTAACCGTTTGGAATATTTAAACAATTTTTGGCATACTGATAGATATCAATGAGATCTAACCAATGAACTTGTGAAATATTACATTCCATTTAGTATAGCCTCGACGAGGCAAAAAATGTGATAATTTTTGAACTGCTTCTCCTCGGACACCGTTGGGCCGATTGAAGTCAAATTTCATATGGAGCCTCTATGGGATGGGGGAAACCAAAATTTGCTCATGGGGTCCAGGTCACATGACCAAAATGGCCGCAAAGCCATATATGGTCTGTCTGTCTGTCCGTCCGTAACCCGTTTGTGAAAATTCGTGATAGTGACTTAACCGCTTGAAATATTTAAACAATTTTTGGCATACTGATAGATATCAATGAGATCTAACCAATGAGCTTGCGAAATATTACATTCCATTTAGTATAGCCTCGCCGAGGCAAAAATGTGAAAATTTTTGAACTGCTTCTCCTCGGAAACCGTTGGGCCGATTTAAGTCAAATTTCATATGGAGCCTCTATGGGATAGGGAAACCAAAATTTGCTCATGGGGTCCAGGTCACATGACCAAAATGGCCGCCAAGCCATATATGGTAAAAACCCTTCATAAATAGTCTTCTCCAGAACCACTGGGCAGATTTCCACGAAACTTGATAAATAGCATCTGGGACGTAGGCCCATCATAAATTGCTAAAATGGTGACCCTGGGTTGACCTTGACCTTCTTTGGGTCAGTCCGTAACCCGTTTGTGAAAATTGGTGATAGTGACTTAACCGCTTGGAATATTTAAATACATTTTGGCATACTGATAGATATCAATGAGATCTAACCAATGAATTTGCGAAATATTACATTCCATTTAGTATAGCCTCGCCGAGGCGAAAAATGTGAACATTTTTGAACTGCTTCTCCTTGGAAACCGTTGGGCCGATTGAAATCAAATTTCATATGAAGCCTCTATGGGACGGGGGAAACCAAAATTTGCTCATTGGGTCCAGGTTACATGACTAAAATGGCCGCCAAGCCATAAATGGTCTGTCTGTCTGTCCGTCCGTAACCCTGTTGTGAAAATTGGTGATAGTGACTTAACCGCTTGGAATATTTGAACAATTTTTGGCATACTGATAGATATCAATGAGATCTTACCAATGAACTTGCGAAATATTACATTCTATTTAGTATAGCTTTGCCGAGGCAAAAATGTAAAAAAAAATTGAACTGCTTCTCCTTGGAAACCGTTGGGCCGATTGAAATCAAATTTCATATGAAGCCTCTATGGGATGGGGGAAACCAAAATTTGCTCATGGGGTCCAGGTCACATGACCAAAATGGCCGCCAAGCCATAAATGGTCTGTCTGTCTGTCCGTCCGTAACCCGTTTGTGAAAATTGGTGATAGTGACTTAACCGCTTGGAATATTTAAACAATTTTTGGCAAACTGATAGATATCAATGAGATCTAACCAATGAGCTTGCGAAATATTACATTCCATTTAGTATAGCCTCGCCGAGGCAAAAAATGCGAAAATTTTTGTACTGCTTCTCCTCAGAAACCGTTGGGCCGATTGAAATCAAATTTCATATGAAGCCTCTATGGGCCGGGGGAAACCAAAATTTGCTCATTGGGTCCAGGCCACATGACCAAAATGGCCGCCAAGCCATATATGGTCTGTCTGTCTGTCAGTCCGTAACCCGTTTGTGAAAAATGGTGATAGTGACTTAACCGCTTGGATTATTTAAACAGTGCTTAGCATACTGATAGATATCAATGAGATCTTACAAATGAACTTGCGAAATATTACATTCCATTTAGTATAGCCCCGCCGAGGCAAAAATGTGAAAAATTTTGAACTGCTTCTCCTCGGAAACCGTGTGGCCGATTGAAGTCAAATTTCATATAGAGCCTCTATGGGATGGGGGAAACCAAAATTTGCTCATGGGGTCCAGGTCACATGACCAAAATGGCCGCAGAGCCATATATGGTCTGTCTGTCGGTCCGTAACCCGTTTGTGAAAATTGGTGATACTGACTTAACCACTTGGAATATTTAAACAATTTTTGGCATACTGATAGATATCAATGAGATCTAACCAATGAGCTTGCGAAATATTACATTCCATTTAGTATAGCCTCGCCGAGGCAAAAATGTGAAAATTTTTGAACTGCTTCTCCTCGGAAACCGTTGGGCCGATTTAAGTCAAATTTCATATGGAGCCTCTATGGGATAGGGACCAAAATTTGCTCATGGGGTCCAGGTCACATGACCAAAATGGCCGCCAAGCCATATATGGTAAAAACCCTTCATAAATAGTCTTCTCCAGAACCACCCGGGCAGATTTCCACGAAACTTGATAAATAGCATCTAGGACGTAGGCCCATCATAAATTGCTAAAATGGTGACCCTGGGTTGACCTTGACATTCTTTGGGTCCGTCCGTAACCCGTTTGTGAAAATTGGTGATAGTGACTTAACCGCTTGGAATATTTAAACAATGTTTGGCATACTGATAGATATCAAATAGATCTAACCAATGAACTTGCGAAATATTACATTCCATTTAGTATAGCCTCGCCGAGGCTTAAAATGTGAAAATTTTCGAACTGCTACTCCTCGGAAACTGTTGGGCCGATTGAAATCAAATTTCATATGAAGCCTCTATGGGATGGGGGAAACCAAAATTTGCTCATGGGGTCCAGGTCACATGACCAAAACGGCCGCCAAGCCATATATGGTCTGTCTGTCTGTCCGTCCGTAACCCGTTTGTGAAAATTGGTGACAGTGACTTAACCGCTTGGAATATTTAAACAATTTTTGGCATACTGATAGATATCAATGAGATCTTACAAATGAATTTGCGAAATATTACATTCCATTTAGTATAGCCTCGCCGAGACGAAAATGTGAAAATTTTCGAACCGCTTCTCCTCGGAAACCGTTGGGCCGTTTGAAGTCAAATTTCATATGGAGCCTCTATGGGATAGGGAAACCAAAATTTGCTCATGGGGTCCAGGTCACATGATCAAAATGGCCGCCAAGCCATAAGTGGTAAAACCCCTTAAAAAATAGTCTTCTCCAGAACCACCCGGGCAGATTTCCACGAAACTTGATAAATAGCATCTAGGACGAAGGCCCATCATAAATTGCTAAAATGGTGACCCTGGGTTGACCTTGACCTTCTTTGTGCCTAGGTCAAATTTGACCCATATGCTTTTGTACTGGAAAAGTGAGAATGCATTTTATCCTGCAAACGATAGGGAATACAGTACTTAAGTATAAGATATATTTTTGTTCCTCACGCGCATTTATTGGGGGAACCGTTTTAGGTCCAGGTCACATGACCAAAATGGCCGCCATACCCATATATGGTAACACTCATAAAGCTAAAAGCATCTGGCGGGTCGTGCACTTCAGCTGAAGCACTGGTTTCATATAAAATTTATGAAACGAGACTTCGGAGAGTTTCCTAAATTTCAGATGGCGAGTTTCATAAATTCCATATGGAATGACCACGAGTGTAAGATTCTGTTTATCATATGAACACTTTACTTTGAATTTTATCGCCTTCACATTTGATATTTTCCCATAAAAATGTAATTAAGACGTAACTTAATCCCGCCAAAGTGTTATTACACGTGTGTCATACAATATTTATTACTCGTCGTTATCCACTGCTTATCGACGACGTCATATGATAAAAAGAGGATCTTACATGAGTGTTCATGTATCATTGAATTTATTAAACGAGTTGAGGGAAAGTGATAAAATGCGAGGCTTTGCCGAGCATTTATCCCGGGCCTTTTCCTCAACGAGTTTAATAAATTCAATAACAGATGAACACGAATGCAAGATTCTGTTTATCATATAACATTTAAAACGCATTTTATTCGCGATTGTTTCATAAAAATGTCAATATTCCGCCATTAGTAAACGCGACGCCGTTAAGGACGTCGTATATGTAATATTACGCGGTGTATCTAACTAATTTGCATATTTAATCCACTAGTGGATTATTGAATTTATTACATGATGTTATTACACTCTCAGACGCGACGTCATATGATAAAGGTAATTTATTTAACGTTCATCGAATTATGAACAACATCGCGTCACGAGGAAAGTTTAAGTGAACTCTCTTTGCTCGTGACCCGATGCTGTTCATACTTCGATGAACGGTAAATAAACTGCGTTCATTTCTTAATCAATGCCACCCATAGGATACTCCAAAAGTGGCCACTTTTGAACAGTCCCAAATGGGGTCCTTTGCTGGAGGAAACAAGGTGTAGAAAACACAAAGAAAGAATAGCTGAACATTTGAGTACATATATGCCTTTACATTCTTTCTTTGTTTTGTTTGATTTGAGGTTTAACATCCCTGTCAACACTGTAAAGGATTTTGGAGACGTTGCTTCTAATTTTGTGGGAGTTTTACCCGACATTGAGATGAAATGACATCTCAAGCCCTGTCGCCCAATGAAACCAATAGGGTTTATAAGCATGGACGGCCCGACACTCGCACCGCTTTGCATGGGCAGGCTTAGATCCTCTAAGCGGTTTTCCAGTTCTCGTGTGCAAGTCGGTTTCAGCTCTGCGTGGAAGCATCATGCAGCCAATCTATTTCTTCAAGCCCCGATGGGCGGGGCCGTACATTCTTTCAAACCGCGAAAACGGTCAATTTTCTGAAGCGGTTCTAACGAGTACCAACAACGCATTGAGGCGGTTCTAACGAGTAACAACAACCTATGCATTGGAGCAGAACTAAGAGAAATAATGCATAACGTGAATAAGTCAATGTTAAATGAACAACTCCCTTAAACCCCACTTTTTATAGAGAAAACTGGGGTTTACGGGGGGTAAACATTATTTTTCTTATTTCTGCTCCAAGACATAGGTTGTGGGTACTCGTTAGAACCGCCTCAATGAGCGGTTCTAACGAGCACCCACAACCTATGCTTGCAGTAACAATAAGTAAAATATCACAGCTTTTGATCAGAAAAGTAGTCATTTTGGGATTGAGAAAAATGCACTATGTTGCACGGGTGTGTTATCGAAAAGGTGTACCCATGCAGACCTCAGTTTTCTCTAAATAAAGTGGGGTTTAAGGAGGTGTTCGTTGTACGGACTTGTTCACTTGATGAGTGAGTGAGTGTTTGAGTTTTACGTCTCACCAACAGCTAAGGTCATAAGGACTTGATACCTCGGTCGGTTTAAAACTCATCCGAAAGTCTGGCGAATAGAAGTGGAGGCAATGATCAGGAATCGATACATTCAACCCACAGCTCCCATCAGAGACACTAAAGAGAAAGACACACAAACACGAAACAACATACCCTAATGGAAACATCAATAGCGGAAAGCCAAAAAGACAGTTACTTTCCCACAAAATGGCCAATAGGCTATCCCAGGAGTTTACGTGATTACTGCACTAGCTCGGGAAGAAAGAAGAAACAGTTGAAAGGTTATCCGAATGACATACGCACATGTTATAATTTCATGAACAATACATCTACATGCAAAGTTTCAAAATTCTCATTCTAACACAGCGCGCCTACATGTATATAGGCAATGAAAAATAACTGTTTTATTCTACAACAAATCACGGCAGGGAAGAGCGTGACGAGTGACGTCATTAAAAAGTGCAAATTAATGACGTCACTAGTCGATTTCCTTGACCTTGGACGGTGTTACGTAAGAAAAGGATATAAATGCATGTTTCAGTCGATAATTTTAGCGTTGTTTCCTCTAACAATGGCGAAAGGTTGGGAGATTTTGAAGGAAACAACAGCATTATCAGATTATTGCCGATTTTAGCCTGTTAAAATCGAAATACGAGAAATGTTCGAAAAGAATTGCTTATTTCTATCTGGAGACTTCAAATTTCAAGTTAGCCCAAAAGTGCTCACTTCATGCCCTCGAAGTACTCCCCGTGGCTAGAAATGCAAAGTTTCAGCCGATGTATCCACTGCTGGAAGGCGTCACGGTACGCTGATTTGGGCACAGTAATAAGGTACTAATGCATGGCAGATCCAAGTGCCTGTCGGGACTGGTAATTCCGCCCAGCAAGGAATGATTTCAATTTCCGCTACAAAAAGAACTCACATGGGGAAAGATCTGGAGAACGGCGGGGGGGGGGGGGGGAACAGTTACTTTCTTCTTTCTTCAAAAACGCCGTAACTATTGCGGAGGTATGAGCGGTTGCATTGTCATGTAGAAGACGGACATGTTTAAAACCAGTTGCTTTTTCAGTTTTTTTTCAGTACTACGTCTTTGTGGTACTTTCCGGTGATGCTTTTGCCCTTTTTCATCGGCACTTTTATTGCGACTCCTTCACCAGAGACGAATATCGCATACCAAATCTTCTTTGTACTCAAAGAACGTTTGGCAAATTATTGGGCGTTGGCTGTGTTTAGTGGCCCTGATCTCTGACGGGCTCAAAATAATGGACCAAGGTTTCATCACCTGTGACATTGGCAAACTGCTTTTTGTCATATTTTGGAAACATTTGATGAAGCTTTTAGGCCACTTCAACCCGTTGCCTCTTTTGCTCGTCAGTCAACAGATGTGGCACCGATCTAGCAGAAATCTTTCTGACTTTCAAATGCTTCTACAAAATAAGGTGAACCGTTGATAGTTAGATGCTTACCTTTCGTGCAATATCACGAACAGTAAATCTGGCATCTCCTTCAATGGTTTCCTTTATTGTGGAAACGATTTCCTTACGAGATGAAGATTTTGGTTTACCTGATTTCGGTGCATTTTTGATGGACTCTACACCAGACTCAAATTTCTTTTTCCACCGCCGAACAGTGTCATAAGACACACAAGAAGGTCCAAAAGCAGTAGAAATTTCAGTCATCAGCTTCTTCAAAGAACAACCAAGTTTTGAGTAAGCTTTGATGTAAGCCCGTATTTCATCTTTTTAGTCGACGCTTCAACCAACCATTTTTACCGCAGTGGTCAATGACTGCGCATATTCAAATGGCAAGTTTTATGTCTTACACTTAGTCTAACATGTACATTTATATATGGAATAACCCTATACAAGTATGTATTGGTTTTGATCGTGCCCCACGTGGATATCGAGCTAGAGGACAATAAGCAATTCTTTGCGAACATCCCTCGTAGATCAGCTCTAGACTGTCGGTGTGTAGGTGAGAATTCGGGTTTAACGTCGCTTTCAACAATTTTTCAGCCATATCACGACGGTGTCTGGTTGCGACAGGGAGCTCAATGCTCACTTTTATAGTGCTGCCTCACTGAAGTATCATGCCCCAGACACATTAAATGATACCACACCCAGTCACATTATCCTGACACTGGGTGGACCAGTCCTAGCTCTACCCCGTAAATCTGAGTGCCAAGCGAGGAGCAGCTAGTACCATTTTTAACGACTTTGGTATGTCGCGGCCCGGGATCGAACCCGTGACCTCCCGTTCCCCGGATCGGACACTCTACCAACTGAGCTATCGGGGCCGGTCTCTAGACTGTCGGTCAGTTGTAAGTAGACAAATCGCGCGCTACGCCCTCGTGATTTGTCTACTTTACAACTGACCTCCAAACTGTGATTTATTACTCAACAAATCACATTTAGAGCTGATCTAGTTCCTAATCAAAAGAGCTGTACGAGAAGAACCCACTCGACCCCTGTCCACCAGGCTTTGAAGAAATAGATTGGCTGCATGATGCTTCCACGTAGAGCTGAAACCGACCGCACATGAGTACTGGTAAACCGCTTCGAGTACCTAAGCCTACCCAGGCAAAGCGATGCTTATAAACCCTATTGGTTTCATTGGCAACAGGACTTGAGATGTCATTTCAACTCAATGTCGGGTAAACGTCCCACAAAATTGGAAGATACGTCTCTAAAATGACATATACAGCGTTGACGGGGACGTTAAACCTCAAATCAAACAAACAGACAAAGCACACACTGACTTCTTGAAAATATGTATTCAGGTTGAAAGTGGTCAAAAAGGCAACTGGAAAGATTATAAACAAGAGGCCCATGGGCCACTATGCTCACAAGAGCTCAGGGAACACTGCCCATTGGCAGGCATGTATTTTAATTGACAATGAAAGCCCTCGCCCAAAGACGCTACTGATAAAATTTGGACCCAATCAGTCTGGTGGCTTCAGAGGTCTTATGTCTCTTGAATGTGTTGTTGTAAGACAACAAACGACAATTGACAACCATCTGTGGCAACCAATTAGCCTTAAAATCATATGGCAGATAGAACATTGATTAAGGAAGATTTCAGTCTATGAAAGTTTTTCAAATATCTTGAAAAGTGTAAAAGTCATTTTTCAATTTTCCCCATTGCAACCAAACTAAAGAGCCACATTCATGAAAACACCAAACCTGTAAAGGCAAAATGGTGAATATTTCAACAAAGCCTGAGTCTCATAGAACGTATGGTTTATGAGGAGATGATTGTTTTAAATCTTTTTCTTCTTTTGTTTTGGTTTCCAATGGCAACAAATAAACATGAGCAGTAGGCCTAAATTCATATGGCAGAAGCAAGATTGCTTAAAATATTTCTATGAATGTTATGCCAAATGTCTACTAAGGCTTTGCAGTAAATGCAAATTTTCAATTTTCCCCATTACACATCTATAAAAACCTAAGATGCCATAGCAGACAAACTGAAGAGCCGAATTAAAAAAAAAAAAAAAAAATACAAACAACACAAATCCTGTTCAGGCAAATATGGTGAATATTTCTTAGACGTTTTGAAGACGTTGTCTCAGTCTCATAGAGCATATGGATTTTGTGAAGACGATGTTTAAGTGTGTATATTCTTTTTGGGCGCATTTCGGTTTCCATGGTAACCAATAAAAGAGACCAGTGGGCCTCAAATTATACAGTAGATAGATGATAGCTTAAAATATTCAGTCTAGGTAAGTTGTTTCAAAATATCTGGAAAGGCGTAGCAGTAAATTCCATTTTTCAATTTTCCCCATTATAAGTCAGTGAAAACTCTATAGCAACCAAACTAAAGAGCTGAATATCATAAAAAACCTGAAAAGGCAAATATGGTAAATATGTCCATAAAGACTCAGCCTCTGGTTTCTGAAGAGATGATTTTTTAAGTTTTTTTTTTTTTCATTTTTTTTTTCATTTTGGTTTACATGGCAACCAGTAAAAATGAGCAATGGACCTAAAATCATATGGCAAATGGTAGGTTACTTTCGGAACATTTCTATGAAAGTTTTGTCAAAACATCTGCAAAGGCGAAAGGCGTGGCGGTAAATGCTATTTTTCCCCATTATAAGTCAATGGAAACTCTAAGTTGCAATAGCAACCAAACTAAAATGCCGAATTTCATAAAAAAAAACAACCTGTAACCAAAATATGGTGAATACTTCCATAAACACTCAGCCTCATAAATCATATGGTTTCAGTGAAGCTGATTTTTAAACACTTTTTTTCTATTTTGGTTTCCATGGCAACCATTTAAACGAGCAATAGGCCTAAAATCATATGACAGATGGTAGATTACTTCAGGAACATTTCTAAATAAGCTGTGTCAAAATATCTGCAAAAGTTTGGCAGTTGCTGCCATTTTTCAATTTTTCCATTATAAGTCTATGGAAAATCTAAGTTGCCATAGCAACCAAACACTGAAGAACCGAATTTGATCAAAAACACAAAACCTGTAAAGGCAAATATGGTGAATATTCCGAGAAACTCTCAGCCTCATTGAGCATATGATTTCTGAGGAGATGATTTTTTTAAGTATTTTTTTTCTATTTTTTATTTCGGTTTCCATGGCAACCGTTAAAAATGAGCAATAGGCTTAAAATCATATAACAGAACATCCCTCGTAGATCAGCTCTAGACTGTCGGTGTGTGTGTGAGAATTCGGGTTAACGTCGCTTTCAACAATTTTTCAGCCATATCACGACGGTGTCTGAATGCGACAGGGAGCTCAATGCTCACTTTTATAGTGCTGCCTCACTGAAGTATCATGCCCCAGACACATTAAATGATACCACACCCAGTCACATTATCCTGACACTGGGTGGACCAGTCCTAGCTCTACCCCGTAAATCTGAGTGCCAAGCGAGGAGCAGCTAGTACCATTTTTAACGACTTTGGTATGTCGCGGCCCGGGATCGAACCCGTGACCTCCCGTTCCCCGGATCGGACACTCTACCAACTGAGCTATCGGGGCCGGTCTCTAGACTGTCGGTCAGTTGTAAGTAGACAAATCGCGCGCTACGCCCTCGTGATTTGTCTACTTTACAACTGACCTCCAAACTGTGATTTATTACTCAACAAATCACATTTAGAGCTGATCTAGTTCCTAATCAAAAGAGCTGTACGAGAAGAACCCACTCGACCCCTTCCACCAGGCTTTGAAGAAATAGATTGGCTGCATGATGCTTCCACGTAGAGCTGAAACCGACCGCACATGAGTACTGGTAAACCGCTTCGAGTACCTAAGCCTACCCAGGCAAAGCGATGCTTATAAACCCTATTGGTTTCATTGGCAACAGGACTTGAGATGTCATTTCAACTCAATGTCGGGTAAACGTCCCACAAAATTGGAAGATACGTCTCTAAAATGACATATACAGCGTTGACGGGGACGTTAAACCTCAAATCAAACAAACAGACAAAGCACACACTGACTTCTTGAAAATATGTATTCAGGTTGAAAGTGGTCAAAAAGGCAACTGGAAAGATTATAAACAAGAGGCCCATGGGCCACTATGCTCACAAGAGCTCAGGGAACACTGCCCATTGGCAGGCATGTATTTTAATTGACAATGAAAGCCCTCGCCCAAAGACGCTACTGATAAAATTTGGACCCAATCAGTCTGGTGGCTTCAGAGGTCTTATGTCTCTTGAATGTGTTGTTGTAAGACAACAAACGACAATTGACAACCATCTGTGGCAACCAATTAGCCTTAAAATCATATGGCAGATAGAACATTGATTAAGGAAGATTTCAGTCTATGAAAGTTTTTCAAATATCTTGAAAAGTGTAAAAGTCATTTTTCAATTTTCCCCATTGCAACCAAACTAAAGAGCCACATTCATGAAAACACCAAACCTGTAAAGGCAAAATGGTGAATATTTCAACAAAGCCTGAGTCTCATAGAACGTATGGTTTATGAGGAGATGATTGTTTTAAATCTTTTTCTTCTTTTGTTTGGTTTCCAATGGCAACAAATAAACATGAGCAGTAGGCCTAAATTCATATGGCAGAAGCAAGATTGCTTAAAATATTTCTATGAATGTTATGCCAAATGTCTACTAAGGCTTTGCAGTAAATGCAAATTTTCAATTTTCCCCATTACACATCTATAAAAACCTAAGATGCCATAGCAGACAAACTGAAGAGCCGAATTAAAAAAAAAATAAAAAAAATACAAACAACACAAATCCTGTTCAGGCAAATATGGTGAATATTTCTTAGACGTTTTGAAGACGTTGTCTCAGTCTCATAGAGCATATGGATTTTGTGAAGACGATGTTTAAGTGTGTATATTCTTTTTGGGCGCATTTCGGTTTCCATGGCAACCAATAAAAGAGACCAGTGGGCCTCAAATTATACGGTAGATAGATGATAGCTTAAAAATATTCAGTCTAGGAAAGTTGTTTCAAAATATCTGGAAAGGCGTAGCAGTAAATTCCATTTTTCAATTTTCCCCATTATAAGTCAGTGAAAACTCTAAGTTGCCATAGCAACCAAACTAAAGAGTTGAATATCATAAAAAACCTGAAAAGGCAAATATGGTAAATATGTTTATAAAGACTCAGCCTCTGGTTTCTGAAGAGATGATTTTTTAAGTTTTTTTTTTTTTTCATTTTTTTTTTCATTTTGGTTTACATGGCAACCAGTAAAAATGAGCAATGGACCTAAAATCATATGGCAAATGGTAGGTTACTTTCGGAACATTTCTATGAAAGTTTTGTCAAAACATCTGCAAAGGCGTGGCGGTAAATGCTATTTTTCCCCATTATAAGTCAATGGAAACTCTAAGTTGCAATAGCAACCAAACTAAAATGCCGAATTTCATAAAAAAAAACAACCTGTAACCAAAATATGGTGAATACTTCCATAAACACTCAGCCTCATAAATCATATGGTTTCAGTGAAGCTGATTTTTAAACACTTTTTTCTATTTTGGTTTCATCGGCAACCATTTAAACGAGCAATAGGCCTAAAATCATATGACAGATGGTAGATTACTTCAGGAACATTTCTAAATAAGCTGTGTCAAAATATCTGCAAAAGTTTGGCAGTTGCTGCCATTTTTCAATTTTTCCATTATAAGTCTATGGAAAATCTAAGTTGCCATAGCAACCAAACACTGAAGAACCGAATTTGATAAAAAACACAAAACCTGTAAAGGCAAATATGGTGAATATTCCCAGAAACTCTCAGCCTCATTGAGCATATGATTTCTGAGGAGATGAGTTTTTAAGTATTTTTTTTTTCTATTTTTTATTTCGGTTTCCATGGCAACCATTAAAAATGAGCAATAGGCTTAAAATCATATAACAGATGAAAGTTGTGTCAAAATATTTGCAAAGGTTTGGCAGTCTCTGACCAGAGGACACGGTATGCAGAAAACACAAAGAAAGAATAATTGCAACCTACTAAATATACTTTTTAAAGCAGAATTAGTCTTAATTTTAGGTGGTCTTAATAGCGGAATTCTTCTTTATTACCACTTTTCATCAACAAGGGCGTTTTATAGGGGGTCCTTTTTGAAAACAAAAAATGTAAGAAAACACCTTGTTTAAGTTGCATCTTTATAAAATTTAGAAAAATCACGAGGCGTTTCAATGCATTTGAAATTTAATCGCACAGATATAGGTGGTCTCAAACAGATGTATCCATTATCAACCGTATTTTTCGATTTTTTTCACGCAGTGCTTGTTGCGGCTTGGGTGAATGATTTTATATATCTACTTTTCAGTTTTATATCTTAATCTGTGACAGATGTGTGTCGTCAAGGTTGTAAAGGTAAACAAAATACGCTTGTTTAAATGGATTTAATATCAACTACGAAACAAAAAAATTGTCAGCTCAGCATTTTTAGATTTTTGAAGGATAATATTGTTGCAGCGCCACTACATGTATATGGACAAGGGGAGGGCACTGTGTTTTATTATTCGACAAATCACGGGGCGGAAGAGCGTACCGAGTGACGTCAGTAAAAGCTGTTTACGTCATTACTCCACTGCTCGACATATTTTTGTGTAATTAATGGAAGTGCCCGCTCAAGAAGGGCTTTCGCAAGTATGTTTGTTTAAATTTTCGAAAATGCAGTGGAACCAAAATCTGTTAACAGATTACGAACCCTGAAATTCCAGTTCTTACAGCTACTACCCTATTTATTTTTAGCCCAACAAAAAAAGGTCTTATTCAGTTTGTTATTATCCATATTAACTGAACGACACCAGAACGATAGGACCGATTTCCAATATTTAATAACAACTAGAACCCACCCAATATCCCCAACAACTGCTGCATTTGGGGTATATCTGCTAACATTTAGAAAGTATCTTGCTGCTCTGTTTTGAACAGCGTCTATACAGCTATATAACTGCTTGGCCCAAATAGCGGCACCATAACACGAGTGTTTCATATAACTTATAAAAGGCGTCGTACTGAAGTCCCCCAAAGGATTTTCTCTCAGCAATTAATAAACCAAGAGCTCTATATTAGCCGACTGAGCTACTATTTTAGCAGTCAGTGCATAATCGAGGTGTTCAGAGAGTACTAAACCCAGATATTTATACTGGGTTGTTAACGTACAAAACAACACCTGCGCCGTTCACTATAATACCTGTGCCGTACACAACAATACTTCTGCCGTACACAATGATACATGTGCCGTACACTTTAAAACATGCGACTAGTTATTTATCTTGATATGATTCATCACGTCAACAAGTCCGTGAAATGAACATCCCCTAAACCCCACTTTATATAGAGAAAATAGGGATTAACAGGGGTATACATTAATTTGCTTATTTCTGTTCCAAACCATAGGTTGTGGGTACTCGATAGAACCGCCTCAATGAGGCGGTTCTCACGAGCACCCACAACCTATGTTTGGAGTATAAATAAGAAAAAATTCACAAGTTTTCACCGGAATAGTAACCATTTTGGAGATATGAAAGAATACATTATGTCACACGGGTGTATTATCGTAATGTGGACTCGAAACTCCTTCACCCGGTACTTCAAGAACCGAAAAGTTTAAAACTTCCAGGTCAACCGATGACTGCTGCCACCAGGATCTCAAAAGCACTGACAGTACTGTTGTGTCAATTTCTCTGACAGTAGGCTGGGTGAGTGAGAATGGAACTGAACTGTTTGGTTTTGCCCTTAAATTTGTGTACTTTAGTTTGAATAATGATGAAGAACCTGATCAAACTCCCCGGTCGCCAGATACATGTAGTCCTACTGATGATTTCAGACATATTACGAAAACACGCATATACAAATACATTGTAAACTTTACCGCCGAAAAAAAAAAAGAACAAAATTTTCAACGGATGCAAAAAATTGTGATATTGTTCTTATTCCTGCTCAAAATATAGATTGTTGGTACTCGTTAGAATCGCCTCATCTCGGCGGTTCTAACGAGTATCCACAATGTATATTTTAGAGCAGAAATAAGAGAATAAGGTAAACCCCTGTAAACCCTTGTTTTACTATATAAAAGAGGGGTTCATGGGGATCAAAATTATAGTGGCGTGTTTTCGTGATGAAATATTGTGGTTGTATTCATGAATAATGAATGCTCGTTAGAACTGCATCAATGAGAGCGTGCATAATCTTACTTTGAAAACCAACAAAAAAAAATAAAAAGGGAACACGCTTGTAAAGCCCATTTTATATCAGAAAAGCTGGGGTTTACACTAGACATTATTTTCCTTATTTTTCTCGTATTTTGGGTGTATTGTTGCTTTTTACTCGAAATCATGAATTGTTGGTACACGTTAAAAACTAGACTAGATACTAGTCTGATAATAAAAAACTGATCATTTTTGGTATTTTTTATTATATTAAATATGTTTCACCGAGTCTATTTGGTAGAGTCTCCAAGCTTAGAATTATCAATTAAAATTTAGCTAGAGAGACTAGACTAGCCAAACTTTTATACACCGGTCATCATCACGTGAACAAGTCCGTGAAATGAACACCCCCCTAAACCCCACTTTATATAGGAAAAACTGGGGTTTAAGGGGGTAAACATTATTTTTCTTATTTTTACTCCAAGACATAGGATGTGGGTACTCGTTAGATCCGCCTCAATGAGGCGGTTCTAACGAGCACCCACAACCTATGTTTGGAGTATTTATAAGAAAAATATCACAAATTTTTATCAGAAAAGTAGCCATTTTGGAGATGTGAAAAAATGCACTATGCCATACGGGTGAATTATCGTAATTATTTTAGTGCAAAAGATGATTTTTGTTCCATATTATTCATTTTAACGCCTAGTGGCTAGGCTAGTTACAAACTAATCAGAAATCAGCCTCACAAGTCTAAATCTGTTACGCTCTCCGGGATATTTCGGTTTGTTGGGATTCAACGTCATCCGCAATTGACGTCAATGAATGCAAATTTGTTGATTGAGGGGTAACTGTTTCCAAAATTGTCATTTGGGGAGGTAAATCGGCGGTTTTACGGTCGGAAATTTCATTTTACGGCGACGCAGCGAAACTGTAAAACGGAATTTGCGACCGTAAAACCGACGATTTACCTCCCCAAATGACAATTTTCAATACAGTTATCCCTATTCTAATGCATTTATTTATTCGGTTGTTTTCTTAACAAAAACTGTGCTATTTTGCTCAAAGTGGTGGCAAGCGCTGTGAGCTGCGTAAAACCAAATACCAGCAAATAGAAAGCGGCGTAACGTGATGGCGTCGGGTTTCCGACAGTATATCGCAGAGTATATTGTCGCAAATTTTTGACGTTATCCAATCAGACGTCGCGTTACATACGCAGGTGCATTAAATTTGAGGTTTAACGACTCCGACAACACTATTTAGGTCATTTTGGAGATCTTGCTTCCAATTTTGTGGGACTTTTACCCGACATTGAGATGAAATGACACCTCAATTACTGCAGCCCAATGAAACAAATAGGGTTTATATGCATGACGGACCCACGTGCACCACTGTGGCTGGGCAGGCTTAGACCTTCTAAGCGGTTTACCAGTACACCTGTCGGTTTCAGCTCTGCGTGGAAGCATCGTGCAGCCCGATCTATTTATTCAAGCCCCGATGGGCGAAAAACGGAGTACCCGAAAAAACAACAACAAACAAACAAAATAATAAAAAAAAAATGACTATCCCTGACTCTCTCACATGTGACCCGAGCGAATGACGAAAACTAATTGGAAATGTTTGCACTGGCCGACATAATTACGAAGATAACGACTGCTTATTCTGCCGGCTTCGGTAGCTCAGTCGGAGGCGCGTCTGACTGATGATCAGGAGGTCACAGGTTCGATACCTGTTAGGGTCGACAACATTTTTTCGTAGAGAATAATCCTTACGAAAGCGCGCCTATTCAAATGTATAGAAAAAAAATTTCAGATAAAAATTCTGATATTTTTCATATTTCTGCTCAAAACATAGGTTGTGGGGGCTCGTTAGAACCGTCTCATTGAGGCGGTTCTAACGAGTACCCTCAGCCTATGTTTTTGAGCAGGAAAAAGGAAAATAATATATACCCCAATAGACCCCAGTTTTACTATATACTCGTAAAAATGGGGTTAAAGGGGATCAAAATAAAATAGGCGTGTTTTCGTGATTTCGTGGAATCTATACTTCGGTTAGTCTCTCCTGATTCAAGAAGGGAAGTTGTCAGTTTCTGGTGAAAGAATGTATACCGCAATGGTTAACAGCTTATGTATAAGCCTGCCCAGGAAGTGTGTTTATGTCATATGGCCGCCTCGATATGGCCTAAACAGATTTGACTGGACCGTAAAACACCAAAAACAAAACTGATTAATTTTCCGATATGTATCTATATATAAAACTATTTATTCGGTGTTTTGGTTTTAGTAAATCTACTGCCTAGTGACAAAACGTCTTTTTATATATGAAATAATGGGAACATCATAATCGCCATGGTAACATTTGTCTTATCTTGCTCCAGAGGTAGTTGTTTGTTTGTTTGTTTGTATTTGCGTTTAACGGTCCAGTCAAAACTATTTAGATCATTTCTGAGCCGGTCAGTCAACCTATCAACACTTTTCCTGCGCAGGCTTATACCTAAGCGGTTAACCAGTACAGTGCACATTCTTTCGCCAGAAATTGACAACTGCCCTTCTTGAATCAGCGGAAGGGAGAGAATGACCGTAGAAAAGATTTCATGATCAATATCCACGAAAGAATGTTGCCGACCCTGGCAGGTATCGAACCCACGTCCTCCTGATCACCAGCCAGACGCGCATCCGACTGAGCTACCGAGGCCGGCCCAAAGGTAGTTGAAATAGTTTGTTAACCTTTGGGGAGAGAACTATCAAATGCTGTATGCCTTGTGTTCAGTCACATTGTATGATACGTTTATCATATGACGTCGCGTCTGAGAATGTAATAACGCCATGAAATAAATTCGATAATCCACTAGTGGATTAATTATGCAAATTAGTGAGATACGTCCCGTAACGTTACATGTACGACGGCCTATGACGTCGCGTTAATTAATGGCGGAATATTGGCATGTTTGTTAAAATGTGTTTTAAATTTCATATGATAAGTAGAATCTTGCATTCGTGTTCTTGTTTTATTAAATTTATTAAACTCGTTAAGGAAAAGGGGGCTAAGCCTCGCATTTTATCCCTTTTCCTCAACTCGTTTAATAAATTCGATAATACATGGACACCCATGTAAGATCCTCTATTCAACTGTAAACAAGGCTTACTAGGTATTCAAGAATTCCATAGGAAGTTTGTTTTGGCTCCAGCTTGTAAGGCCGCTAACAATGTGGTCGTTGTTTGACGGCTTCACTATGTTAACACTCTTCAGCAAGAACTTGGTAGTACTAAGCCTATGAACTTCAGCCTTTAGCTGTAGAGAGGGCTTTAGTTGATGACCACATTTGTCATTCAGCCACCAAGATTGCTGTCTGTGTTACAAAAGGCCAAGACAAGCTTCCTACGTTATATTGGTTACCTAAACTTCATAAAAGACCATACAAAGCACGGTTTATTGCAAATTCAAGCTCTTGTACCACCACTGAACTCTCCAAATTATTAACTTCATGTTTTACTGCCATAAAAAACATGTGGTAAAATATTGCGAAAAAGTCTTCGAAAGATCAGGTAGAAATCTGTTTTGGTCTATAAAAAATTCATTATGAAGTTTTAAATAAATTGAAATACAGGCGTTTTCTTGCTTCAAGTCTGTCTACTTATGATTTTTCCTTCCTTTACACTACACTTCCTCATAGTCTTATAATTTGTGTGAATTCGGGTTTGACATCGCTTTCAACAATTTTTCAGTCATATCACGACGTTGTCTGGCTGCGACAGGGAGCTCAGTGCTCACTTTTATAGTGCCGCCTAACTGAAGTATCATGTCCCAGACACAATACATGATACCACACCCAGTCACATTATCCTGACGTTGGGTCGACCAGTCCTAGCTCTACCCCGTAAATCTGAGTGCCAAGCGAGGAGCAGCTAGTACCATTCTTAACGACTTTGGTACGTCGCGGCCCGGGATCGAACCCGTGACCTCCCGTTCCCTGGAGCGGACACTCTACCAACTGAGCTATCGGGGCCGGTCATAATCTTATAAAAGCAAAAACTTAATGATTTAATTGAATGGACATTTCATAGGGAAGACTCCCTCTATCTTGCATGTAATGTAAGAAATGCTTTTTTTCACTTCTGAAGAGCATAAAAATTATACTTTATGGTCATGTCAGAAAGTGTGTGAAACTCTCACCTTTCTACCTGACAGAATTTACATAAGATTTGGTACTTAGTTATTTAGACAAGTTGTGGGTATTCCGATGGGTACTAGTTGCGCACCACTTGTGGCTGATCTGTTTTTGTTTTGTTATGAGAGAGATTTCATGATGTTCCTTTCTGCTGAAAACCAGTCTGAAATCATTGAAGCTTTTAGCTCCACTTCTAGATACTTGGATGATTTATTAAATATTGATAATACCTATTTCGATGGTTTGATCAATCAAATTTACACCCCCCCCCGAACTTCAGTTAAATAAAGCACATTCTTCTGATACTTAGGCCCCATTTTTGGGTTTACATCTATCTATTGTAGATGGGTTTGTTTCTTGCAAAATTTAAGATAAACGCGATGATTTTGATTTTGAGATTGTAAATCATTTCCTTTCTTGGATGGTGATGTTCCTCGTGCGCCATCCTATGGCGTTTATATTTCGCAATTAATTCGATTTGCCAGAGAGTGTAGTCATGTAACTGACTTCAACATTCGTAATAAATAGAAAACAATTTGCATGGAATGCCAAATCCTATTTTCTGGAGGAAGAAAAAAAAACCCGAAACAAATTTCAAAACGTCGTCTGCTTGAAAAAAAAATGGTTTAAACATATTTTATTGCTTATATACATGTAAGTTACAAGCAAATGGGTTGGGCCATAAGTTCTAACAACATTAATTACGGCCCGTCCCGTACAAACTACACAATTACAAGCAATAACAGATGAGAATGAATGTTTCAACACAATCGCAAAATAGATTTTTCAGTCTAATTTTTCAAACAATGAGAGAAAGAGAGAGAGAGAGAGAGGGGGAGAGAGAGAGAGAGAGAGAGAGAGAGAGAGAGAGAGAGAGAGAGAGAGAGAGAGAGAAGGAAAGAGAGAGTACCGGCTACCAAACGAGATATTGTTTATAGAGTTATTAAATGATAAATATACAGGTTATCCATGTGAACCATGTGCAAAGCGACATGTTTACTGGATATAACATTGTACACTTTTGAACAAGTCTATTTTTTCGTTTTCAGTAGCAGTTGCCTTACCATAAAGTACAATCTGACAATTCAGAGGGTGAAAAATTCTGGTTGCCTGAAAAAAATGGACTCGTGTATTGGCATACTTTAGGCATTGAAAGAAAAAATGTTCTGCATCTTCTACTACATGTCCACAATCACAATGGGCATCTACTATTAAATGATTATTGTAACGGTCATAATTAAGCTCGCTACAGTTGTTGCGTATTCGTGCATGAATAATCGAAAGGTGTCTGCTTCCAGATATGAAATATGATGGTACAGAAGGTATCACAAACAAATGTGCTAGAACAGCCGTTTTAAAAGAAGAGATAGTGGCAGAATTCCTAATGGTTTCAGGAAGATTATTCCACAGAGATATAGATGCTGGAACAAATGATCTAGAAAAAAAGTGTTGTTCTACTGCTAAGTAACTGGTAATTTTGTGCATTTCGTAATTGGTATGGTGTATTGCTACCGACTGTTGGGGGGAAGAGATTTTTTAAATAGTCCGGGACAATTTCATTGTGGACCTTGTACATTATCATTAACTTTTGGTACGTTCGCCTGTCCCCTAAAGACATCCATCCTATTTCTTTATACAGGTTTTGTAGTGACACGGAGCGTGTTAAGCCCGTAACGATACGCGCCGCTTCGAGCTGAATTTTTTCTAAAGTGTCTTTTTCTATAACTGTGCAACTGTCCCATACAACAGAGGCATATTCAAGAATTGGTCTCAAAAAAGAGATGTAAACTTGATTCATAGCTTTCCGACTTAAGGAGAACTTTATTTTACGCATAATACCGAGAGGTTTGGAGGCAGATGACACAATATTACTAATGTGGTCATACCACTTAGCATCATTTGAGAAGGTTACACCCAAATGTTTATGCTCACTAACAAATTCTACCGGAACATCTTCAAAGACCAAGTTTGGTTTAACGGTAATATTTTCTAATGTGAAAAATAAAGCTTCCGTTTTTTTAGGATTAAAATTTACAAGCCACTGCTTAGCCCACTGAGAAATAAGTATTAAGTCGTGATTTAAAATTCCTTCTATATCAGGTATATTACGTGCACTGAAAGCTAAAGAAGTGTCATCTGCAAAAAGTCTTACAATACTTAAAAGCTTGTCAACAATATCATTTATATATATCAAGAAAAATAGAGGACCCAAAACTGAACCTTGTGGCACACCAGCTGTAGTTTCTTTTTCATTTGAATAGGAAGACCCTATAAAAACTTTCTGTTTTCTGTTCGTTAAATAACTATTTATCCAAGTAAGTAAATTTCCAGAGATTCCATTCTGCTGCAGTTTTAATAACAACCCTTTATGCCATACACGATCAAAGGCTTTAGAAACATCACAAAATACCATACAAGTATTATGTTTAGAATCGATACTTTGACATATTTGGTGGTACATGTCAATGAGTTGACAGACAGTGGAATGACCAGAGAGAAAGCCTGACTGTTTGCAATAAACCAAATCATTGTCATGTAAATGATTATAGATATGTTTGTAAACTACACGTTCCATTATTTTACCAATGTTGCTTAGAAGTGCTATCGGTCTATAGTTTTATGGGAGGTTTAGTTCACCCTTTTTGAAGAGAGGCATGACAACTGACAGTTTCCACATGTCTGGGAATTCGCATTCCTCTAGTGACTTGTTAATCAGGAGACATAAAGGTTTTACAATTGCAAATTTTACTGCCTTGAGAACTTTGTGGCTAATCATATCTTCTCCTACAGCTTTGTTTGGATTTAATAAATCTATAACATCAATAATTTCCGATTCTAGAACTTGAATTTGAGAAATTACGTTCTGAGTTTTAGGAAGGAGAGTGGGTAACGCTGTATTAAAATCATTTACTGTAGATTGATACAAAAAATAATTCAGACAATTAGCTTTTTCAGAATCATTGAAAAATATTGTTCTGTTCCATCCTGTAAAACCGTTTTAAGTGGAGTAATAAGTTCGGCATTTTTGTTGGACTTTTTGTTGGACTTTATAAATTGACGAAAGAGTTTCCAATATAATTTTGGGTTGCTTATACTTGAGTCAATAATAGTTTGTTCCATATTGTTATAATATTGTTCTTTTGCATGTTTTTCATGTTATTAACTTTGTTTCGCAAGCATTTAAATTTTGCCCAATCCTCGGTTTTCTTAGTTTTGATTGCATGTTTTCGTTGTCGGTCTCTCTGTCTTGTTGTTGTTCTTATTTGTGAATCGTACCATGGTTTATCATTCGGTCTGATAGTTACCTCTTTATGCGGAATGAAGTCATGTATAAATTGAAGAAATGTTTCTGTAAATAATTTGCAAGAATCATTTACTGAGTTCGATAGAATAAAACTCCAATCGAACTGGCTAATTAAGTCATTAAGTTTATTGAAATCAGCCCTACTATACAGCCAAACTTTACATTTGTATGTAGAGGGTTGTGCCATTTTAAAAGGGTCGTGTATGTTTGTAGCATGATGGTCGCTTATATTATCCGGTACATCCAATACGCCAGAGTCAAAATCAGTAACTGAGCTAGATATAAGTACAGGATCTATTAATGTTGCTGTTTGATTGGTTACTCTAGTTGGCTCTAGAATAACATTTCTCAAATCGTTTAACAGTATTAAGCTGTGTAAATGGTTGTTATGAACGTTAAATAAATTCTCATTAAGATCACCAACTATAATTAAATTACTACAACTATCAAGCGCATTTTCAATTGAAACGTTAAGTTCATCCCAAAGCTGAACTTGGGTGTTGGGTGGTCTGTAAATGTTACATAGTATGAGTGCTGAATCCTTAAACTTTATTTCTGTCCAAATCGATTGTATAGAAATGTGTTCGAATTCTGGGCGTCGTTTACAAAGCAGATTTATGGAGATATATACAAGCAGTCCCCCTGAATGAGCAGTGTTATCAATCCTATAAGGATCATTGAAACCCTCGAGTTTTAGAATGTCCGTTGGAATGTCATTTGTCAGATGAGTTTCAGTGAAGCACAAGATATCAAAATCCAAACAGTTTTCCTTTATAAAATCTAATTTGTTACGAATACTTCTTGTGTTTAGATGAAAAATAGACAAACTGGACTGGTTCGAATCAGTTACGAATTGAGACAAGAATGGTCCTGGGTTTTCTTCAACATCACCAGACAAAATAAGACGTAGTAAAACCATTATAGTCGTCGAATAAAAATATAAGAGAATAATAAAAAATAAGTATGTTATCTCATAAAGAGCATGTTTTGAGGAACATTTCAAGATGTTAAGATAGTAAAACAGAAGATTGTTTAGGTCAATCCTATAGTGGTGTCGACAGAGAATAACCTGTAGTTTTGTATAGAAGTGCCCAATGCTTGCGCGCCATGCATTTACATCATTACCTGTCCGGATATAAAAGTGATCCTGGAAAACAGGCGCACAGGCATATAAAGCGTTAGTGGTTGCATATCTCGGCCACAGCATGTGTTTTCTGACATTGAGGTCTCATCAGTGACCTTTTTGTTAATTTTCTAGACCCAGAATGGACACAATAATTTAGCACGGAAAAATAAAAATATCTTATGCAACATAATAAAGTGCGGGAAAACGTTCGATCCCATATCGCACGGCACTTAACATTATCTGTAGGAAAGTAAAATCGAGACACTATTTTTTTTTGTCGGTTGTACGGCCCTTTCAAGATTATTTCACTCATATCGAGCCTATCGTTAATCAGAGGTGGGCGAAAACCGGAGTATCCGGAGAAAAACCACATGACCTTCCGTTGCAGAACTTGGCGTCTCACATTTCACTGACAAATGAGTCGATTGTCGGAAAAAATTTCCTGAACGAGGATTTAGACCGTTTCGTTCAACCCTTAAATTCTTGTAGTGTAAGCAAGCAGTGCAGATCCTGATCAGATGCCCATCATTTGCTAAACCCAGCCGGAATGTGCTCGAGTATCCCAAACCTGTAGCATATTTTGACAGTTGGTGGCTCTACACGGACAATCTTTATGTATTAGTCAATAAAACTAAGTTCAATTAGGTAAGGCGTCCCTACATATAACCCTCTCGGTTTGTTTGGGCGGCAGGGCTTGAGATGACATTTTACCTCAACGTCTCCGAAATGACCTAAATAGTATTGACGGGGACGTTAAACCTCAATTCAAAGAAACAAAATTTGCTAAGAATTACGTGACCGATTGTGTATATATTCTGCGAAGAGTTTCAACTGCTGTCATGCATAACGAGACAACAACTTCCGATGGGTACGAATTGCGCATCTCTTGTGGCTGATCTGTTCTTGTATTGTTATGAAAGAGACTTCATGTTGTCGCTTTCCATTGATAACCAATCTGAAATTATTGAAGCTTTCAGTTCTACTTCTAGATAATTAGATGATTTATTAAATATTGACAATACTTACTTTGATGGTTTGATCAGTCAGATTTATCCCCAAGAACTTCAGTTAAACAAGGCTAATATTCCTCTGATACCGAGGCCCCCTTTTTGGATTTACATTTATCTGTTGTAGATGGATTTGTTTTTTTTTTTTTTTTTTTTTTTGCAAAATTTATGATAAAAGGGATGATTGTTATTTCGAGATTGTAAATTTTCCTTTCTTGGACGGTGATGTTCCTCGTGCGACATCGTACGGGTTTATATTTCGCAGTTAATTCGATTCGCTAGAGTATCTAGTCATGTATCCGACTTCAACACTCGTAATAAATTATTAACCGCTTAACTTCTTAATCAGGGGTATCGGTATCATAAACTACATAAAGCCTTTTCTAAGTTTTATAGACGTCATTCTGATTTGGTTTCAAAATTCAATGTTGGACTTAAAACACTTCTGCAACATTGCCTATCGGAACCAGAATTCTATGGTGACTTAGTACATAAATTTAGAAAAATACATACCTGTAATGGCTTTAGTACCAAATTTCGTAAAATCGTTCGATATATAAAGATTGGGTACAGGATAAATGTTATAAAACAGACTGCATGCATGGTGGTTAACCCAATCACGGTTGGGAACTTTGCTTCCTTCTTTGATTGCACATCGGTGGGTCGGGCGAATGATTATATGACGGTTCCAGCGTAAAAACATAAATAGAATTTTATTTTATTTTAGTTTTCTTTATGTTGGTTTGCGCCTGATGCTCCGTCTTTGGTCGGGCCCCTCGGAGTCTAACTGTTGGTTTTCTTTTGCTCCAGCAATTCTGTTGTTGTATGCTGTTGTTTCATTTCTGTAGTTTTTTGATTTGTATGTTCTCGGAGATGTTACACTGATGAGTTAGGCAGCCTTCATGCGGACTAAACAAAATTAGTGTATACCGCGACAGAGGTAAGGGCGAGGATTATGGCCATGTAAAATCGATTTAAGCACCCCCCCCCCTCCCCCCGCCCCCAGTGGGATTCTTTCCACTGACCGTTCCAAGGCGGTTCTTCTGTGGCGGTTTATTTATGCTGTTGTTTGTTACATACTGTGTGTATCACTTGTTTCTTTTTATTTTGGATGGCCACTTGGCCATTTTGAGGGATAGTAACTGTCCTTTTGGCCTTCCTTTGTTTAGGCTTCCATTATGGTCTGGTCGCTTCATGTTTGTGTTTTTTTTTGCCTTTGGTGTCTTTGATGGGTGGAGTAAGTTAATTGTATCGATTCCTGATATTTGTTTTACTTCTCCTTTTCATTTGACATATACAATGATAGTTTGTGCTCCCCACTTATGAAACAATGTTTTCATACGTTGTATTCTTTACGAAAACAGGCCTATACAGATACATTGTTAACTTTACCGCCGGAAAAAACGAAAACTTTAAGATGAAAAATCCTGATATTTTTCTTATTTCTGCTCAAAATATAGATTGCGGATACTCGTTAGAACCGCCTCGACGAGGCGGTTCTAACGAGTACCCGCAATCTATGTCTTTGAGCAGAAATAAGGAAAATAATATATACCCCACTAAACCTAGTTTTCTCTATATAAAGTGGGGTTACAGGAGGTGCTCATTTCCCGGATTTGTTCACGTGATGGCATGCTACCAAGAGTTTTAACTGCTGTTATGAAGTTCAGTTGACAAACTTCCCCCCACTTTAGAAACTATGCATGTTTTCATACAGTGTAGTTAGACTGACATCCTAAATGGATTAAAAGTACAATAAAATAGTATTGTCACACGCGACGTTTCAACAGATTTATCAGAAGAGATAAAACAAATATTTTACCAATTTACACGTCGATTATTAAACATAAAGACCAGGGATAATTTAATAATCACATATTAACATTAATAAGCCCATTAAACAAAAAGAGTGTTTGTCACATCAAAGACCGAAAAAGACTCGGGCAAAATTTATGCGTATTCTTACCGTGCAATTAGTGATATTTAAACATGAACGTTCCCAGAAAACGCGAAATGGAACAATAATGTAGGTTCCAGAGTAGTTGCGTTTGAGTATTATTGCCCGCCACATGCCATCAGCGGCTTTTTCTACTTACATGCACCAAATTGGTAACATACCAGCAGACAGCTGAACTTAGACAAGTCAAAGACCCGTTAAACAGAAGTTCATCAAATTAATCAACCCCACATAGGGCAATAAATTACTATTTTTCAGATCTCATGATATCAAATATTACGAAAACACGCCTATACAAATACATTGTTAACTTTACCGCCGAAAAAACGAAACATTTTAATATGAAAAATTGTGATATTTTTCTTATTACTGCTCAAAATATAGATTGTGGGTACTCGTTAGAACCGCCTCATCGTCAAAATATAGATTTTGGGTACTCGTTAGAACCGCCTCATCGAGGCGGTTCTTACGAGTACCCACAATCTATATTTTGGAGCAGATATAGGAAAATAAGGTTTACCCCGGTAAACACCAGTTTTACTGTATAAAAGTGGGGTTCAAGGGGGTAGGAATTATATAGGCGTGTTTTCCTGATGAATATTTTTTTATTGGATATACAGATGTGTTTAAATAGCTCGCCATGAAAATTTGCTCAGACAGTGCTGGTTCAGAGATATGTATATAGTAAATATATGGTTAGTAAACTTATCGGTGAGCCAGGTGCGAGCTTTAGCGAGCATCTACATATAAAAAAGTCGAGGCGAACTATTCAAAGACACTAACCATATATATATTTTATTCCACATGAATAAAAAAAAAACAAAAAAAAAAAACAACAACAACAAAGAACCAAAAAAAAAAAAAAAAAAAAGAAAAAAAGAAACATTTTTTTTTTTTTTGGTTTTGGTTTTACGGCCCTTTCAAGATTATTTCACTCATATCGAGCCGATCGTTAATCAGAGGTGGGCGAAAACCGGAGTACCCGGAGAAAAACCACCTGATCTTCCGTTGCAGAACTTGGCGTCTCACATGTGACCCGAGCGAGGCTCGAACCACAGCGGTGAGAGACCTAACAACAAAATACTTTAGCAAATTCATCAAAAAGACTGCAGACAGTGTGGCCTATGCAGTTTAACGACATCCAGTGCCGTTAGCATTACGGGAAGTCAAAGAGTGCAACGTTTCTGATGACATCACCCCACAGAGACGTCAACAACAACAAAATAAATTGTGTATGGAAATCTGCAAATAAATCGTTTATTTTAGTTTTAGAAATAATAGTGTAATTCCGCTGTTAACCCTTATCTTGCTGAATATTCATTTAAGCCACACCCATTTCTGTCTATCAACCAATCAAATTACTTGATGTAATTTATTGCAACAAATTCATAAACTGAATGCCAAACAGTGTAGATCCTGATCAGATGGCTTCTTCAGAAGCCATCTGATCTGGATCTACACTGTTTCCAAAGATAGGGGTTGTCGTGAACAGCAAGATAAGGGTTAAGACCACCTAAAATTGAAACTTATCCTGCTTTAAAAGGCTTATTTAGTACAGTGCACTTATTCTTACTTTGTGTTTTCTGCACACAGTGTCCCCTGGTCATGGACCACCTTTGGGACTGTTCAAAAGTGGTCTTAAAAACCACTTTTGAACAGTTCCAAAGGTGGTCGTAATATTGGAATTTCGAGTTCTAGAGGCAACCGAAGTAGCGGTGCGCAATAATTCCGATTGGCCAGTCAAACCAGGAAAGAATCTAGCTGAAAATGTATTTAAATACATGTACAGTAACTTGCAATGTGGTTCTTTTCCTGGTTGTAAAGTTGCATGTGATCATTGCAACACTTGCAAATGATGTGAGTGAGTGAGTGTTTGAGTTTTACGTCCCACCAACAGCTAAGGCCATACAGAGACGGGACCTCGGTTTGAAGACTCACCCGAAAGTCTGGAGAAGCCCGGGATCGATCCTGCGATCCCTGGTTTACAAGGCGAGTAGCGTAACCACTACACCACGGAGACTTCTGATTGCAAATGTACGGGAGAAGTAGGTCTGGCCTATAAATGGTCAACAGACGCATTATAATCATAGAATGTAAAATTGGTAGCGTGCATTGATTCGACCCCCTTAGTAGATTACTAGAATGGCTGATTGCGGTACGAAACGCTAGGTTGTGTGTGTGTGTGTGTGTGTGTGTGTGTGGGGGGGGGGGGTGATAATGGGTACAAATAAGTTTTTTTTAATTTATTTGATTTTTATTAGAATTTGGTTTATAGTCCCTTTCAAAATCATTTCACTTACATCGAGCCGATCGCTAAAATGTAATCGGAAAGGGGCGACAATCTGATAATTGTGGAACTTGGCGTCTTACATGTGACCTGACCGATATCCGGCCCCCGCCCATGGAGCTTGAAGAAATAAATGGGCTGCATGATGCTTCCACGCAGAGCTGAATCTGACCGCACACGAGTACTGGTAAACCGCTTAGAGGATCTAAGCCTGTCCGACTCAGACCGCCCATGCTTATAAACCCTATTGGTTGCATTGGACGACAGGGCTTGAAATGACAATTCATCTCAATGTCGGGTAAAATTCCCACAAAATTTGAAGCAACGTCTCCAAAAAGACCTTTATAGTGTTGTCGGGGACGTTAAACATCAAATCAGACAAACAAACAAAACCTGAGCGATATCTTTAAAAGCTCTATAAAATAAAGGTGTTGTGTTCCACAACTTTACTTGTCAAGAAAACAAACAAACAAAAAAACAAACAAACAAAAAAAAAAAAAAAAAAGAAGGACACAACAATGTCATATCGTGATTGTGCTAGGTACACAAAAAAGATTTCTAATCAGCCGTGGTTTGTTTTGTTTAATTTGAGGTTTAACGTCCCCGTCAACACTTTAAAGGTCATTTTGGAGACGTTGCTTCCAATTTTGTGGGACTTTTACCCAAATCTGAGATAAAATGACATCTCAAGCCCTGTTGCCCAATGAAACCAATGTGGTTTATAAGCATGGACGGTCCGACTCGCACCGCTTTGCCTGGGCAGGCTTAGATCCTCTAAGGGTTTACCAGTACTCGTGTGCGGTCGGTTTCAGCTCTGCGTGGAAGCATCATGCAGTCCATCTATTTCTTCGGGTCCCCATGGGCGGGGCTCTACCGGGATATGTACACGTAATGACATGTATCCATAACAATAAATCCTAACAAAAGCACCACTCTGGGAATGTTAGTGAAACATTATCGGGAGAGGGGCTTATACCGATTTAACCGCCCTTAGTCCTGTTATGGTTTACACATGTAATTTCACAATAATACGACCCATCAAAAGCACCAGCCTTAGAATATCAGTAAAAAATTACATGGATTATGCGAGCTTAACCCTTTTTGTACCAAAAGGAATCTTCCTCCTTATATATAGCAGGAGTACGTGTCAAAATTTAGGGATGTCAGGTTGTGTTTTCATCAAAATCTGTTAATTGGAAACAGACTTGGGCAAATTTATCATGCAAGGCTTAGGACAAATTGTAGCTCGTTAAACCAGCATCTCTTCTCTAAAAATATTATTGATAACCCGCTATGTGTTTGTGGCCTAATAGAAGATACATATCACTTTATGTTAATTTGCAATCGTTACACTAACCAAAGACAAGAGTTACTCAATACAGTATCGGAATTTTGTCGCCCCACTCTTAATCTGCTGCTCTTTGGCAGTTCAGAGCTTTCTTTACTCCAGAATAAACAGGTTTTCCTCGCTGTCCAGGAATTTCTACTAAAAACAAGACGCTTCAAATAAAGCGACGAATTCACTTTATACATTACGTCAATTGCAGTATAAAACATCCCATTAGGAAGGCATATAAGGTGGATCTCTTGTCCTGTTCTGTTCTACAAATTCCTACCTTTTTCATAGGTACCAATGCTACAATGAAAACGTTCTAGAGGTTAATAATTGGCAAATAACGCTTTGTCTTTGCTTACATGCGCAAAGTCGTAAGTTTCTTAAAACATAGTGTTTGAATAAGAACTTATCCACTCCCCGTGAAGCATGCAGCAGATTATGTAAATTCTAAGGAATTTTGACACACAAATCCATGAAATAAAATACTAAGGGTCTTGTTTACAAGCTAAATCACGTATCACTATTGTCTTCACTATAAGCAAGATGGGATACAGATTTTTCAAAAGTCTAAAGACTTTCTTCTGAATCCCATTTGTATAATATTGTTATTTTGTAGCTTCTATGTGTTGAATGTATATGTATTAGTTATACAAATAAAATAAAGTTTAAACTAAAATCTGTTTGGAAAATGGCTGAACTTTTATCAGACAGTGGAGGCCCTGATCAGACGCCGCGTTCTGTGGCGTCTGATCTGGGTCTGCACTGTTTGCCGGAGTACCCGTTTTGGGGTTTCTGGTACTAAATGGGTTAAACCCATAGCTCTGTCGTGGTTTACACATGTGTTTTTTTTTATTCCGCATGAAGGGTTTCTTGTTCAGCGATACATCATCCCCGAGATTATTCAGCTCCGAAATCAGACATGGACGGCGGTGAGAACTCGACAGCATGAAATCACTGAAGTTCTCAAGCAAGGTAAAAAAAATTGGACTCCAGGTGGTTCGACTAGGGGCAGGGAGTAGCGAAGACCAAACGATTTATCAAAAAAGATTTTAAGCCTGATCAATTAAAGAATCTGAGACCTGACCCGCCGGCATGCAATTAAAAAGGGAAGCAAAGTTGTTAACCATGAATGGTTTAACAACAATACAAGCAATCGGGCACATTGCATTTGTGTTGCACCCAAGCGTTTTTTTTATCTCGGAATAATTTTTAGAAATGGAGTCCTAGAATCATCCATTCAGTTATTTTCCTGGATATATTCCAATCAAGCAGGCAAACGTGTAGGGCAACGTCAAATCAACATCGGTGCAACGTCATGACGTTGTACCGACGTTGATGTGACGTCACAATTATGTCATGTGCCTGCTAAAGACCCCTACGATAATTACATGAAATACTGTGTAGGCTTTTATCCTGCAAATATGAAGTGAATATAATCTTCACCGTCCTTGTTCCATTCTGGGGTAAGGCGAAATCTAAGAAATAAAGAAAGATTTTGGATAGCCGTTTGTCCATTTTGTTGGAAGTAACAGTCCTTTTGGCTTTCCGCTTGTTTTCATTGTGGTGGAATTATTTAATTTTTGTGTTTCTTTCCCTTTGGTGTCCTGGATTGGAGGTGAGAGGTCATTGTATCGATTCCTGATCATTGCCTTCACTTCTGTTTTATCAGTTACCCCCTATATATATTGCATTGTAATGCATTGGCCTGATAAAGATATGCTATCTCAGGACAAGTGAGCTTTATCAGGTCATCGTGACATTGCACTTTTATGAATGACGCGGACTACCGGCAAAAATGGCTAAAATGTTATTATTAATGGAACACATTGAATAATAATAATAATAATAATAAAAAAAAAAAAAAAAAAAAAAATAACGGTCAGCCAATAGATAAATATACTGACCGATTCTATTCCGCGCCGGAATGTTGGGACGCATTGAGGACAGTCGATAACTGATCGTAAATCGCCAATTTAAAGAGTTTACAAGGGGATAATCTGATAAAAAGAATACCAGATTCGTGTCTTTTGATATCAGGTTTATCAGGCTCGGCTTCTAGAACGCATGTAGAATCGCTCGGCAAGCCTCGCGATTCTACAAGCGTTCTCGAAGCCTTGCCTGATAAACTTGATATCAAATGACACAAACCTGGTATTCTCTATGTATCGATTCCTGATCATTACCTTCACTTCTGTTTTATGAAGAGTAGCCACTGAACTCATTGATCGAAGAAACATAACGCATGTGTTGCTTTGCAGAATAAATCAAGTGTGGTTGCTTCCCTTCATCATAAATTACGCGCAGCATTTTCTTGTTTGCTTAATTTGATGTTTAACGTCCCAGTCAACACTGTATAGGTCATTTTGGAGACGTTGCTTCCAATTTTCTTAGACTTTTACCCGACATTGAGATGAAAGGACACCTCAAGCCTTGTCGCCTAATGAAAACAATAGGGTTTATAAGTATGGACGGTCCGACCCGCACCGATCTGCCTGGACAGGCTTAGATGCTCTAAGCGGTTTACCAGTACTCTAAGCGGTTTACCAGTACTCGTGTGCGGTCGGTTTCGGCTCGTCGTGGAAGCATAATGCAGCCCGTCTAGTTCTTCAAGCTCCGATGGGCGGAGGCGAGCAGCATTTTCTTACGACTTGATTTCTAAATACCCTGTTTGTTTGATTTGAGGTTTAACGTCCCCGTCAACACTGTGGTCATTTTGGAGACGTTGCTTCCAATTTTGTGGGACTTTTACCCGACATTGACATCACAGACCCTGTCGCCTAATGAAACCAATAGGGTTTATAAGCATGGATGGTCCGACCCGCACCGATCTGCCTGAGCAGGCTTAGATCCTCTAAGCGGTTTACCAGTACTCTTCGCGGTTTACCAGTACTCTTGTGCGGTCGGTTTCAGCTCGTCGTGGAAGCATAATGCAGCCCATCTGTATGTTCAATATGTTCTAATATGAAAAAATAGGTGTTACCTATAAACGAGCATAGCAAACTACACAAGGAAGCTGATGGATATCTAAACCAAAATGTCTGTATATTATTGATATGCAAAAGTTGGCAACCTCAAGTCAACCGCCGAATACTTAGTTCTGACTGGAAAATTATTTGCACATTGCCTTGTCTTTTACAAGTGATGCAACTTAAAGTAGTACATGTCTAATAACCAAATGCTTTATCTTGAGTGCCAATAGCACCATTGGACTAGCAAAGTTGCTCAGAGTGCATCACTGGGTCTGTTCGCTTACCACGGGAACCACTGGCTGCAAACGGTATTTACCATTTGCAGCATACTTTGGAGACGCTTTAGAGCGTGGGCAAAAAGAACCGTACGGGAAATTTTTGTCGAGATGGAGGGCATGAAATATTTAACGGCTGCAGTCAGTGCGATAACAACTGTTTTCCCATGACCATAACTAACAATTATTTCTTTCCATGACCGAGGAGACACTGAAATATGTTTCAGACAGTGAGTTGACATATAGTTCTTTTTCCCCCTTGTTGGTTTCTTGTCCGCTTGCACTACTTGACTAAAATGTGCTGCAATGTTTTGGAATCCAGCTGTAACTTTCTATGTCTACAACTACCAGTATCTGGAGTATACTTGAACAGTAGCTATTTGCAAGTGTGAAGTCCTGTACACTAAAACTGATTAAAAACGCACCTAAGCTCCAGATCACTAACCTTTAAACTCTGATGGAAACTGTTGAGCCGTGTCAGGTATACAAAAAAAACAAACAACAAAAAACAGGGGACCAGTGGTTCTGGGCTGCTCACCTGAGTGCTGAGAGCTTATGGAGCCATTTTATTTCTGAGAATATTTTAAAGGAGTTTTTTTACCATGGCAGACTCTTGGACATTTGACCTGAAAATGGGCCTATTGGTTCCGGAGAAGATTTCTTAAGGTTTTTTTACCTTATACGCCTGTGGACACAAACGGTTCAAGTTCGTATGAAGTACCTCCCAATGAATCTCTTTGCATCAAGTATGTTTGACAAAGATTTCTAAAATTAGATCAAGCAATTGATTGTTCTAATTTTGGCAAACACTTTCTGGTTGACATTTGAGATGTATTTTGATTGGACAGTGTAGGAGTCAGCAATGGCATGTGCATAATTATGTACACCACCTTGTGTTTTGAACTTATTTCTGTCCGGCAGTTGACTGGCAGGATGTTGGGATATATTGAATGATGTTCAAGTCAAGATGAAATGAAGCCCATCGAAGTTTGAACGGATCTGTGTTCACGGGTATATGGGCACGGTGAACATATTGTTCATGCGACCAAACTCATATTAAACAAGAGGCCCATGGGCCACTATGCTCACCAGAGCTCAGGGGGCACTGCCGACTGGCAGCAAAGTATTTTAATTAACCATGGAAGCCCTGCTACAGATAAAATTTGGACCCGATCAGCCTAGTGGCTTCAGGTCTGATGTCGCTTGAATGTGTTGTTGCAGGACAACAGATGACAACTGACAATTTCCCATCTGTGGCAACCAATAGGCCTAAAAGAACATTATTAAAGGAACATTTCTATGTAAGTTTGACAAAATATTTTGAAAGGCATCAATGTCATTTTTCAATTTTCCCCATTATAAGTCAATGGAAACTATTAACTTGCCATATAGCAAACAAACCAAAGAGCCAAATTTCATAACCCGGAGCTCAGATGGGCACTGCCCAATGGCAGACATGTATTTTAACATGGTATGATTTTAATCTACCAATTATAAAGTCTCCCAAACAAACCCCATTCCCAAATGAGCACTCATGTGGACTGTATCTGAAATATTAGGTGTTTTATATAGTAGAGAGGGTGGGGCATGAACCAATGGAGCCCTGGTTGGTGTCACTAAATGTGTCTTATGAAAAGGAACAGAGACATATATGGTTTAGCGGTGGGATATGCATGGCTCCTGAGATGTAAGGCCTTTTAAGCAGAAGAGGGATTCGGTCATTGTGGATTCCAGAAAAGCCCAAGATTGTTGCAACCTAATGCTGAACAGTTTCTGAGATATGAGGCCCTTTTATGAAGTGGATGGGAAAGAAATGGCCCCTGCAGACCGCACAAGATGAGGTGACTGAATGTGGCTAATAACAATGAACAAGAATATATGTGATTATGTGGTGGGGATTTGAATAGTTTCTGAGATATATGGTCTATTATGAAGTGGGATCTTATCATAAGGAACAAGAATATATATGGTTAAGGGGTGGGGATCTGACCGGTTTCTGATATATATGGCTTTTAATGAAGTAAAGGGGTGGGGCATGGCCCGTGGCACCACAGGCGGGTGGGGGGAACCCTATGTTGGTGTCACTGAATGTGTCTAATCACAAGGAAAAAGAATATATATGGTTTAGGGGTGGAGATCTGAATGGTTTCTGAGATAAATGGCGTTTTATAAAGTGGAGGGGGTGGGGCATGTCCCCAGCACATCTTGGGGGACCCCCAGGTTGGTGTCACGTAATGCTTCTTATCATAAGGAACAAGAATATATATGGTTTAGGGGTGGGGATTTGTAAGGTTTTTGAATATTTGGCCTTTTATGAAGTTTTGTTTGTTTGTTTGTTTGATTTGAGGTTAAACATCCCCGTCAACACTGTAAAGGTCAGTTCGGAGACGTTGCTTCCAATTTTGTGGAACTTTTACCCGACATTGAGATGAAATGACATCTGAAGCCCTGCCGCCCAATGAAACCAATAGGGTTTATTAGCATGGACGGTCCGCCTCACACTGCGGTTCCTGGACAAGCTTAGATCCTCTAAGCGGTTTACCAGTACTAGTGTGCAGGCCGGATTCAACTCTGTGTGGAAGCATCATGCAGCCCATATATTTCTTCAAGCCCCTATGGGCGGGGGCCAACCTTTTACGAGGTGGAGGGGGTTGGGCATGTCTCCGTCAAATCCCAGGTGTCCCCCAGGTTGGTGTCAATGAATGCAACTTATCATAAGGAACAAAAATATATTTCGTTTAGGGGTTGGGATCTGTTAGGTTTCTGGAATATTGGGCCTGTTGTGAAATGGAGGGGTTGGGTATGGCCCAGGCACATCCCAGGGGACCCTGAGGTTGGTGTCACTGAGTGCATCTTATCATAAGAGACAAGAATATATACGGTTTACGGGTGGGGATCTGAATGGTTTCTGAGATAAATGGCATTTTATGAAGTGGAGGAGGTGGGGCATGTCCCCGGCACATCTGGGGATCCCCAGGTTGGTGTCACTTATTGCACCTTATCATAAGGAACAAGAATATATACGGTTTAGGGGTGGGGACCTGTAAGGTTTCTGAGATGTAAGGCATTTTATGAAGAACGGGGGGGGGGGGGGGGGCATGGCCCCGGCACAACCTACTGGACCCCCAGGTTGACGCAAAAGCAAATGGCTGAGAGAAGTTCACTAAAGAACCATTTCTATGAAAGTTTTGTCAAAATATCTGCAAAGGCTTTGTAGTTAATGCAATTTTTCAATTTTCCCAATTATAAGTCTATGGAAAATCTAAGTTGCCATAGCAATCAAACTAAAGAGCCAAATTTCATAAAAAAACACAAAATCTGTAAAGGCAAATATGGTGAATATTTTCATAAACTCTCAGCCTCACAGAGCATACAGTTTCTGAGGAGATGATTTTTAGCTCACCAGAGCCGAAGGCTCCGGGGGAGCTTATAGGATAGGCAGTTGTCCGTCGTCGTCGTCGTCTGCGTCTTCGTCAACATTTTCAAACGACATCTCCTCTGAAGCCACTGGGCCGATTCAGCCCAAATTTCATCTGTAGCATCCTTAGGCAGGGGGATTGAAAGTTTGTGTTTTTAATGAAAATCGGCTCATTAGTTTTGTTGCTATGGCAACTTAGAGTGTCCATAGACTTATAATGGGGAAAATAGAAAAATGGCATTTACTGCCAAGCCTCTGCAGATATTTTGACAAAACTTTCAAAGAAATGTTCCATAGGCGATCTACTATCTGCCGTATGATTTTAGGCCTTCTGCTCATTTTTGTTGGTTGCCATGGAAACCAAAATAAAAAAATAGACAAAAAATACTTAAAAAATCATCTCCTCAGAAATCATATGCTCTAGGAGGCTGAGACTATATGAAAATATTCACCATATTTGCCTTTACAGGTTTTTTGTTTTTTTTTATGAAATTTGGCCTTTTAGTTTTGTTGCTATGGCAACTTAGAGTTTCCATTGACTTATAATGGGGAAAACTGAAAAATGGCATTTACTGCCAAGTCATTGCAGATATTTTGACAAAACTTACATAAACATGTTCCTTGAGTAAACTTCTCTCAGCCATATGGTTTTATGTCAACCTGGGGGTCCCCTAGGTTGTGCCGGGGCCATGCCCCACCCCCTCCACTTCATAAAATGCCTTATATCTCAGAAACCTTACAGATCCCAACCCCTAAACCATATATATTCTTGTTCCTTATGATAAGATGGATTAAGTGACACCAACCTGGGGATCCCCCGGGATGTGCCGGGGACATGCCCTGCCCCCTCTATTTCATAAAATGCCATTTATCTCAGAAACCATTCAGATCCCCACCCCTAAACTATATTATATTCTTGTTCCTTATGCTAAGATGCATGAAGTGACACCAACCTGGGGGTTCCCCGGGATGTGCCGGGGACATGCCCCCCCCCCACCCCCTCCACTTCATAAAATGCCATTTATCTCGGAAACCATTGAGATCCCCACCCCTAAACCATATATATTCTTGTTCCTTATGATAAGATGGACTTCAGTGGTTGCCATGGAAACCAAAATGAAACAAGAGGGCCATGATGGCCCTGGATCGCTCACCTGATCCATAGTGTAACAAGTGGGCCCCAGGGAGGGCCATTATTGGCCCAAGGGCTTTAATGTGCATAATGTTGAGGGAGGTCTTAAAGGTGAAGCTTCATACCAAACATGAACAAAGGCTATAATTTGAACAATCTTGGTAGAGGTCCACTAGATGAAGCTTCATACCAAATATCAAAGACCTGGGCCTTCTGGTTTCAGACGAGAAGATTTTTAAAGGTTTTCCCTATAAAAGCCTATGTAAAACCAGTGGGCCCAGGCGCGGGGGCGTTTTTGGCCCCAGGGCTATAATTTGAACAATCTTGGTAGCGGTCTACTTGACGAAGCTACTTACCAAATATCAAAGACCTGGGCCTTCTGGTTTCAGACAAGAAGACTTTTAAAGGTTTTCCCAATATAAGCCTATGTAAAACCAGTGGGCCCCAGGGCAGGGCCGGTTTTTTGGCCCCAGGGCTATAATTTGAACAAGCTTGGTAGAGGTCCACTAGATGAAGCTTCATACCAAATATCAAAGACCTGGGCCTTCTGGTTTCAGACAAGAAGATTTTTAAAGGTTTTCCATATATAAGCCTATGTAAAACCAGTGGGCCCCGGGGGTGGGGCTGTTTTTGGCACCAGGGCTATAATTTGAACAATCTTGGTAGCGGTCCACTAGACAAAGCTACATACCAAATATCAAAGACCTGGGCCTTCTGGTTTCAGACAAGAAGATTTTTAAAGGTTTTCCCTATATAAGCCTACGTAAAACCAGTGGGCCCCAGGACAGGGCCGTTTTTGGCCCCAGGGCTATCAATCCATCCACTAGTTAAGCAGAAGAAGCTCTGGTGGCCATTTTGTTCACCCGAGCGGAACAGTATGAGCAATTTTGGTAGAGGGTCACCAAACGGACATTCCTGTGAAATAATTTCAAAATCCATCCACTGGTTAAGGTGAAGAAGTCTTTTTAAGGTTTTCCTATTTTTAGCTCTGGTGGCCATTTTGTTCACCCGAGCAGAACGGTTTGAGCAATTTTGGTAGAGGGTCACCCAAGGAACATTCCTGTGAAGTAATTTCAAAATCCATCCACTAGTTAAGGAGAAGAAGTTGTTTAAAGGTTTTTCTATTTTTAGCTCTGATGGCCATCTTGTTCACCGGAGTGTAACGGTTTGAGCAATTTTGGTAAAGGGTCACCCAAGCAATATTCCTGTGAAGTAATTTCAAAATCCATCCACTAGCTAAGGAGAAGAAGTCCTTTAAAGGTTTTTCTATTTTTAGCTCTGGCGGCCATTTTGTTCACCCGAGCGGAATGGTTTGAATAATTTTGGTAGAGTTTCACCGAAGGAACATTCCTGTGAAGTAATTTCGAAATCCAGCCATTGGTTAAGGAGAAGAAGTCCTTTAAAGGTTTTTCTATTTTTAGCTCTGGTGGCCATCTTGTTCATCCGAGCGGAACGGTTTGAGCAATTTTGGTAGAGGGTCACCAAACGGACATTCCTGTGAAATAATTTCAAAATCCATCCACTGGTTAAGGAGAAGAAGTCTTTTTAAGGTTTTTCTATTTTTAGCTCTGGTGGCCATCTTGTTCATCCGAGCGGAACGGTTTGAGCAATTTTGGTAGAGGGTCACCCAAGGAACATACCTGTGAAGTAATTTCAAAATCCATCCACTGGTTAAGGAGAAAGACTCATTTAAATGTTATTCTATTTTTAGCTCTGGCGGCCATCTTGTTCACCTGAGCGGAACGGTTTCAGCAATTTTGGTAGAGGGTCACCCTAGAAACATTCCTGTGAAGTAATTTCAAAATCCATCCACTAGTTAAGGAGATGAAGTCGTTTAAAGGTTTTTCTATTTTTAGCTCCGGTGGCCATTTTGTTCACCTGAGCGGAACGGTTTGAGCAAATTTGGTAGAGGGTCACCAAAGGAACATTCCTGTGAAGTAATTTCGAAATCCAGCCATTGGTTAAGGAGAAGAAGTCCTTTAAAGTTTTTTCTATTTTTAGCTCTGGCGGCCATTTTGTTCATCCGAGCAGAACGGTTTGAGAAATTTTGGTAGAGGGTCACCCAAGGAACATTCCAGTGAAATAATTTTAAAATCCATCCACTGGTTAAGGAGAAGAAGTCGTTTAAAGGTTTTTCTATTTTTAGCTCTGGCGGCCATCTTGTTCACCCGAGCGGAACGGTTTGAGCAATTTTGGTAGAGGGTCACTCAAGGATCATTCCTCCATCCACTAGTTAAGGAGAAGAAGTCGTTTAAAGGTTTTTCTATTTTTAGCTCTGGCGGCCATCTTGTTCACTCAAGCTGAACGGTTTGAGCAATTTTGGTAGAGGGTCACCCAAGGAACATTCCTGTGAAGTAATTTCAAAATCCATCCACTAGTTAAGGAGAAGAAGTCTAAACGTTTAAAGGTTTTTCTATTTTTAGCTCTGGCGGCCATCTTGTTCACCCGAGCGGAACGGTTTGAGCAATTTTGGTAGAGGGTCAACCAAAGAACATTCCTGTGAAGTAATTTTGAAATCCATCCATTGGTTAAGGAGAAGAAGTCCTTTAAAGGTTTTTCTATTTTTAGCTCTGGCGGCCATTTTGTTCACCCGAGCGGAATGATTTGAGCAATTTTAGTAGAGGGTCACCCAAGGAACATTCCTGTGCAATAATTTCAAAATCCATCCACTGGTTAAGGAGAAGAAGTCGTTTAAAGGTTTTTCTATTTTTAGCTCTGGCGGCCATTTTGTTCACCCGAGCGGAACGGTTTGAGCAATTTTGGTAGAAGGTCATCCAAGGAATATTCCTGTGAAATAATTTCAAAATCCATCCACTGGTTAAGCAGGAGAAGTTGTTTAAAGGTTTTTCTATTTTTAGCTCTGGTGGCCATCTTGTTCACCCGAGCGGAACAGTTTGAGCAATTTTGGTAGAGGATCACCCAAGGAGCATTCCTGTGAAATTAGATCAAAATCTGTCCAGCAGTTTTGGAGAAGAAGTTGTTTAAAGCAAAAGTTGACGACGGACGCACGGACGACGGACAAAGACCGATCCCAAAAGCTCACCTTGAGCACTTCGTGCTCAGGTGAGCTAAAAACCGAAATACTTAAAAACTCATCTTCTCAGAAACCATATGCTCTAGGAGGCTGAGACTTTATGAAACTATTCACCATATTTGCCTTTACAGGTTTTGTTTTTAGCTCACCAGAGCCAAAGGCTCCCGGGTGCTTATAGGATAGGCAGTTGTCCGTCGTCGTCTGCGTCCTCTGGCATCAACACTTTCAAACGACATCTATCTGAAACCACTGGGCCGATTCAGCCCAAATTTCATCTGTAGCATCCTTGGGCTGGGGGATTGAAAGTTTGTGTTTTTAGCTCACCAGAGCCGAAGGCTCCGGGGGAGCTTATAGGATAGGCAGTTGTCCGGCGTCGGCGTCGTTGTCGGCGTCTGACGTCAACACTTTCAAACATCTTCTCTGAAGCCACTGGACCGATTCAGCCCAAATTTTATCTGTAGCATCCTTGGGCTGGGGGATTGATAGTTTGTCTTTTTTATGAAAATCGGCCCATTAGTTTGGTTGCTATGGCAACTTAGAGTTTCCATAGACTTATAATGGGGAAAATTGAAAAATGGCATTTACTGCCAAGTCATTGCAGATATTTGGACAAAACTTTTATAGAAATGTTTCTTGAGTAAAATTCTTTCAGCCATATGCTTTTATGCCAACCTGAGGGTCCCCCTGGTTGTGCCGGGGCCTTGCCCCACCCCCTCCACTTCATAAAAGGCCATATATCTCAGAAACCATTCAGATCCCGACCCCTAAACCATATATATTCTTGTTCCTATTGATAAGACGCATTTAGTAACACCAACCTTAGGGTCCTCAGGGATGCGCCGAGGTCATGCCCCACCCCCTCCACTTAATAAAAGGCCCAATATCTTGGAAACCATTCAGATCCCCACCCCTAAACCATATATATTCTTGTTCCTTATGATAAGACCCATTCAGTGACATCAACCTGGGAGTCCCCTGGATGCGCCGGGGCCATGCCCCACCCCCTCCATTTCATAAAAGGCCCAATATCTCGTAAACCTTACAGATCCCCGCCCCTAAACCATATATATGCGTGCTTCTTATGATAAGACACATTCATTGACACCAACCTGGGGGTCCTCAGAGATGCGCTGGGGCCTTGCCCCACCCCTCCACTTCACAAAAGGCCATATATCTCAGAAACTGTTCAGATCCCCACCCCTAAACCATATATATTCTTGTTCCTATTGATAAGACGCATTCAGTAACACCAACCTGGGGGTCGTCAGGGATGCGCACAGGTCAGGCCCCACCCCCTCAACTTTATAAAAGGCCCAATATCTCGGAAACCATTCAGATTCCCACCCCTAAACCATATATATTCTTGTTCCTTTTGATGAGACCCATTCAGTGACATCAACCTGGGAGTCCCCTGGATGCACCGGGGCCATGCCCCACCCCCTCCATTTGATAAAAGGCCCAATATCTCGGAAACCTTACAGATCCCCGCCCATAAACCATATATATGCTTGCTTCTTATGATAAGACACATTCATTGACACCAACCTGGGGGTCCTCAGAGACGCGCTGGGGCCTTGCCCCACCCCTCCACTTCAAAAAAGGCCATATATTTCAGAAACTGTTCAGATCCCCACCCCTAAACCATATATATTCTTGTTCATTATGATAAGACGCATTCAGTAACACCAACCTGGGGGTTCCCAGGGATATGCTGGGGCCATGCCCCACCCCCTCCATTTCATAATATCACAATATCTCGGAAACCCTACAGATGGCCACCCCTTAACCATATATAGTCTTGTTCCTTATGATAAGACACATTCATTGACACCAACCTGGGAGTCTCCCTGGGCCTTGCCCCACCCCTCCACTTCACATAAGGCCTTATATCTCAGAGAATGTTCTTAGCCCCACCCTAAACCATATATATTCATCTTTCTTATGATAAGACGCATTCAGTGACACCAGCTTGGGAGTCCCCGGGGCACGCCCAGGCCATGCCACACCGCTTTACTTCATTAAAAGCCATATATATCAGAAATAGTTCAGATCCCCACCCCTAAACCATATACTTGTTCCTTATGATAAGACTCGTTCAGTCACACCAACCTGGAGGTCTCTTTGTGCTGAGGCAATGTGCCCCGCCCTTCCATTTCATAAAAGGCTTTATATTTCAGAAACCATTCAAATCCCCACCCCATAATCATATATGTTCTTGTTCCTTATTATTAGCACACCTACTGTAGCGGGGTCCGCAGGGGCCATTCCTATTTCATAAAAGGGCCTCAAATCTCTGAAACCGGTCAGATTCCCAGCACTGAACCATATAATATATACTTGGTCCTTATGATAAGACACATTTAGGGACAACAGTTTGGGCTTTCCTGGGATCAACAGGGCATGCCCCAATCCCTCAACTGTTAAAGAGGCCTTACAGATCCCCACTACTAAACCATATATATTTTTGTTTCTTATGATAAGACGCATTTAGTGATACCAACCAGGGCTCCATTGGGTCCATGCCCCACCCCCTCTACTTCATAAAAGGCCTAACTTTTCAGATGCTGAATCCACATGGGTGCTCATTTGGACATGGGGGTTCATTTGGTGGATTAAAATGATATCATGTTAAAATACATGGCTGCCATTGGGCAGGATGGGCAGTGCCCACCTGAGCTCTGGTGAGCATAGTGGCCCATGGGCCTCTTGTTTAATTATTATTATTATTATTTTTTTTTCATTTTGGTTTTCATGGCAACCAATACAAATGAGCAGTAGGCCTAAAAGCATATGGCAGATAGTAGATTGTATTTTTTCAGTCAAAGCAATCAGAAATGGAGCAATTTCTGACTGAACCATTCACCAGCTATGTCGAAAAAATGGCCCAAGACGGTACCTATGCGGACCATGTTTGCATATATACAATCCCTTGCAAACATGCTACAAGTGAAGCTACACATCACTCATGCTGAGGAGCCCTATCTTCTGATAGCACCTTCTGAGCCTGGTCATTATGGTCTTCTTCGCCTGGGATACCTACCTGACCTTCCCCACTATGTTAGCCTAGCTCAACGGTGAGTAAATGGAATGTTAGCGCTAAATAGAGGAGTTAATACAAACTAGTATTTCTATACTAGCCGGAACCCCCAGGTTGCATGATGCTTGCAGAGCCTGGTTAAATGGTTAATATGGTAGTGCATCAGTCAAACCACTCACCTTACTTTGTGTTACTAATGCCAGCTAGCACTAAGCAGAGGGTGATTAATAACCAAAGGGTGCATATATAGAAAGCAAGCAGTGCTATAAAAGACAGAGTCTGTAAACAGTGTGTGTTACTATCTATCTATCTATCTATCTATATATCCTGCAGCACCCTCTCGCGAGGATTATGTGCAGCTGCGCGCGTCAGAAAAAGAAAAGTGTGATAGAAGAAAAAGTATTAGATTTTAGGAGAATTGAAAGTAAAAACAGTGTTAGTAAAGTAGAGATTAAAAGCAGATAAAAACAATGTTTCACGGTTCATGGCATTGGGTGATGGAGGGTGCATATGGTCGATCTGAAAGAATCCAGATCGGAGCACACAACAGCATGAGGAGGAAGGTGATTCCATTGTACCACAGCCAAGGGGAAGAAACTGTATTTATAGTAACTGGCAGTAGTAGGGATTTGAATATAGTGCATAGTATGCATGTTTTTAGTAGTTCTGATTGGATGTCGGATGTATGTAGGGAGCGGAATCTCGACAAGACTATATACTATCTTGTAGAACAATAGGAGGCAAGCATCTGCCCGCCTCTGTTCCAATGATCTCCATTCCAGGGTATTAAGCATCTGGGTCACACTACTATATGAAGAGTAGTCATGTTTGACCCATCTAGCTGCTCTTCTTTGGACTTGCTCAACCTTGTTTATATTTGACTGGGTATATGGGCTCCACACAGGGGAGGCATACTCAAGCTGGGGCCTAACAAGGGTATTATAAGCTGTTTCACGTATGCCTTGATGTTTGGTGCGTATATTCCTACGTATGAAGCCCAGGGTCCGATTTGCTTTGGTGGTCACGTTATGAATGTGGGTGTTCCAAGTTAAATCACGGCTAAACTCAAGGCCCAGGTACTTGGTATGATCAGCCTCCTGGAGGACTTCACCGTGGAGAATGTAATTGTGTCTAATGGGTTCTTTAGAACGGGAAATGTGTAGGACCTGGCATTTACCCGGGTTAAATTCCATTTCCCAGTTCTTTTCCCAAGTTTCAAGCTTTTGGAGGTCCCTTTGCAATAAGGTACAGTCAGCATCACTGCGGACAGCCAAATATATTGCCGTGTCATCTGCAAAAAGTCTGACCTGTGAGTGGATCTGCTCTGGTAGGTCATTGATGTATAAAAGAAACAGGATCGGTCCCAGTACTGATCCTTGGGGAACCCCAGATGTGACCGGAATTTGGGATGAGGTTTCCCCCTCTAGGGCTACACGTTGAGTACGGCCAAAAAGGAAAGCTTTGATCCAGTTTAGGGTGTTTGAGGTTATGCCATGTTGGTGCAGTTTGTGGAGTAATTTAATATGGCTAACCTTATCGAATGCTTTACTAAAATCCAGGAGTATCAGGTCAGTCTGGTGACCTGCTGATAGATTTCGTGCAAGCTCATCAACAAGTTGGATGAGCTGTGTTTCGCAGGACCTCCTTTCCCTAAATCCATGTTGAAGATCATACAAGATGTTATGTTTGTCGAGATGCTTAGTAAGGTTGGATGCAACAATATGCTCCATTAGCTTGCAGCAAATGCAAGTTAAGGAGATAGGCCTGTAATTTGAAGGGTCACTTTTGTCACCCTTTTTGAACAGGGGAGAAACAATGGCTGTCTTCCAATCCGAGGGGATTTGACCACTGGAAAGTGATTTCTGGAAAATGACCTGAAGCATGGGCGCTATTTGGTCTCTAAGGGATTTAAGGACTACTGGTTTAAGAGCATCTGGACCGGCGGCTTTGGTCGGGTTAAGTTCGATACTAAAGCAAGCAATGCAAAATAAGTAGTGTTAAAGCATCTATATGCTAAAGGCTACATGCATGCAGGAACAATCTATATCAGTTGCTTTTACAGCTTATTAAATTCAACATTTCAGCTATAAGGAGGAGGACTTTGTAGCTGTACGACTTTCCAGCAAGACCAGGTCAACAGTCCACAAGATGTTCATAGCAAAGGTATGGTGAAATATTTTACCAGTATCAGTAGAATATAAAAAAAAAATGCATTCTAAAATACCTTTCAATTAAAAACGTATTTCCCTTACTACTATATTTTCACTTTCACACATCAGCTTCAATTATTAATGATCAAATTATAGTCTATACCAGCATACTTGTTGATGCATTTTAATAAGACACTATTTCTTTATCGAACTCTATTGATACTTTTTATTGTATAGGTGTTGAAGTTTGACAGTGAAGTCACACTACGGTTTATGAAAGAAGTTTCACCCACTGTCTATACCATGCCGAGCCAAAATGATGTCTCCACCAACCGACATTCCGATTTAATACAGAGGCTTCCACCGCCGAGTCTACTCCCTGTGCGAATCAAGCTCAAATTTATACCTCGTGAGATTCAACAATCAAGAAATAATCGGTAGAAAAATGAAGAGTACTGAGACAGATATTCCAAAAGGATTGATTTAACAAAACTTGCTTGAAGGTGTCAGTATCAAGATTTATTGATGTGTAACAAAATGTATATATTATATTGGCCTTTGCTTCATATAACCCAATATGGGTCACTGATTAATAAATTTTGATAATGAGGCCTTCAAAAGAGCAATTATGATTAGTTAAGAGGCCTTCAAAAGAGCAATTATGATTAGTTAAGTCAAATGAATTCAGTGTACACTTCAGAGACTATGTTAATCATATTTTAAAACATTAAGATCAGGAGATCAAATGAAACCAGTATTTAAGCTAAATTTGTCACAAGTGTAACATTAAAGTGACATTCAGTTTTTACACTCCAGATTTGTATTAATATTTTGAACTCAAAATGAACTATTTTAAATGATAAGACAACAGATTTACATTGACACAATAATGTATACATTTCAACCCCCAGATTTCAACACTGATAGAATGAAATCTGAAAACAATCTAGTCTATGTTGGATTATACTGTTTTATTAAATTTGTTTCTTGTTCCAAAGTTACTTTAAAGTGGAAGAATTAATTTTACTATCCAGTCTAGTCATCTTATTTGCCAAAATATACATGAGTGCCATACTGTATTGTCCAGGAAATTGAGCTTGAGACTTAAAAAGTTTGAAACTAACATTGTCACAAGTGTAACACTTTGAGTTACTTTCGAATTAAGCCTCATGAATGTAGCTAAAGCTTTGATCTTAAAACAAATTGTTTATAAAATGATGGTATAAAGGATAAATGATGGTAAAACAAAATATTTCAATAGTTTCAAAATGATATATCTGAAAAAAATACAATATGCAGAGGACATCAATTTTATTGTATTGTTTGTTTACAAGTTCTGTTTACAAGTTCTGTTAAAAGTTCATTAAATACTTGTTCATATGATCTCTAGTCTTTGTTCAATCCAAAAATTATTATAATATGTATGTCACAGCTTTTTTCCTCAGATTAAAATTGTAGCCATTTAACTTCAAGGATGAAATGTGTCACAAGTGTAACATTTTATACCTGTTAAATTTAGCCTGCAGATTGTACCCAAGACTTTAAGTTTCAAATAAACTGTATCAAAATTGTCATAGCATAGATAAATATTGGTAACATAATATACTCAAATACTTTATATGTGAAATACTGGAAAAAATATTTCTTCTGTACATAGGGATAGTCTGTTCTATAATTTTTTTATTCAAAAGTACTGCTGAAGTTGGAGACTTACTTTCTGAGACACATCTTTGTTTCCTTTCATTACCAAAATATGTAAAATGTAACACTTATTTGATCAGAAATGAAAAATTTAGGCATTATACAGCGGTGCTGAAACTGTCACAAGTGTAACATTTTTATAGAAAATATACATGTTTTTGAAAGCCACCTAAAATCATAAATATTTATCACAATCAAATGAAATTTTACATTTGTTTTTGAAATGCCTCTAATATTGCTAAGAATAAGATTTTTCTTAAATATCTTGCCTACTTTTCTTGTGAAAAAAACTTTATTAGGTGTGTTTTGAAAAAATATGGGTCTACCGGTAAGTGAGAAAAAATTAGCCAGTATGGTGGATATGTGTACCCACTAAAAGTTACAGAAGAAAAAAATGACATTTTCTTTCAAATCTTGGTGAAGTATCACGTCTAATGTTTACTGAGGAATTGCAAAAATGTAATGAAAACGTGGTGAAAATAATAATTAAAAAAAAAAAAACAAACAAAAAAACTCTGGCATGGGTTTTGTCCTTTAAACTATAAAATTCTTAAAATTTGATGTTCACTGGTCCAAAAAATGATAAAACCATCATGATATATCTGGTTTGAAATTTGACCCCCATTGTCACACTTTTGCTGCATTTTTCTTTTAAGTTGCCCATATCTATAAGGCATTTTACCGCTGCCTATGATCTCCTTTTACGCAAAAGATCTCCAGACAGGAGATTTGCCTTATATACATGTACAAATGTAAGTCTTTATAATGCACTAGTCTAGTCATTTGTAACCACCCCCAACCACCACCTATGGGATAGGCGGGGGAAAGCGGGGCTCATGTGCGGGATAGTTACCCCCCATGTTCCCCTGCAGTGCCGGGTTAGTGAGGGGGTTTTGATATTATGCAAATATACCCCCAGTGGAATGAACTACATGTATTGTGACCTTCTACAGGTCCCCCCCACCCACCGTGTAGGGCTGTGAAAAGTGAAAAGTTATTGTTTCCCGCTATCCCTGTAGGTGGGATGGGGGGAGTGGCTACAAATGACTGTTGCATAAAACCAAAGGGCCTCAGGGCGAGGACAATTTGGGCCTCAGGGCGAGAACAATTTTAGCCTCAGGGCGAGGACAATTTTAGCCTCAGGGCTATAACTTGAACAATCTTGGTAGAGGTTCTCTAGATGAAGCTTTATACCAAATATCAAATACCTGGGCCTTGTGGTTTCAGAGAAGATTTTTAATTTAAATATTTTTCCCTATATAACCGGATGATAAACCAAAGGGCCCCAGGGTGGGGGCATTTTTGGCCCTAGGGCAATCATTAACAATCTTGATAGAGATCCACTAGATGAAGCTTCACAGCAAATATGAAAGACCTGCACCTAGCGGTTTCAGAGACAAAGATTTTCCCTATATAAGCCTATGTAAAACCAAAGGCTCCCGAGGCGGGGGCATTTTTGGTCCCAGGGCTAGAATTTGAATAATCTTGGTAGAGGTTCACTAGATGAAGCTTCATACCAAATATCGAAGACCTGGGTTTAAGTTTTAAGTAAAAAAAATATATATATATTTAGCTCTTGTGGCTGGAACCATTTGAACAACTTTGAAACCGGACTACCTAAGAATCATTCCTGTGAGGTTAGGTCAAAATCTGATCAGTGGTTTAGGAGGAGATGTCGTTTGAAGCAAAAGTTTACGCATGGACGACGGACAAAAAGTGATCCCAAAAGCTCACGTTGTCACCGTTGGTGGTAGTTGCTGCCAATTCCTGGTGTTCACTCCACATATTGAGGATACATGTTTGGAAAAGCACATCACTTGCCAGAGTACATGTCAAAGCAAAACATTATCATTGCAGCTGCACCTCAAAAAAACTGTCTGGGGTTTATCGACTAGAAAAATCAAATTTGTTTGCATTTGCTGAAGTCCTCAGTTCCATTTATAAAGGATAACTAGACCCCCCAATCCCCCTACCCCAACATCCATCTGAAACCGACCGCACAGGAGTACTTGTAAACTGCTTAGAGGGTTCAATAAGTCTGCTCAGGCAAAGTGGTGCTAGTCAGACCATCCATGCATATAAACCCTATTAGTTTAATTGGGCAGCAGGGTTTGAGGTGTCATCTCATCTCAATGTCTGGTAAAATTCCCACCAAAACTGGAAGCACGTCTCCAAAATGACCTTATTAGTGTTTGCGAGGATGTTTAACCTTAAATCAAACAAACAAAGGATAACTAGATGGTCTGTGCAGACAGCAATAAGAAAATTTATGTATACCCCTGTAAACCCCAGTTTTACTAAGCCTTAGTAAGGCTGACACCAATAATCGATCAATCGATCAATAGATTCCCTAAACTGATTATCATATTTAGTAGTAATCGATTGTTCGATAAGTATAATTTACAACCCAATTTATATCTAAAATGGCTGGATAAGTGGCAAACAGTGCAGACCCTGAAGAGACAATGCATTCTGGGTCTACACTGTTTGATCAGGCCTGTCTGTCCTAATCCACGCGGTAATGTATAACACATGATAAGAAAGATGTTATGGCAAGAGGTGTGTGTGTGTGTGTGTGTGAATTCGGGTTTAACGTCGCTTTCAACAATTTTTCAGTCATATCACGACGGTGTCTGGTTGCGACAGGGAGCTCAATGCTCACATTTATAGTGCTGCCTCACTGAAGTATCATGTCCAAGACACATTACATGATACCACACCCAGTCACATTATCCTGACACTGGATCGACCAGTCCTAGCTCTACCCCGTAAATCTGAGTGCCAAGCGAGGAGCAGCTAGTACCATTTTTAACGACTTTGGTATGTCGCGGCCCAGGGTCGAACCCCAGACCTCCCGTTCCCCGGAGCGGACACTCTACCAACTGAGCAATCGGGGCCAGTCAAATATGGCAAGAGGTAAAAATATGACCAAATCTCTAGTATGTTCAGTGATTACTAATTGATTATCAATCACAATGACAGCACTGATGATCATTTGATTGCTATGAAAGCTTACTGGATGTTATCATGCATGTATAGGCTGTTATGATAGAATGAGAATTTTATAACCAACAAGAGCCGTCACTATAAGTGAGCAATGCCCCCTTGGGAGCCAATTTGAGGGGAAAACAAGGGACATAACTCCAAAATGCTTCATCCCTGCAGAATGAATTTTATGTTGGGCACATCTACATATCATTGCAAATGCATATATATGCAACAATTTAACAAAATTGACGAGGAAATGTGGAAGTAGTTCGCGACACAAGGTTTAATAATGCGTTTTTCAGAAAATAAAGGGCTGTAACTCCTTAGCTGATGATAGAATCGACGTGAAAATTGTGTTAGGTACCCCTTTACCTCACAAGGAATACATGTCCAATGTTTCAGCTCAATCGGTGAAGGAATGTGGAAGTTGTTCGCATCACAAGGTTTTCGAACGCATTTTTTCAGAAAATCAAGGGCCATAACTTTGTTGCATGTGAAAGGATCAACTTGAAAATTGCATTAGGCACCACTTCACCTCACAAGGTAAGTATGTGCAAAGTTTCAGCTCAATCGGTGAAGAAATGTGGAGGTAGTTTGTGTCACAATATTTTTAGTGCATTTTTTAGAAAATCAAGGGCCATAACTCCAAAACGCTTCATCCGAGCAGAATGAATTTAGTGTTAGGGACATCTATATATCATTGCAAATGCACATGCAAAAATCTAACAAAATAGTCAAATGTGGAAGTAGTTTGAACCACAAGGCTTAAGAACGCGGTTTTCAGAAAATTAAGGGCCGTTACTCCTCAGAAGATGATAGGATCAACGTGAAAATTGTGTTAAGCATCCCTTTACCTCACAAGGAATGCATGTGCAAAGTTTCAGCTCAAACGGTGAAGAAATGTGGAAGTAGTTTGCGTCACAAGGTTTTCAAACGCATTTTTTAGAAAATCAAGGGCTGTAACTCCGTCAACATGAAAATTGTGTTAGGCACCCCTTCACCTCACAAGGAAAGCATGTGCAAAGTTTCAACTGAATCAGTGAAGAAATGTTGAAGTAGTTTGCATCACAAGGTTAATAGCACATTTTTTAGAAAATAAACGGCCGTAACTCCTTCGCAGGTGATAGGATAGTAAATGCAGTGATAGGCAGTTAATTACACAGCCTTTCTACCTTGAGTTATCTTTAATATGTACATGTTCATGTATTAGTGGTGATGACTGTATGGCACACTGTGATACTTACAAAATGTACATGTAGTAAGAGCACTGGCTTCAAATTTTATAAATATAAATAAATGAAATAATATGTGTGTGTGTGTGTGTGTGTGTGTGGGGGGGGGGGGGGGGGGGGGAATCACAAACTCCTATCTCATGATAGTGTTTTCAATGAGTTCTACATAGTTGTATATAAATCATATGAGTAACAAACACATTGACTTCGCTTCTAACTTGAACCCCAGGTGTGTGTGTGTCGCTTTCAACAATTTTTCAGTCATATCACGAGGTAATGGCCAAGTTTGACCGACTCAGTATATGAAGATAGATAGATAGATAGGTGTCTGGTTGCGACAGGGAGCTCAATGCTCACTTTTATAGTGCTGCCTCACTGAAGTTTCATATCCCAGACACATTACATGATACAGAGTTCTCGAAAGTGCCGAATCCGGCGTATTTTTTTTTACGCCTGTTTTTGCTTTCGTACGCGTAAAATTTCCTGCTGTGGATTCTTAATTACGCCAATTTTTTTTCGCCTGACGCGTCCGTAATAGTGTGTAAAAATGACCTCAATCACATCAAAAGATGACAGCGGGTGTCCAATTGATCTCGAAGGCATAATTAAAGGATGCGATAATCTAGTGTATAAATCTTTTTCTTTTTCATCTACATTAATACTGCCGCATTACGAGCAGGATTTCCTTGGCGGTAACCAGCACTTTTTTACGTCTTTATTACGATTAAAGAAAATTATGACTCGAGTTTTCCCACGTTCGTATATTGTTTATGAAGTTACGACTAGGCCTAATTGAATAAAGAAATTAATTATCAGAAACCATGGAATATTAGCATTAAGAAAAGTGTTGAACTGTTTGCTAATAGTGGTCCTGAACAGACACCTATGGCATCTCTGGGCCTGCACTGTTGGTGTTTTTTTTTTTGGGGGGGGGGAGGGAATTTGTGACAAACTGGATATCAAATAAAAACAAAAGTTTTTTTTTTATGGAAGTCAAAATTTTCAAGTCATGTTCTTTTTCTCTCTTATTTCTTCAAATCCTGGTTATTTTGAAGAAACAAACTGGAATTGACAGGAAATTTTGGCTAATGTTACGTCTTTAATCATTATGCAGAATATTGTAAGAATCTAAAAGTTTCAGATGCCATTTTATGTACTAGGATGTAGTGAATGACCTGAACAGGCTTGTCCTGTTGGAGCAGCCAGATCACAGCCTGTACTGCTGTTATCTGCTCACACTCAACTCAAACCATTATCCTGATGAATAAATTAATTTAGCTGCAGTCCACTTTTAACTTTCAAAACCTAATGTAATTAATATATCCATTCAGATTCACAATCTGAGTGACAGTGTAAATCCTAATTAGATGGAAGCCATCTGATCTGGATCTCCACTGCAAGAAAATAGTTTGTCATGTTAAGCAGGATAAGCGTTCAAGCCCCATAGTCTTTTGGAGTCTTACAGACACACTCTACAGCCGTACGCATCTAGCCATAACTGACACACGTTTTTTTTTTAAGTAAAACTCCAACTTTTCAAAATTTGACTCCAACTTTTTCTATGGATGGATTCTTAAACTCCTGTTTTCAAAATCCTAGTGAGAACTCTGTGATACCACACCCACTCACATTATCCTAACACTGGGTCAACCAGTCCTAGCTCTACCCCGTAAATCTGAGTAGCAAGCGAGGAGCAGCTAGTACCATTTGTAACGACTTTGGTATGTCGCGGCCCGCAATCGAACCCGTGATCTCCCGTTCTCCAGCGCGGTCACTCTACCAACTGAGCTACCAGGGCCGGTTTGAACCCGCAGGTCCTTCTGTAATAAGGTTGTCTGGCTAATGGCGTATATGGGCATATATACATATATATACCACTCAGTCCCTACAGCTACAGTATGTAACAATAAGCATTTTAAGCCAGAAGGTGCATAAATAGACACTACTATGGTAGGTCCTGATGGTGTATAGGTGATGGGTTTGATCCTTGGCAGGGCTATTAATTTCAATATCCGAACATGTTTCACAGGCATCAGTTGAGGAATGAATGCCACTTTTACTGGAAATCCCCTGTGTACGACCCATATCAAAGATCTCTACAGTAATCTATTACATGATCACTCTATAGGCATCATCCACATTGCTGCAAATCTGGAGTGTATTTAATGCACAGCTGCAGATGCCGCATAACTAGAGTGATATACAATCCCCAGGGTATCCTGTCAGGTTCTGGTGGCATTCTGGGGTTGGGTCAGTTCTATCAGAATCAGAATTGTTACTGGTGACATGTCAAATGATACGATTCATTAAGCAGGATATGTTGACAATCACCTAAAGTATTGTTGAAAGAAAGTTTTAATCTGCATAACAGAGGTGGTGCTGTTAGCATACTCAGGCCTCATACTGACCAAGCTTTTCCATGCCTGAAAGAACCGACCCTCATCCTGCTGAACATGACAACTGCATTAACTTTGCAAACAGTGAAGATGCAGATCAGATGGCTTCTGGAGAAGCTATCTGATCAGGATCTACCCTGTTTGTAATGGCGTTTGTGTATTGAACAAATACATTATATCAAGTAATTTGGTTGGTGAATAGTCAGAAGGGTGCAGCTAAATTATTTTATGCTGCAGGATAAGCGTTAAATTGTCATTTTAAACAGAATATAGGAGGAAAAATCAAAAACTAAAAGGCCTGAAATCAAGAAAAAATTCAACCTCTATAAGCCTGAAATCCTGCAAATGCCTGAAAAATATGAGGCATGCATACTATGCACTGCTACCCAATCCCACATTGGATAACTCAGCTTGTCATATGGTAATTTTAGCAACAGTGCATGTGCCCAACAAACCATAACTTGTATAGTCCCAACAGTCCATGAACCAAAATGTTAATATTTGGTAAATGTATAGCGAAAGAGCAAAAAAGTTTTGTTTCTTTGATTTGAGGTTCTAAATCCCCTTCAACACTGAATACATGTAGGTCATTTTGGATTTTGTGGGACTTTTACCCGACATTGAGATGAAACAACAGCTCCTCTCGCCCAATCAGCCAATGAAACCACCAGAGTTTCAATGCAAAGTTGTAAGTACACTGCAGATTCATGTCAATATACCTGTGAGAACACGGGGACAAATGATTTTACACCTGTTGGAACTCCAAGGAAACATTGGGATACCCCTTGATTGGTATGTACATTATACAGCTGCAATTGTAATTTTAACTATTACCTGCACAACCCTGCTGTCTAGTTTTTTAGGCTGGTCGCGTTTCCAAGCAAGACCCGTGCTATATCCAACTGTAAGCCATTGCAACAGCACAAGGTACACACTGTGTGTTCCCTGAGTGCATCTTATTTAACATACGCGGAATTCAATCTCATACCTTATAATGCTGAAGAATTGTGTGATTACCCTTCTTCCACAAGTTTGGTACGTATCCACACCGGTAGTCACAAATATTTATCTTTTTCATCATCGCCCCATCAACGCGAGGTTGTGCGGGTTTAAAAAAAGGAAGTGGCTATTGACAGCCGGCTGTCTCCAGCGAAAGTTCGCTGGTGACAGCCGGCTGTCTCCAGCGAACTTTCGCTGGTGACAGCCAGCAAAAATATATAGAAAGTATAATGTCCAGTAATAAGTAATAGTTATTTAATGGAACCTTTGTTAATATTTTAAATAGCTACATGATGTATATTATGTACATGTATATAGTGGTCCTAAAAATTATTAAATTAATTTATCATTTTTAAATGGTGATTTTTTTTCAACATACAGTAACCTCATTCTATACATTTTTGTTTGGATATAACAAGCCAGTTTATCTAACATGCTTTGTGCTTTGGTCCCAAACTCTTATCCTGCTCTTCACGACAACCCCTATCTTTGGAAACAGTGTAGATCCAGGTTTATGAATTTGTAGGAATAAATTACACCAAGTAATCTGATTTGTTCAAAGTCAGAATTCGGTGTGGCTAAACTGAATATTCAGCAGGATAAGGATTAAGTGTATTGAAAATCAAACTGGGAATGGGTGAGAAATCAAACAGATATGAACAAACAAGCTACATACCAAATTTCAAGGATCTGGGCCTCCTGGGGTAGGGCTACTTTTGATCCCAGGACTATAATTTGAACAACTGTGAACAAAGAGCTACATACCAAATTTCTAAAGGTGTCACCATTATGATTCTTTGTAAACCCAGTGGGTTTCAAGGCCTTCTGGTTTCAGACATTTTAAAGTATTTTCCCCAAATGTGTCTATGGACTGATATTTACTGATGATTACAATGTGGTGGCTGATCACAATAGCTCCCCACAGAGTTCAAGCACTGAGCCCAGTGAGCCAAAATAAAATCCAACTTGGGTGAAGTCACCCCTCCCAACACCTCCACCATGCCCTCACCCCCTAAAAAGCGATGTTTATTTCAGGTATTTGCCCCCGCCCATCGGGGCTTGAAGAAATAGATGGACTGCATGATGCTTCCATGCAGAGCTGAAAGCGACTCACACACAAGTACTGGTAAACCGCTTAGAGGACCTACGCCTGCCCAGGCAAAGCGGTGCGAGTCGGACCGTCCATGCTTATAAACCCTATTGGTTTCATTGGGCAATAGGGCTTGAGATGTCATTTCATCTCAATGTCGGGTAAAAGTCCCACAAAATTGGAAGCAACATCTCCAAAATGACCTATACAGTGTTGATGAGGATGTCAAACCTCAAATCAAACGAACAGATTATTTCAGGTATAAGAAATAAATATAGGAATGATATCAAAAACGAGGGGTACCCATTGTCTATAAAAGTGACAAGAAATGATCTATGCAATCCAATGCACATGCACACCCTGATACTAAGAAAACAAGAGGCCCATAGGTGACAGTGCTCATCAGAGCTCGCAGCCATGTATTTTAATCTACCGATACAATGTCTCACAAATGACCCAAATTAGCACCCATGTGGACTCTTTATCTAATCCCAGGAAACCCCAAGATTGTTGTCACAGAATGTGTCTTATCATAAGGACCAAGAATATATATGGCCCTTGGGTTTGGGATCTGAACAGTCTCTGGCCGGCCTCAGTGGCTCAGTCGGATGCGCGTCTGACTGGTGATCAGGAGGTCGCGGGTTCGACTCCCGCCGGGGTCGGCAACATTCTTTCGTGGAGATTGATCATGAAATCTTTTCTACGGTCATTCTCTCCCTTCCGCTGATTCAAGAAGGGCAGTTGTCAGTTTCTGGCGAAAGAATGTGCACTGAACTGGTTAACCGCTTACGTATAAGCCTGCCCAGGAAAGTGTTGATAGGTAAACTGACCGGCTCAAAAATGACCTAAATAGTGTTGACTGGGCCGTAAAACTCCAATACAAACAAACAATCTGAACAGTCTCTGAGATATGAGGCGCTTTTATGAAGTGGAGGGTAGGTATCTAATTATAAGGAACAAGAATATACATAATGTATATACTTGTGGGGTAGGGATTTGATTTGAATGGTTTCAGAGATACATTGCCTTTTATGAAGTGGATGGGCCAGACATGGTCCCACCACATTACCCCAGCACCTTGGTGTGACTGAATAAGTCTTATCATAAGGAACAAGAATACATGTATATATGGGTTAGGGGTGGGGATCTAAATGGTTTCTGAGATATAAATAAGACCTTTAATGAAATGGAGGGGGTGGGGAATGGCCGCGGCACATTCCAGGGGACCCCCAGGTTGGTGTCACTGAAAGTGTCTTATCAAAAGGAACTAGAGTAGGTATATACATGTACTGTTAAGGGGTTGGGTTCTGAATGGTTTCTGAAATATCTGTCCTTTTATAAAGTGGAGGGGTGAGGCATGGTCCCAGTGCCACCCAGGGGTCACCCTAGTTGGCGTCTCTAAATGTGTCTTATCATAAGGAACAAGAAAAGACATGGTTTAAGGGTGGGGATCTGAACGGTTTCTGAGATGTAAGACCTTTAATGAAAAGGAGGGGGTGGGGCATGGCCCCAGCGCACCCCCCGGGGACCACCAAGTTAATGTCACTGAAAGCGTCTTATCATAAGGAACAAGAATATATATGGTTTAGTGGTGGGGATCTAAACAGTTTCTGAGATATTTGGCTTTTGCTAAAGTGGAGGAGATGGGGCAATGCCTGTGGACATCCCAATTTAACATTGCTCTCGCACGCCCTCATCATGTAAGGAAGATACATGTATCTACCAAATTTGGTTGCATTCTGGCCTGTGGTTAAGGAGGAGAAAGTGTGATGGACAGATGCACAGACACAGACAGATATTCTTACCAGAGGCACATTGTGGGGTTCCTGGTTCACAATGTTAGGTCTATGGAGACTTTAACCCCATATAGCATTGCAAACCCCACACTCACTCAAATTTTAACCCATAAGCTGTTTTTTAACAGACTAAACCTCATTAAGTATAGATTGTACAGACCATAACCCTCATTATGTATCTCATGTATGCACGGACACAATATTCCCATATGCTTTTGAAAAGCGTGGGGATAAAAATGATCAAACAATCACATCCTCATACAAGTACCAGGATGAAAACAAATGCAAAGTTTCCAATTATTTGGTACAAAACTGTAAGTTGAGTTCAGTTGTGCTCACATTTTAGACACACAGACAGATGGACAGAAACTAGCTTGCCCAAGTCTCTGTTTAAGCAGGACCTGGTGTGACAATGAGTGACAGAAAATAACACAAAAAGAAAATGAATACATGTAAACACATGACACAAAATACACACTTTATGACACAAAAATCAAGAATTTGAAAATGATAAAATTCATGTGTAAATATTGATGCCCATATAAATATTTATTCTTAAATCATAAATATTTAATAAAATGGATATCTGTAAATTTATTTTTTGTCAATATACCATCCATATATTTTAGCTGGCTGTCTCCAGCGAAAGTTCGCTGGAGACAGCCGGCTTTCAAAAATAACTAATACAAGTATTTAAAAATGATAAAATTCATGTATTGATTTTCAAAACCATAAAAAAAATATTCTCAAGCATACTAATAGAATAGAAATCAGTGAATAACTTAATTATTTATCAGTATACCATCTCTATAGTTTTGCTGGCTGTCACCAGCGAAAGTTCGCTGGAGACAGCCGGCTGTCTCCAGCGAACTTTCGCTGGAGACAGCCGGCTGTCAATAGCGATCGCCTTAAAAAAAATAACCGAAGGTGTACTCCATGATCTTGGGTGTTCATTTAACCCTTTCCCACCCAGATATGTGTTTTTACTATCTGCACCCCCCCCCCCCATTTTAAGCACCAGAAGCACCTAAAATCTGCATTTCTACCCCTGGATAGTTATGTTTTGCTTTGTGGGGCAAAAAAGTGACCTGTTTTTTCGCGCGCCTCCCCACTGAAAATATTCTTGGGGGGATTGAAGGGGGGCTAGGCCCCCTCACATCCCGAAATTTTTTTGGGTGTATGGCCCAACCGGCCGCTAAAATTTATATCTGAGGGTATCTGGGGTCAAAAATGCCTGAAAATTGATGCTGATAAAACATGCTGCAAACAATGAAAATGGCCAGTGCCAAACACCTTAACTGTTGTCTTGACAGCTGTGTGAAGATGAAAATGTGGTCAAAAAGTCATGTGAAAACACACTTTTTGCCAACTTTGAGATGCTCCCTCTTTACCATGACAACAATGATCGAGTCATGAAAGGTTGCATTTGAAACGCCACTGCCCAATGAACATTCATACTGAGTTTGGTGTAAAACAAACCATCCATTATGAAACAATGGCTAGTTGAAGTTGCTGTCAGGTGCAGCTCTGTAAAAATCAGCGAAATTCACTAAATCCCTGAGTGGTAAAGGGTTAATGAAGAAAATCCCAACTGACCAAAATAATGTTTTTTTTTCATCATTTTATTGCAAGAAACAATATTTCTGCTATAAATAATGCATTTTAGACTAAAGTTCAGTATGTTCCCAGATTTCAGTTAACCCTTTCCCACTCAGATACGTGTTTTTACGTGTCTGCACCCCCCACCCATTTTAAGCACCAGAAGCACCTAAAATCTGCATTTCTACCCCTGGATAGTTATGTTTTGCTTTAGGATTTGTGGGGCAAAAAAGTGACCCGTTTTTTCACACGCCTCCCCACTAAAAATATTCTTGGGGGGATTGAAGGGGGGCTAGGCCCCCTCACATCCCGAAAAATTTTTGGGTGTATGGCCCAACCGGCCGCTAAAATGTATATCTGAGGATATCTGGGGTCAAAAATGCCTGAAAATTGATGCTGATAAAACATGCTGCAAACAGTGAAAATGGCCAGTGCCAAACACCTTAACTGTTGCCTTGACAGCTGTGTGAAGATGAAAATGTGGTCAAAAATTCATGTGAAAACACACTTTTTGCCAACTTTGAGATGCCCCCTCTTTACCATGACAACAATGATCGAGTCACGAAAGGTTGCATTTGAAACGCCACTGCCCAATGAACATTCATACTGAGTTTGGTGTAAAACAAACCATCCATTATGAAACAATGGCTAGTTGAAGTTGCTGTCAGGTGCAACCCTGTGAAAATCAGCGAAATTCACTAAATCCCTGAGTGGTAAAGGGTTAAGTGGCTGTCTAGTTGTTTAGGCTGGTCGCGTTTCCAACTGTAAGCCATTGCAACAGCACAAGGTACACACTGTGTGTCCCCTGAGTGCATCTTATTTAACATACGCGGAATTCAATCTTATACCTTATAATGCTGAGGAATTGTGTGATTACCCTTCTTCCACAAGTTCGGTGCGTATCCACGCCGGTAGTCACAAATGTTTATCTTTTTCATCATCGCCCCATCAACGCGAGGTTGTGCGGGTTAAAAAAATAACGGAAGGTGTACTCCATGATCTGGGGTGTTCATTTAAGAATATTTACATTTCGAGTGTAAAGTCTAATGTAGGCCTATAGAAAAACAATTGCGTTCATACTTCCAAGAACACATCAAATCACTGATTTTTAGTGACGTTATTTTAAACCATTGTTCTCTACAGGTGTTGATGACGTCAACGCTGCTCCGCTCTTTGTAGAAAAACAGCGTGTAAATGTTTTTTAGCTTTAAACGTTTGCCCTACAAGCATTTTTTCACTCAGTGATGAGGGGAAAATAATGGAAATATAAAAAAAAGCTTTATTTTTCTGCTTTTCATGAAAGTATGAACAACAGTGGGTCGCTAGCAAAGTTAACATGAACCCCGAACCCTTCGGGGTTCATTTACTTTGCAGGACCCACTGCGTTCATACTTCCATGAACTGCAGAAAAATAAATTGCATTTCTTAATTTACCACCCCCCCTGCCCCCAACACAGAGTTGCATGCAATGCAGGGATTTTCCTACCCTTCAGAATCAGGGTCTAGGGGCCGCTGGGTTTGGGAAAAACAGCTTCCTGATATTTATAGTTGGGAATTTAAATCAGCTGTAACTTTGTCAAATTTGGTTCAATTTTCATGAAATTTTTATCAAAATGTAGTCCAACCTTTGAAATTGGGAAATTTGTTATAAAATATGGGAATATCTGTCTCGAAATTGGGTGATTTATCTACCTCTGCGTCATGCGTAGATTACGCAAATTTTCCCGGCGTGACGCAAAAAAAATCCCGACATGCGTATGCCTGACGCAAAGTTTTTTTCGCGCCGGTGCTTTCTTAAGTACCGGTTTTTAAACGTCTCGAGAATTTCCGGTCGTTTCCGTTTATATGTAACCCGGTATTTGATTGGCTTATCATGAAAATAATAGCCAATCGTGATTACCTTCAGGGCTTCCGTTAGGCGGACGTACGGCGTATATTACGTCCTGAAATCGCTTCCGGACGCCCAAATTAAACATCAAAGGCGTCCCGCAGACTCCCGAAAATTTCTCTGTACGGCCAAAAATCTTTACCGAGACGTATAAACCCGCCCACTTTTAGCGGTTTGTAAAAAGTTTGCTCCGCCTTCTTAGCTGGCTGAAACCGCTTTCTGTGTTTATTGAGTACTAAGGACGTCTCATTTTCTGCCTGCGCGGTATTATATAGTCGTTCAAAACGCAGTGAGACGTGACTGCACTTTTAATTTTGGACTCGTCCATATTTTAGGTAAATCGCCTTTAATTGGTATTTTCACACTTTGCGATAGCTACCGTCCTATTCTTAAACTTATGTAACATAGAAGTATAGCCGAGAGGGTCTATTAACGCGTCTACCAACATGGAGATCTAGGGTTCAAGTCTTGGGGGAGGTTTTTATTTATGTGTTATTACTTTTTTTACTTTTCCTAAACATTTTTCGTAATTGTGATCACGCGTTTACCGCGTACATCATAAAAGTGGGTCACACAAGATATTGGTTTGTTTGTTAGATTGGCGGTTTATCGTCCCCGTCCATTTTGGAGACGTTGCTACCAATTATGTGGGGTTATTCCCGACATTGAGATGACATCACAAAAACACGCCTTTATAATTTTGACATCACCAAACCCGACTTTCATGTGGTGAAACTTGGGTTTATAGGGGTAAACAATATTTTCTTTATACCTGCTCTGATAAATAGATTGTAGATACTCGTGAGAACTGCTTCGTTGAGGCGGTTCTAACGAGTGCCCATAATCTATGTTTGGAACAAAAATAAGAAATAAATACTGTAAATTTTCATCGAAATTTTCGTTCTTTTGGTAGTAAATATTTCCAATATTTTTGTATAGGCATGCTTTTGTAATGAAATGACATCTCAAACCCTGCCCTCCTTATGAAACCAAACGGGGTTATATGAATGGACGGGCCAACTCACAACATTTTGCCTGCCGGGCAGCATTAGATTTACTAAGCGATTTACCATTATTCATGTGCGATCAATTTCAGCTCTGTTAAAAAGCCTCGTACAGCCCGATCTGTTTCTCAAAACCCGATGGACGTAGGCCATCACACTAGATGTATAAATTCATCTTAATGGAAAATGACACGAGCGCAAGGGAATCGTTGTGGCTCGGATTCTAGTAAAGTTATCAAAAATATTACTAAGATGGATACCATCATGGTATACTGTCAGTGAAGGCGAAGCTGCATGTTTGAATGCTTTGTTGAAATGTATCTGAGCCTTATAAAATGTCATACAATATAATTGTTTAAAATAAAAAGGGAGCAAAAAGATAAATTATGAAAAATACAAATATAGAAACTAATTATAAACATTAGAAATTAAGCAAATAAAGATGAAAATTAAAAAGAAAATAATAAAAAAAAATATGTATGCCACTGGGACTCGAACCCTACTCGGCTAAAAGGTTCTAGTTTGAATCGCTGTGCTAAGCATTACACGAAACCACTAAGCCAAGACTTTTACATGATAACCATGTCAAAACATTTATCTATCTATTTAAAATAAAGTGTAAATGTTGTCCGAAACCTGCTTCCCCTAAAAAATGGAATAGTCTTGTCACGCTTAATCTTTGAACTCTCAAAGGTCCTTGATGAACTATAGTGACAGTCAGAATCACGTGCGTCGGCACACCTTTGATCGTCATCGGTGTGTGAAAAACGTGTCGAGGTGATTGCTCGGTATTTGCATATAATTAAACGGATAAGTAGTTGAGGATAAAATAATTATCTTATTGACGATACGTGTTTTTTAATCCTGTAAACTTGTTAATTTTTTAAATTAAAGCGGGTCGTAATTTAGGTGTTTGGTAGTGAGATTATCAATAGCGATGCAAAGTGTGACAATAGTTTAAAGATAGATACGCATTTTTTCTTGAGTAAATAGCAGGTGTTCACTAGGTGAAATGACGAAAATAATTTATAAAATCCCAAAATGCTGTTCGCGATCGCTGTTTAATTTTGGCGCCTCAAAAATACGTAAAACCGGCGAATTTGACCAGTCCGGTTCGTCAGGGTACAAGCTGCAGTCTGATCTGTCTGTTAGCCAAAAAGCAAAAAAATAAAAATAAAAATAAAAAAACTACCGCTGACTCGTCTAAGTCTGCTCCAATTGACCAAAGCTGCACGTGTTTCTGCCTGTTTGTCTGACACAGTTCCGAGTGTTTAAAATACAATGAAGACTCGAAGTGTATGTTTTGCAAAATTTGACAAATATCTTTTACAATAGAATTTTTCTTTATTTCTTTTTAACATATGACAATTGGTGTCAGGTTTGTTTTATTTCTGTTAAGTTCTACAAACAGTGTAGACAGATCAGACGCTATGGGGCGTCTGATCTGGGTCTACACGGTTTACTAATGACCCAAAAATGGGCCACTAGGCATATATGGGGATGGATAATGCGATTGTTTTCTGCTTTCTTTACTTTTTATTTTTATTTTTTTTTGGGGGGAGGGGGTGGTGTGAGGGAGTTTTACTTGGAAAGATATAAAATTTATACAGGCCAAGCAAAACTATTTTTATACCCCCGTCTATGACATGCTCTGATCTTGTTGACAGTCTAGCAAATGTTATGGAAAACAATTTGCGCACTAAATTGGAACAATCACCAGTGATCACAGCCTTAGCCATCTGATCAGGATATACACTGTTTGACATTCAGTTTATGCATCAAGTAATCTGATTGATTCATTGATTGATTCAAAGTCACAAATGGATGTGGCTTAATTGAATATTCAGCAGGTTAAAGGTTAAGAGTAATCAGTAACCACGTGAATTTAGTTTTAGATGTATGAATTTATAAAAACCTATGTAGATCTCATCATACTGTTTCTTTTGTAGCAGATTTTTGTCATCAGATAAAACCTCTTGCAAAAGAAAAAGTGATATTTTATACATTTGTTCTACATCTTAAACCCCCATTGCTTACTTTATTATGGTAGACACCTATTTTCATACTTGTCTCTGTCCCGATAAATTTGACTCACTATTTTGAAATTTGACTCAGTGTTTTGGAGTGAGTAAGTCAGTTTGACTCAGCCAGGCCAAAAGGTAGATAAATCACTGTTAATAGGGGCCGATTACCGGCCCCAAAGTTGCACTAGGAAAATCCATGCAATGGTTAAAAAATTGCAGCAGTTGTATTGCATTTAGGTCATTTTTAGCCAGTCAGTGCTTTCATTCTTTCTTCCAATACGTCTTAACCCCTCCGAGAGGGACATAAGAGGGGTTCTGGCAAACCAAGTGTTGAAGGGTGTAGGAGTTGATGAAATGGGTTTATAAGTACAGTGTGCAAAGAGAAGGTTAGTATATTTAAAAGCTAAAAACAGAAATTGGTCTTTTAACCCATATTGTATCGGAAACCCCAAAACGGGTAGTTGCCAAACAATATTATACAGCCTGTCAGGCCTATTTCAGATGCAGCAGAACACAGTGTCTCATCAGGGCCCCATCCATCGGGGCTTGAAGTAGATGGGCTGTATAATGCTTCCACGCAGAGCTGAAACCGACCCGAACACAAGTACTGGTAAACCGCTTAGAGGATCTAAGCCTGCCCAGGCAAAGTGGTGAGAGTCCATGCTTATAAACTCTATTGGTTTCATTGGGCTGCAGATATCATAACCAGCTTAATGTCGGGTAAAAGTCCCACAAAATTGGAAGCAATGTCCCCAAAATGACCTTTACAGTGTTGATGGGGACTTTAAACCTCAAATCAAACAAACAAAAAAACTCGTCAGGGCCTACATTGTTTGCAAACCATTCAGGCAGTTCCAAATAGATTTTTAAGAAAACACCTGATACCCCTAAACTTTGAAATAGACTCGTGCTATGTATAAGGAGGAAGATTCCATTCGGTACAAAATGTGTTGACTTGGCAGTTCAACTCCATTGCAAACAAAAGGGGCTTGAAGAAATATATGGGCTGCATGATGCTTCCACGCAGAGCTGAATCCGGCCCACACACTAGTACTGGTAAAACCCTTAGAGGATCTTGGTTGGTTGATTTGAGGTTTAACGTCCCTGTCACCACTGTAAAGGTCATTTTGGAGACGTTACTTCCAATTTTGTGTGACTTTTACCCAACATTGAGATGAAATGACATCTCAAGCCCTGTCGCCCAATGAAACCAATAGGGTTTATTAGCATGGACAGTCCGCCTCGCACCGCGGTTCCTGGGCAGGCTTAGATCCTCTAAGCGGTTTACCAGTACTAGTGTGAGGGCCGGATTCAGCTCTGCGTGGAAGCATCATGCAGCCCATATATTTCTTCAAGCCCCTATGGGCGGGGGCAACCCTTAGAGGATCTAAGCCTGTCCAGGAACCGAGGTGTGAGGCGGACCGTCCATGCTAATAAACCCTATCAGTTTCATTGGGCGACATTTGAGATGTCATTTCATCCCAATGTCGGGTAAAAGTCCCACAAAATTGGAAGCAACGTCTCCAAAATGACCTTTACAGTGTTGACGGGTATGTTAAACCTCAAATTAAACACAAAATTTACCTGCACGAGTCCTCTTAACGGGGTTGCTGCAGTATAAATAGATAGATAGACATTGACTTAAGATGAAATGACATCTCAACTACAAGCCCTACCAATCATTTTTCCTGGGAGTGGTCTTCTTCTTCTTCCGGTTTCGCCTTAACCCCCGGAGGGGACACAGACGGTGTATTACATACACTCCAGTTTTGCAGGATGAAAGCCTACACAGTAATCATGTAATTACAGTAGGGTTCTTTAACCTGCACAGGGGATGGTTCTCCCTGCACAGGGGGCCTCCAGTTAACGTCCCGATCCGAAGGACGGTGCACTTTATGACATTCATCCCTGCAAATGATGCCAATGGAGCGTGTTCGGACACCGAAATTTTCACACCGCTGCCGGGGATCGAACCCGGGACCTCTAGCATCAGAGGCACGTGCACTAACCACTGAGCTATCACGCTCCAATAATTATGTAAATCACGTACGTGTAGATTGCCCGATTTAATCATCAGATTCTTTGTTTTTCGAGTGCTTCCAGTACATAACGAAAGAAATAAATATGGCGGCGTAGAGAATTCCCAAGGTCATGACTCGATCTCGTGACGTCACTTTAATTTATTCATAAATAATAACAACAAAAATAAATACAGAATGTACAAATTTATGCCAACACATAAATAAGAAAAATATATTAATTGACTGATATGCCAATGTTGATTTTTTAGCTATTACAACAAACCGAATCACCAATCAGCCTTGCGACACACTATTCATCCGGTGACGGATACGGGTTACATAAGCTTTTTGAGGCTCTGGTTTCCGACTTCATACATGGTTTGAATGGAATACATGGAAACCTGAAAACCGGTTTAAGCCAGTTCTTGGGCGCAAGCAAACTTTCTTGCATAGATTGTGTCTTGTGATGATACGCGTTACCTAGATACGAGCTCGCTCGACGCCCGCCTTCGGCGGACGTCGACGGCTGCCTTCGGCAGCCGCCGCTATGCTCGTTATAAAAGATTTATCCTTTGGAAACAAAGAATACACCACAGAACTTAAAGTATGGAGTGTTCCATTTTCTGGGCCATACTAGCTAGTTTCGGCAAACTAGGCTTCATCAGTGACCGTGAAATATTTTGAAGGTTCCACAATGGAATCAGTGATCCCAAAGGATAAGAAAATATAAACTACACTATGACGTAACGTCGCTTTTCATTGGCTGGCATTTGGTTTTACGCAGCTCACCGCGCTTGCCGCCTTATGCAAAATAGTACAATTTCAGCTTAATAACCGTAAAAGTGCATTAGAATGGGGATAACTGTATTGAAAATTGTCATTTGGGGTGGTAAATCGTCGGTTTTACGGTCGCAAATTACGTTTGACGGCTCTGTAACGCGTCCCGTAAAGCGAAATTTCCAACCGTAAAACCTCCGATTTACCTCCCCAAATGACAAATTGACGTTAAATTTGTTCTATAAAAGGGTTATCCTTTTGAAGCAAGGAATACACCACAGAACTAGAAAATATGGAATGTACCTTTTTTCTCGGCCAGTCTAGCTAGTTTCGGCAAATAAGGCCACATCAGTGACCCTCAATGTGGTTCTTCTGTTCTGAATTATTTTTTGTTAAAGTTCGTCTTTGAATATGTGTATCGCTCATACATTTTGGTTTTGAATAGCCAATTGGTCATTTTGGTGGAAAGTAACTGTCCTTTTGGTTTTCCGCCAGTGAGGTTTTCATTTGGGTCTAGTTATTTCGGGTTCGTGTTTCTTTCCCTTTGGTATCTCTGATGAGGGTGTGGGTTAATTGTATTGATTCCTGATCATTGCCTTCACTTCTATTTTGTCCGAAAGTTTTTAATGATCATTCCAATGCGGTGCTTCTATTGTGGATTATCCATAATGGATATCCATAATTATTTATGGATATCAATATTTATTTATGGATATCCATAATTCGAATAATAGATATCCATTAATCGATCAGAATTAATGATATCCATAAATCGAATTATGGATATCCATTATTAGATTTATGGATATCTACAATTCGAATTATGGCCCGGATAGCCATTATTCGGCTGATTTATGGATATCATAAAATCAAATAATAGATATCCATAAATAGAATTATGGATTTATGGATTTCCATAATTCGAATTATGGATGTCGTTAATTCGGTCCACGGATATCACGAATTCGAATTATTGGTAAACAATTATAATTCTTCTTTGCAAATAAAATAAAGAAATAATGAATGAACCCAAGAGATGTTGAGGTGAATAATGGATATGCATAATTCAAATTATGGATAACATAATTTCAACCCGATTTATGGATATCCATAATTCGATTGATGGAAATCCATAATTCGAATTAGTGATATCCATAAATCAGCGGAAAAATGGATATTCATATTTTGATTTATTGATATCCACAATTCGAATTCGTGGTATCCATAATTCCATAAATCGAATTATGGATATTCGTAATTCGATTTATGGATATATGGATATCCAATAATTTGGCTGATTTATGGTTGATTTTGCAATGAGAAAGCTTTCGGCCCGACGGGTACCAAGACTTCTGATAGTTGATCAGCAACACCAGGCGTACATTATCGCGTGCTAATCTTAACCTTTTTGAGGAAGATCCTGCGAACTTTCTTCATAGATTTGTCACTATGGATGAAACATGGGTCCATAAGATGCGAATCAACAATCGAAACAATTGAAGCACCCTGGCTCACCAGAGAAGACAAAGACTGTTCCATCACCTGGGAAGATTATGACCTCGGTTCTTTGGGATGCAAAAGGTATCTGCTGATAGATCTCCAAAAGGGACAGATAATCAACGGCACGTACTATGCTGTCATTCACGATTGTGGCTTTAAATTGATTGGGCATCCACCTTATTCACCTGATCTCGATCGATCAGACTTTCATCTATTTACAAAACTGAAAACGGCTATTTCAGGCGCCAACTTTCAGTCCGATGATGACGTCATATATGCAGTTGATGACTTTCTGAACAGCCAAGGAAAGGATTTCTATAAAATTGACATTGAGGCCCTTAAACACCGCTGGCAAACGTTTATCGATACTGAAGGGGATTATGTTGAAAAATTATACAATATTTCCGACAAAATTCAAATCCTTCAATCTGAAGCTCACAACTTATCAATCAGCCCACATCGAAGGTACGTATTAGATATAAATGAACATACTTTTTGAACGAATGTTTTTTTTTTAATATGCTTTTAATAAAATGGACCTATATGTGTCTGATTCTATCCTGCTTAAGGGGGAATGGGAACACCATCATGAGAGGCAACTCTTGCAAAATAATTTTTTCTCCCATGTCAATATGGGTCAATTCTTAAAAGAAGCAAAATCTTTTCTTTAAGAGTAGACCCATTTTTCAGTGGGACAGGGCTTATGGAAAAGCGAACAAGAAATCCTTAAAGTTGCCTCCCTTTCAAAAATGGCGGAAAAATCAGCCAGGTGGCCCCAATCTCCTTAAGTCGCAATTATATAGTCTTAGTATTAAGAAGAATAAAAGTCGAGTCGACAAAGTCAGGGACCTTTAATTGAACATCTCATGAAAAATTCCATTCGTATCAAAGTAATGCGCATTTTATGTTTTCCTTCAAGAGTATTCTCCCTTTAATTAACTTTGATTTACACCACAATCCAATATATTAAAAACGAAGTGTGTTTCTGAAAGTCATTACGAAAACATGCTATTCAAATATACAGAAAATTTAACCAACAAAAATGATTTTTTTAGATAAAAAAATCTGTTATTTTTCTTATCTCTGCTCAAATCATGGCTTGTCGGTACACGTCAGAACCGCTGCGACGAGGCGGTGCTAACAAGTACCCACAATCCATGTTTTTGGGCAGAAATAAGAAAAACATGTATACCCCTGTAAACCTCAGTTCTGCTGTATGAAAGGGTATATAGGCGTTTCTTCGTGATGACGTCTCAGTCAACAGCTAAGGCATATCGGGCCGGTCAGTTACGTTAACTGTTCCTGGACAGGCTAAGACCCTCTAAACGTTTTCAGAACTTATCGAGATCGCCCCCGACAGTAATTGATAACAGCTGCCGAGTCCTCAAGCAACCGTCTGTGTCATGCCGTCTCCCAAAAGATATGAGCCAGCGCATGACAAAATCTACAACAAGGCCTTTACGACCAGCGAAGACTCAGATCAGCCTGCGCATCCGCGTTGTCTGACCAGAGTCTTCGCTGTTCGCATGAGCCTTCTTTAGCCTTTGTGCTACGGTAGAACTTCGATGGCTCGAACACCGAAGGCTCGTTTACCATGGATGTGTCGAACCCATTCTTGAGTCCCTAGCGAAATCCTCTACATAAGAAATAGTGGCGGATAATTAAAGATATTTTAGTCTTTTATCTTGAAAATGTATGCTGTGTGTACTCATTAGAATCGCCTCGATGAGGCGATTCTAATGAGTACACACAGCATACATTTTCATTACAGATCACCGAAAATATGTCTAAAAGTATCTCGTTATGCCTCCTGACAGTAACCCTCAGTGGCTCGAACTACTCCTGTCAGGAAAATTTTCGAGGTCCCAAAGGTGTTCGAGCCATTGAAGTTCGACTGTACATGGATAGATAGGGCAACGAGAGAATGCTCCGAACAGGCTGATCTGACGTGCCGGTTGAACCGAGTTTTAGACCATAGCACGGGCCTTATTGTAGGTTTTGTCATGCGCCGGCTCAGAGCCGGCACATGACAAAATCTACAAGGTCTTAAGCGCAGTCTGATCAGAGTCTTCGCTGATCGTATGTAACTACTATAGGCTAATAGCTATGCAAAGAGACATAAGCAAAAGGTCCTATCATAGTAGATGGGTGCGCAGGTTGATTCAAGGTCAGTCTCTGCTGATCCACCTGTCTTATTGTAGGCTTTGTCATGCGCCGGCTCAATTATGACTTTAGATTCGCCCCAGTCAACACTGTATAGGTCATTTTGGAGACGTTGCTTCCAAGTTTGTGGGACTTTTACCCGACATTGAGATGAAATGACAACTCAAGCCCTGTCGCCCAATGAAACCAATAGGGTTTATAAGCATGGACGGTCACACTCGCAACGCTTTGCCTGGGCAGGCTTAGGTCCTCTAAGCGGTTTACCAGTACTCGTGTGCGGTCGGATTTCAGCTCTGCGTGGGAGCATTATGCAGCCCATCTATTTCTTCAGGCCCCGATGGGAGGAAAGATAGAACATGGTAGAAACTAAAACTAAAAAGAAGCCCCCAACACACGCAGCACCTGCTGCAAGGACATCCTTGCTCTACTGACATTACGATGACACACCCGACATGATGCATTTTTTACATCTCCAAAATGGCTACTTTTCTCATGAAAATCCGTGATATTTTTTCTTATTTCTACTGCTAACATAGGTTGTGGGTGCTCGTTAGAACCGCCTCATGGAGGCGGTTCTAACGAGTACCTACAATCTATGTCTTAGATAAAAAATAAGAAAAATAATATATACTCCCGTAAACCCCAGTTTTTGCTATATAAAATGGGGTTTAAGGGGATGTTCATTTCACGGACATGTTCACGTAATGGAAGCCAAATCAGTAGAATTCTCAGGCAATGAAAGATACACAGCACCTTCACATCGAACCAAACCAGGCCCATATGATATGAGCCAGCGCATGACAAAACCTAGAATAAGACATGTGCGCCCAGCGAAGACTCAAATCAGCCTGCGCATCCATATAGTCTAACAAGAGACTTCTCTTCCTGCATGAAGGAGCATATGACCCTCAGCTATCCTTAGAGCGCTCAACGAAGACTCTGATCAGACTGCGCGGATGCGCAGGCTGATCTGAGTCTTCGTTGGGCGCACATGTCTTATTGTAGGTTTTGTCTTGCGCTGGCTCATATCATAGTGTAATAATTCTTCACTGCAATATTTCAATTTTGTAGTTACCTGAAGCATTAGGCTTAACCCTTACTGGCCGGCCTCAGTGGCTCAGTCGGATGCGCGTCTGACTGGTGATCAGGAGGACGCTGGTTCGACTCCCGCCGGGGTCGGCAACATTCTTTCGTGGAGATTGATCACGAAATCTTTTCTACGGTTATTCTCTCCCTTCCGCTGATTCAAGAAGGGCAGTTGTCAGTTTCTGGCGAAAGAATGTGCACTGTACTGGTTAACCGCTTACGTATAAGCCTGCCCAGGAAAGTGTTGATAGGTAAACTGACCGGCTCAAAAATGACCTAAATAGTGTTGACTGGGCCGTAAAACTCCAAAACAAACAAACAAATTAACCCTTACTGTGTATGTTACTTTTCTGATACCATTTTATTTCTATGTATGCTATTCATAATTTAAGTTATAAATAGTTCGATTTCGAACTTTAGTTTTTATGAACATGTTTTTATCATATGACGTCGCGTCTGAGAGTGTAATAACGCCATGTAATATTTTCGATAATCCACTAGTGGATTAAATATGCAAATTAGCTAGATACCTCCCGTAACGTTACATGTACAACGTCTTTAACGACGTCGCGTTTACTAACGGCGGCATATTGACATTATTGTAAACAATCGTGAATAAAATGCGTTTTAAATGTCATATGATAAATAGAATCTTCCATTCGTGCTCATGTTTTCTTGAATTTATTAAACTCGTTGAGGAAAAGGGATAAAATGCTCGGCGAAACCTCGCATTTTATCAAATGCTCGGCGAAACCTCGCATTTTATCCCTTTTCCTCAACTGGTTTAATAAAGCCAATAATACATGAACACTCATGTAAGATCCTCTATTTAATACAAAAGTGCTTTTAGAATAGAAGTGAAGACAATGATCAGGAATCGATACAATTAACCAAAAGCTCCCATCAGTGACACCAAAGGAAAACAAGAGGTCCAGGGGCCATTATGCTCACCAGAGCTCAGGCGGGCACTGCCCACTGGCAACCACGTATGGTTTTAATTTATTGATTATAAAGTCCCAATCCATGTGGACTCTGTATCTGAAATATTGGCCTTTTATGAAGTGGAGGTGTGAGGCATGGACCCAAAAGAGCCCAGGTTGGTATCACTGAATGCGTCTTATCACAAGGAACAAGAATATATATGGTTTAGGGGCGGGGATGTGTACAGTTCCTGAGATATAAGGCCTTTTAAGCTGTGGAGGGGTTGGGGCATGACCCTGGCAGACCCCAGGAAATCCAAGATTGTTGTCCTTGAATGTGTCTTATCATTAGGACTAAGAAAATGTTATATTGTTTAGGAGTGGGGATCTGAACTGTTTCTGAGATATGAGGCCCTCTTATGAAGTGAAGAGGAATGGTCCCTGTGGACCGCCAAGTTGGTGTGACTGAATGTGTCTTATCACAAGGAACAAGAAAATACACGTATATGATTATGAGGTGGGGATCTTAATGGTGTCTGAGATATATGGCCTTTTATGAAGTGGAGGGGTGGGCCATGGCATCGACACATCGCCCTAGCACAAAAACACCCCAGGTTGATGTGACTGAATGAGTCCTATCATAAGGAACACAGATATACATGCGATAGGGGTTGGGATTTGAACAGTTTCTGAGATATATGGCATTTTATGAAGTGGAGGGGTGGGGCATGGCCCAAGTGCACTCTGGGAGACCCCTAGGTCGGTATTACTGAATGTTTCTTATCAGAAGGAACAAGAATATATATGGCTTAGTGGTAGGGGTCTAAATGATTTCTGAGATATTGGGCCTTTTACAAAGTGGAGGGAGTGGGGTATGGCCCGGACACATCCCAGGGGACACCTAAGATGGTGTCACTGAATGCGTCTTATCATAAGAAACAAGAATATATATGGTTTTGGGGTGGGGATCTGACTGGTTTCTGAGATGTATCGCCTTTTATGAAGTTGAGGGGTGGGGCATGGCCACGGGGCACCCCGGGAAACCTCAGGTTGGAATAAATGAATGCGTCTTATCATAAGAAACAAGAATATATATGGTTTAGGGGTGGGGATCTGAACAGTTTATGAGAGATTGGAACTTTTATGAAGTGGAGGGGGTGGGGCATGGCACAGGCACATCCCAGGGGACCCCCAGGCCGGTGTCACTGAATGCGTCTTATCATAAGAAACAAGAAGATATGGTTTTGGGGTGGGGATCTGAATGGTTTATGAGATATATCTCCTTTTCTAAAATGGAGGGGTGGGGCACGGCTCCGGCACACCCTGGGAGACACCCAAGGTTGGTATCACTGAATGCGTCTTATCATAAGGAACACGAATATATATGGTTTAGGGTTGGGGATCTAAACGGTATCTGAGATATTGGGCCTTTTACAAAGTGGAGAGGTTGGGGCATGGCCCGGGAACATCCCAGGTGACCCCCAGGCTGGTGTCCCTGAATGTTTTTATCATAAGAAACAAGAATATATATGGTTTTGGGGTGGGGAGCTGAGTGGTTTCTGAGAAATATCGCCATTTATGAAGTTGAGGGGGTGGGGCATGGCCCCGGCGCACCCCGTAAGACCCCTAGGTTGGAATCACTGAATGCATCTTATCATAAGGAACAAGAATATATATAGTTTAGGTGTGGGGATCTGAACGGTTTCTGAGATATTGGACCTTTTATGGAGTGGAGGGGTGGGGCATGGCTCCGGCGTACCCCGGAAGACCCCTAGGTTGGTATCACTGAATGCATCTTATCATAAGGAACCAGAATATATATGATTTAGGGGTGGGGATCTGAACGGTTTCTGAGATATATGGCCTTTCATGCACAGGAGGGGGTGGGGCATGGCCCCGGCATACCCTTGGGGACCCCAGGTTGGCATAAAAACATGTGGCTAAAAGATAGTCACTGAAGAAATAATTCTATAAAGGTTTTGTGAAAATATCTGGAAAGGCTTGGCAATAAATGCCATTTTTCTATTTTCCGAATTGTAAGTCTATGGAAACTCTAAGTTGCCATAGCAACCAAACTAATGCGCCGATTTTCATTAAAAACACAACCTTTCAATCCCCCAGCCCAAGGATGCTACAGATTAAATTTGGGCTGAATTGGCCCAGTGGCTTCAGAGGAGATGTCGTTTGAAAGTGTTGACGCAGACGACGACGACGGACAATTGCCTATCCTATAAGCTCCCCCGGAGCCTTCGGCTCTGGTGAGCTAAAAGCCAGACATGAAACAAGTAGACCCAAATGGAAACATCAATTTCGGAAAGTCCACAAAATGGCTAATCGGCTATCCAAAACAAAACAATATAAGCGATACATACACTCTCAAAGACTAACCATAACAAAAATAAACCGCGACAGATTTGTTTGTTTGTTTGATTTGAGGTTTAACGTCCCCGTCAAAATTGTATAGGTAATTTTGGAGACGTTGCTTCCAATTTTGTGGGACTTTTACCCGACATTGAGATGAAATGACATCACAAGCCCTGTCGCCCAATGAAACCAATAGGTCCGACTAGCACCGCTTAACCTGGGCTAGCTTAGATCCTCAAAGCAATTTACCAGTACTTGTGTGCGGACGGTTTCAGCTCTGTGTGTAAGCATCATGCAGCCCATCTATTGCTTCAGACCCCGAATGGCGGGGGCGTAAACCGCGACAGGCCCAACCAGAGACATAACATCAGGTACCAACCAACATTACATCAAATTAAATTCTTAAGCTTTTACGCTGGAACTGCCATAGAATCTGAGGCCCGACCCACCGGCGTCCAATTAAAGAGGGAAGCAAAGCTGTCAACCGTGACTGGGTTAACTACCATGCATGCAGTCTGTCGTATAACATTTATGTTGTACCAAATCTTTTTAAATATGGTCAGTAAGTTCTATACGTTAACCCATTCACTTAAAATCAAAGAAACTATAATTGAAATATTTTTAATTAATTATTCATTTTTAATTAAAGGATTGTGATTGAAAATAGGAGGAAAATGTTTTAGCATATAATTTCAGATCAGTTTAAACAACTCCAATAGGTGATAGTATAGTTCCTGAGGAGTTTAAAGATTCCATTGTGTAATTAAGGCGTAACTATACCAAATTTAGTGATACAGAGGCCTTTCTGATATTTAATCTTCATCAGTGTGTCTCAACCCATAAGTTCTGAAACCGAAACGGATGATGGACAAGACCCGGCAAACACAGCACATCCCCCTCCGAGCACACGTACACCGACCGACGTAGCCCGTGAGACTGGTCAACTGGAGGCATCAGGCAAGAGACGCCCACCCGCAGACTTGTAGGCGTCCCCACCGAGCCAACATCAGCAAACATGGCCCACACTCCACGGAAGTCCCGGGCATCAGGAAGGAGATGTCCAAAGTAGCGAGACTTGTAAAATTTAAAATATAAGAAACAGTGGCAACCAGATCGGCTAAGATACATGTCTCACTTGACAAGTCAGTCTTAGTTTTAGAAAAATTAGAATTTTATACTGCAAAAGTTAAAGATATAATAGAGTTATTTAAATCAGTAATAATACATCACAGAAAACCTCATGGCTATTGATGAGTCAGTTTGGAGTTGCTCTGTTTTTATGAAATAGTTCAGATTTTAAAACAAAAGTGTAATACCTGTATGCCAGTGACTCATGAAAATATTTTGACTCGGTTTTCGCCCCAGTTTCTTGAATCATTGTTTTCTTTCACATTTATATATGAACTTAAATACAAAGAATATATACATTTCGTTTGTAATTGTTCTTTAAAAATAAAGTATTTATTTCTATTCTTAAATGAGAAAGATTGACTTAAAATTTTGTAAATGAAGTTTGTTTAAGAAATAGATCAGCTCTAGCTGTGATTTGTTGAGTAATAAATCACAGTTTGCAGGTCAGTTGTAAAGTAGACAAATCAAGACTACTTACAACTGACCGACACACTGTCATTTATTACTCAACAAATCACAAACTACAACTGATCTATTTCGATTCTAACAGGCTGAAAATCGGCAATAATGCTGTTGTTTCCTTCAAAATCTGACAACTTTTCTCCATTGTTAGAACAAATCCCGCTAAGTTATCGACTGAAACACATGCATTGATATCCTTCTCTAACGTTTTCGATGCGAGAATGTGACGCTTAGCAGCCTAACGTCAAGGAAATCGACTAGTGACGTCATAAATTGGCAATTTTTAATGACTTTCCGTGATTTGTTGCAGAATAAAACACAGTTATTTTCCATTGCCTATATAGGCGCGCTGTGTTAGAATAAATATTTAAAACTTGTTGCTGGCTTTCCTTTTTGAATTTCCTTTTTCTACGCATGGCTCGTAACACACAATGAACGAATATCCAGATGATGGAGAGACAATGAAACATTACGAAAACATGCCTATACAAATACATTGTAAATTTTATTGCCGGAAAAAAGGAAACTTTTAAGATGAAAAGTTGTGATATTTTTCTTATTTCTGCTCAAAATATAGATTTTGGTAACACGTTAGAACCGCCTCATTGAGGCGGTTCTAACGAGTGCCCACAATCTATATTCTAGAGCAGAAATAAGGAAAATAAGTTTTACCCCTGCAAACCCCAGTTTTTCTATATAAAAATGGAGTTCAAGGGGGTCAGAATTATATAGACGTGTTTTCGTGATGACCAAAATGAAGGCGTAAGCATAAAGCAAAAATACTTAGGTGAAGAAGTGGGCGAGAAATCAGTGAATACCCAAAGGAAAGTGTAATGAGAGAAAAGGGATTCACGGATATAGTTGCATCAGCACTACTGACATGTCCAAGGAAACATTCCTGTTTGACAGTTTCAACTTGAAGTTAACTTCACACCAAGCATGCATGCTAGCAATTGTTTCAACCAGTTCGAGTCTTCCTTTGCCGAACCGTTTTCAATTGGACAAACCAAATACGGAATTCTGTCTTTGAATCGATGTATTACTTCGGGCGGCTTCACATTTTCATCCTCACGTATAACAACGACTTTGCTTTTGTTCAAGATAATATGTTCCATCGAAAGCTGATACATTTTGTCATCTGGTTCTTGCTGTTCGGTGCATATTAGGAAATACTTGCATCTGTCTATCAAAGTCAATGTACCTGACAGTTTTGGAACGCCACAGATAACATCCTGTGAGTTCAAAGTTGCATTTAAGCAGCAATCTTCCTTCAGTTGACACAATAAATTAACAGCCATTTCGAATGAGCGTCTACTTTTTTCATTACATAAAAGAAAAATATCAAACATTTGATCTTCGGCCACTTCTTCGCTGTCTGTAAAAGCTGAATCCCTGTCATCGACTGGTGGTGACGCGTATTCCAAAGCGGAGTTAATATACTTTCTTCGAAGTTGCTTTTCTTTTCCTGTTTTAACTGATTGGAATGCAGCTTCAATTAGGCACGTCACATACATATCCTTTTCGATGTAACTAATGCCTTCAGGATGAGATCTGATCAGATCAAAGAAAGTTATCGCTGCAACAAAATTTGAATCATTCATCTGATTTTTAGCTATGTCCAACAGATGTTTTGGAATATCTTGTACATTGTCTTCCAATCTGATTATTTCTTCATAGTATGATATAGCTTCCTTGTAATTACTAAGTCTTTCATTTAACACTGCCAATTGTTTTAGATTTTCCTTGGACCCTCCTTCACTCAGTAAAACCTCTTTTAGGCTTGATGCAGATGCCCAAACGTCAGTTATATCAGGAATTGCAGTAACAAACTTAACCGATATTGCAACAGACTTCATGAAATAATCTTTCATGTTATAATGCAATTTTTGTGTGTCATCATTTTGAATGCGCAACGCACTGATTTTCTCTGAATAGCATAATCCTAGTTGTTCATAAGCGTTAGCGAGATACACTAAAGACGATTCATTTTCAAGCAGTGTTTTAAAAACATCTATAGCTTCGTCTAGCTTGTTCATAGCTCTTAGTGTCAGACCTTTGTCATAAATTGCTGCCTTGTTTTCACTGTAAACTAATGCCTGATCAAGATGACACAGAATTTCTTTCGCTCTTTCATCTTCTTCTGGGAGACTAAGTAGTTTCTTAGGACTCTTTACCATGACTTTCGCTTGAACCTTATTTAAATAGCTATCAAAAGTGCATTTGAGAGTTTCTGACCCTGTTTTGTTGCGATCAGGTGTCTCAGCATCGCATGCACCCATTGGTCCGTAGGTGTGTGAATACGTCTTCATTTTCACCGAACCGTCCTTTTCTACATTTTCCTTCAACAAGGATACTTGCTGAAAGGAAGATGTTAAGTTTTCAATGTCGGAATTTGCTTGGATACTTTGCCTAGACGGTATGCTTCCGTTTTCTGTTCTCTTATTTGTGACAGCATTATACTGTTCAACTTTTCTTTTATTGATATTTGTACGATTCGTTCTTTCACTGAAAGAGTTGTCTCTTTGGAATCTGTTTGAGCCTGAAGTCATATTTCTCAGATTGTAAGTTCTACGTGCTTTTGAAGTATATGTTAAACTTAGTGCATTGTTATTCAAATGACCATATTGTGCTGCGTTTTGTATGGGCATATAGTGATTATATGACACCGGCGGATAATAACCACTATAATACCAGTTTTCAGTACGCATATTGTTACGGTTCACACTTTGAAATCCATGGGCTGCCACTGCGTTTGAATTATTTGTAGCGAACAAATTACGAACATGTTGCCTTTGATTTTTATGCCCACGGTCACTTTGTACTGGTTTATTTCTTGCCAAATCACGACTGACCGAATTGGAACTTTTATTTATGCTTGATTTCTTAGCCAAGTCGCTATGTAATTTCGACTTAAGTGTCAAAGCAAGATGGTGGTGAGCATATGATGTCGGACGTATTTCTATAGCTTTTCTGAGCAGCATTTCAGATTGGTCATAATTCTTTCTGTAACGTAGAAACTTACCGTATCTCTCCAAAACATATGTTTCTTTATCATTTAATTTCAAAGCTATCTGATAAAACATTTCTTCATTCCATTTGTCATATGGTGAAGGAAAGTAATGCTTTTGTAACAGTCTGTTTTTTGAAATGTCATAAAACAGCTCGCCAAGTTGAACATAAGCCATGGCTTTTAAACGTTTGCTATCCCATTTCCCCTCGATCACTTCGAGAAAAAATGTAATCGCATCTTTTCTTCTTTTATCAGAACACCCAATTTGCTCTACGTTTCGAGTACAATGTAATTTTGATAATCTTCGCGAGATGAGCCCCAGTCCGTATTGCCACAGCATTATTAGATTTGTATCAATTTTTGTATCGTGTGTCTTGGCACATATACTTTCAATTGCGTTTTTGAACTTCGCCGCTGCAATTTCTTGATGTTTAAGACCTAAGCGTGTATAGCAGTATGCTAATTCTGCCTCCGCTGTTATGCGATGCGTAAAGAACTCATGGCTTTCTTGAATTTCCTTCAGTCTAGAATTTGTAGTTTTAACTTCATAGGCATCTTTTGATTCTAAAGAAAACCATAGCTTGTTTGCAACAGCAATTAAATTGTTTTCATCAAGTTTCAAAGCCTTTTCATTGAATACTTTCGCTTCATCTCTTTCGTCAATGACCCAATTTAGAAATGAAATGAAATTGTATGTCCTGGTCCATTCTGTATCCAGTTCATATATAGAATGCTTCAACTCGCTCAAAAGTCCGTCAATAATATACTTTATAGATGGTTTGGACCTGCCAATCAAACAATCTCTAATTGTAAAACAATTAGGTATCTTTGTAAGATTTTCTGTAATTTGTTCTTCGTTATTCATAGTGTAACAAGCATTTTTTATATGCAAATACTACTATACAAACATCTAAAACACAACGGAACAATATTTCCGGTCCAGATGGTTATAATGTCATAGATAGCACCTTTAGTATCCTTGAAGCTAGGTCCGATGTTTTCCAGCCATAACATGTAGTTTGTAAGCGCATAATCTGAAATGAAGAAATGTATTGTTTTATTTATTATAATTTAGCATTTAACAAACCTTTGTCAAAATAAATTCAATAAAAGCTTCAGTAATAACTAGGGGTGTAACGATGCATCGATCGCGATAGGGACTGCCTCGATAGCAATGCATCGATGGTACAATGGACTATCGACACCTATCGTCGATAGTTCATTCAACTATCAATAGTATCGATAGTTAATTACATAAAGTACCGACTTCTCTGTGGAGTTGCTTGCCGTCGTTTCTGAGAGTGTTTGATCAGGGCAGAAGTCTGCAGCTTCGGGCACCTAGAGAAAAGCCGTAATGGAGTTCATATTACCCATGTTACACGAGACATCCGTGTTAGAGTTATAGAGGATCTTACAAGAGTGTTCATGTATTATTGAATTTATTAAACGAGTTGAGGAAAAGGGATAAAATGCGAGGCTTTGCCGAGCATTTTATCCCTTTTCTTCAACTAGTTTAATAAATTGTTGATATAGAGGATCTTACATGAGTGTTCATGTATTATTTAATTTATTAAACGAGTTGACGAAAAGGGATAAAATGCGAGGCATTGCCGAGCAGTTTATCCCTTTTCCTCAACGAGTTTAATAAATTCAATAATACATGAGCACGAATGCAAGATTCTATTTATCATATGACATTTAAAACGCATTTTATTCACGATTGTTTACAAAAATATCAATATTCCGCCAATAGTAAACGCGACGTCGTTAAGGACGCCGTACATGTAACGTTACGGGACGTGTCTAGCTAATTTGCATATTTAATCCACTAGTGGATTATCGAAAATATTACATGGCGTTATTACACTCTCAGACGCGACGTCATATGATAAATGAAGTTTCACAGTATCTTTTTTTTTTTTTTTTTTTGGTTTGGGTTTTACGGCCCTTTCAAGATTATTTCACTCATATCGAGCCGATCGTTAATCATAGGTGGGCGAAAACCGGAGTACCCGGAGAAAAACCACCTGACCTTCCGTTGCAGAACTTGGCGTCTCACACGTGTTCACAGTATCTCCTCACCAGGAATAAGAACATGTAGATCCTTGTAAACACCAATTTTACTAATCATTTTCACAAGTCTGTGAAATGAAGGCCCCTTCTTGACCCACTTCATATACAGAAAACTGTGTACAGGAGTATTTTATTTGTTTGATTTGAGGTTTACCGTCCCCGTTAACACTGTAAAGGTCATTTTGGAGACGTTGCTTCCAGTTTTGTGGGACTTTTACCCGACCTTGAGATGAAAAGACATATCAAGCCCTGCCGCCCAATGAAACCAATAGGGTTTATTAGCATGGACGGGCCAACTCGCACCGCTTTGCCTGGGCAGGCTTAGATCCTCTAAGAGGTTTACCAGTACTCGTGTGCGGGTCGGTTTCAGCTCTGCGTGGAAGCATTAAGCAGCCCATCTATTTCTCAAACTCCGATGGGCGGGGGCCGTTACCGGAGTTAACATGATTGTTCTCATTTTTTCTCCAAGCAAGCTTGTGAGTACTCCTTAGAATCCCCTTAATGAGGCGGCTGTAACGAGCATTATTAATTGATTATCCTGTATTACACCAGGTCAACCAATATTCAAAAATAATAAATCATGTTTTTAATTGCGTCAATTAATCAAATTGTCTTCAATCAAGTAATTTCGTATTGGCCAAGTTACAGGTCCTCGGTCAGCTGTATTGGCCTCGTCTTCGGCCTCGTGCCAATACACCAGACCTCGGACCTGTGACTGGGCCAATACGAAATTATTTGATTAATAACATTATATTATTAATTGACTATCCTGTATTGTTCCGATGTCCTCCGCATTAACACTGTGGTCAAAAATCAATAATCACGTTTTTAATGAATGAATTAATTAATAAAATTTTCATTAATAAAGTAATTACGTATTGTCTCAGATACAGGTCCTCGGTCCGCTGCATTGGCCTCGGCCTTCGGCCTCGGACCAATACAGCAGGTCTCGGCCATGTAACTGGGCCAATACGAATTTGCTTGATTAATAACATCATATTACAGCCTATGTTTGGAGTATAAATAAGAAAGATATCAAATATTAATATTTTATTAGAAAAGTAACCGTTTTTGCGATATGCAAGAATATAAGATTCCAATGTCGGGTTCTGTTGTAGATGGGCGTTTTCAACCCGAGGGATGACCGTGCCGAGCGGAACCGAGGCTACGCCGAGGTTCCGCTCAGTAGCCTCGGTTCCGCTCAGCACGGTCATCCCTCGGGTTGGAAACGCGCATCTACAACAGAACCCCTTATTGGATTCTTTTTCTTGCACAACACCTCCCAAACATTTCCTTTTTATTTTGTAGCAAATAGCAGAACTACAGACAGTATTTATTTTCTTCTTTTCAAGATTTCATACAAAACTCCTGTATTCAGTGTCTTTTAACAATAAACAAGTCAAATAATTATCATTCTTATTGATTTTTTTATTTTTTTTATTTTTTTTTTTTTTTGCCGTTAATTTTGACAGCTCGCAAATGTATATTGTTACCAAAATGAAAGAAGTGCGGAAGTAGTTCAGGCAGTTGAATAGAATTGACGCGCACTTATGTTAGCTGCCTGGGTCGGAACACCAGGGTCAGAACATAAATTTCTATCCCAGGGTTAAATCACGGATTTCCTTGTCTGGTGTGCAAGAATACACTATGCCACATGGAGGTGTTATCGTAATGCAGAGTCAACCCTCCTCATACCGACATTCGTTAGAACGGCAAAACTTGTATAACGGCAATTTCAATGGAATGAATTCTTAGCTTATTCTTAGCAAAGGTATCTTTATTGGAATAAATAGAAATTAATTATATACTATTAGGAAATAATTTGGGTCTGGCAAAAACCGGTCTTAATAGCGGAGTGGTCCTAATATAGGGGTGGTCTTGAAGCGGAATTCTACTATATTTCATAATCCATTCACTGGTTAAGGAACAGAAGTCATTTAAAAGGTTTTCTATTTTCAGCTCTGGCGGCCACCTTGTTCATCCGAGCGGACCGGTTTGAGCGATTTTGATAGAAAGTCACCCAAGGAACATTCTTATGAAATTATTCCCAAATCCGTCAACTGGTTGAGGAGGAGAAGCCTTTTAAAGGTTTTTCTACTTTTAGCTGTGGCCGCCATCTCGTTCAGCAGAGCAAAACGTTTGTGCAATTGTGGTAGAGGGTCACACAAAGAACACTCCTGTAAAATTATTTCAAAATCTATCCACTGGTTAAGCAGGAGAAGTCGTTTAAAGGTTTTTCCATTTTTAGCTCTGGTGGCCATCTTGTTCATCCAAGCGGCACGGTTTAGCAGTTTCGGTAGAAGGTCACCCAAGGAACATTCCTGTGAAATTATTTCAAAATCTGTATAGCAGTTTTTGAGAAGAAGTCGTTTCAAGCAAAAGTTGACGACGGACGCACGCACGGACGGACGACGGACAGAGACCGATCACAATAGCTCACCTTGAGCACATCGTGCTCAGGTGAGCTAAAACACTTTATATTGTATCATATTTGTTTACCATATAAATGACAAGCAAAACTGCGTAGCAGATGATATTGATTTTTTTCTTATTTTTCAGTAAAAATCAGAATTGGCACTTCATTTGACTTGTCTTTTGAAGTTTAAAATTATGTCTGCAAAACTCGTGATTTGCTGTTCAAGACGCTTAGCGACCCGTAAATAGGCAATTGGTTAACAGTGTAGACCCAGTTCAGACGTCGTATAGCATGACGCGACATGAAGGCTCAGGCAAACGCCCCCTTGGGACGGTCAACAAACAAACTGCTGGGGTGTTTGAATGTGAAGGAACTTGAAAGTGGACCTCCCATAGCTATTAATGGGAATGGGTACATCTTAAGGGGAGGCAACAATCGCAAAAGTATTTTGTATCCCATATCAATGTGGGTCAACTCTTAAAGGAAAGAATTTGCTCATTAGGAGCTAATTCTTTCCTTTAAGTGTTGACCCCTTTTTCCGTAGGACAGAGCCTATAGGAAAGCGAACAGGAAGTCAAGAAATTGGCTCCCTTTGAAAAATTCCTTAAGTGGAAGATTCTTTATCTTCAGGGGAGGCAACAATTGCAAAAGTATTTTGTCTCCCATATCAATAGGGGTCAACTCTTAAAGGAAAGAATTTGCTCATGAGGAGCAAATTCTTTCCTTTAAGTGTTTACCACTTTTTCCGTAGGACTGAGCCTATAGAAAAGCGAACAGGAAGTCCCGAAAATTGTCTCCCTTTGAAAAATTCCTTAAGTGGAAGATTCTTTGTGATATATCGTTTAATATACTCTAGTCTAGCTCCTAGACCATGATGTCATATTGACCAATGACCAACCTGCCTGTGTGTTTTTATCAAATGGGAAACCTTGTTAGTCTTTAACCTTGCATTACGCAAACAAGCCTATACAAATATATATCCCCCTTTATCGCCGAAAAAAAATGAAAATTTTATGACGAAAAATTGTGATATTTTTCTTATTTCCGCTCAAAATATAGATTGTGGGCACTCGTTAGAACCGCCTTATCGAGGCGGTCCTAACGAGTACCCACAATCTATATTTTAGAGCAGAAATAAGAAGAATAAGGTATACCCCCGGAAACCCCAGTTTTACTATATAAAAGTGGTGTTCAAGGGAATCAAAAATATATAGGCGTGTTTTCGTGATCGCCTCAGACATCAAAGATATCTTCCCAAGATCACCGTGTAGCATCGACTCCGGAACTCTTTACTCAAAGTACCAGATAAATGAGGAAAATGATAATACCGACGGTAGGTAATCGCTTGAGTTGGCGTTATTACGTAGTGTCAGAACTTAAACCCACTTCCCATATTTACTCAACTTATTTTTCTCTGAAATGCTTGAACAGAAATTTTGGAAAGCTTTGTCAGCTGCCATTTAAACACACAAATGAGTCGGCTGGTACGTGGCTGGTACCGCGAAAATTCATGACAACTTCACAAATCTGTGAATTTATTACAGAAACGGCTGTGACAATCTTCAATTCACTGGCATCAATAGAAGCCGAATCCTTTGCTGCTTGCAGTATTTTAGTTGTTTTTCCCCCAAAGAATATTGTGACTGAAAGAAAACAAGCCGAAAGCTAGAAGGCCAGAGTACGGCAACTTGCGTCACTATGTAAAATACTGGACGGCAATTTGCTAGGAACAGTACGGCGATTTGCTTTGAACAATTATACATAAAGTGCTATGGCGGAGAAGTGTTCTAACTAGTTTCACAACTATCAATCTAAATATAAACAAAGGTTTGTTGTGCATAATTTGCCTTTCGTCGTTACTTGCATTGTCGGTCTCCTTTTTATAACTAATTTTGAAGAGACAGAAGGGTTGGGGATGTAAGAAATTTGGTAATGACAACAGATTGACCTGTTGTTGTCCTCTAGTGTTTTTTTTTCGACTTTTATCGATTTTCTTTCTTTCTTCCAGTACGGCTAAACCCCCGAAGGGGACATAAGACGGGTTCCAGCGAACCAAGTGTTGAAGGGTGTTGGCTGAAATTAAAGGAAAGGAAAGTGGGTGAAAATAGTTTGTTTTGTTTGTTTAATTTGAGGTTTAACGTCCCCGTCAACACTGTAAAGGTAATTTTGGAGACTTTGCTTCAATTTTTGTAGGACTTTTACCCGACATTGAGATGAAATGACATCTCAATCCCTGTTGCCCAATGACCCCAATAGGGTTTATTAGCATGGACGGTCCGCCTCGCACCGCGGTTCCTGGACAGGCTTAGATCCTCTAAGCGGTTTACCAGTACTAGTGTGTGGGCCGGATTCAGCTCTGCGTGGAAGCATCATGCAGCCCATATATTTCTTCAAGCCCCTATGGGCGGGGGAAAATAGTTTGTACAGAGGGAAAAGAGAGTGTTAGTATAGTTGAAAGATAAAAACAGAAATTGGTCTTTTAAGGAGAAGCATGTGCCACCCGGCTAACAGCACTGCTAAACTGCGCAAGAGTGGGTAGCGTTACAACATAGGCAGGTAGAGCATTCCAGTGAATAATAGTTTTGGAAAGAAGGTGTACTTGTAGTAGTCTGTGTTGGTGTAAATATGTCTGTATGCAAGGGGGTGGATTGTGGGGTGATGGTCTAGTATTCAGGATGAGGTGCTCAGATGCGGGTATTGCAACAAGATCATAAGAGATCTTATATATCATGGCGGGATGGTTATATTACTGTAGCGTTGTTCAAGAGGGCGCCAATTTAGGTCCTTCAGCATAGCTGTAACACTTGAAGTGTAGCTATATAGTCATGTGTTGTCCACCTGGCAGCCTTTCGTTGGACTGCTTTCACTTTGTATATGTCAGTGGCAGTGTGGGGATACCATACAGTGAACGCATACTCTAGTTGCGGCCTGACAAGAGTCTTATATGCAACTGATTTCAGGTCCTTATTATGGACCCGAATGTTTCTTTCCAAGAATCCAAAGGTCTGATTTGCTTTTTTAGTTATGTTGTTAATGTCGGGGCTCCAGTTTAGATCATCAGAGATGGTGACCCAAGGGACTAAGATGCAGAAACACTCTCCAGATGGCTATATTGCAAGAGGTACATATGTGGGATCGGGTTCTTACGTCGGGTAACATGAAGGACCTGGCATTTAGAAGGATTAAAGTTTTATGTCCCACATCTTTTCTTTATGACATTCTCATGTTATCAGTGAGTTGTTATCAGACTCATGAAAGCAGGCAAGAGCTAGATATCTTCTTTCCGACACATATACATTTTGCTTTAAATGGCAGAATCATGTAGAAACCTGTAAACAGCTTTTTACCTACCTTACTATGTGTCATGCTTGCGATAAATATTGATTTCGCTGGTACTTTTGAGTAACAAGTTCCGGAGTCGATGCTACACGGTGAAGATAAAACGAGTTGGTTTCAGAGAGGGAACAAGAACAATGTCTAACGGCATTATGGACGGGTTGTTCATTTTCTTTTGTTAACGAGCCAAACAGACCACAGCAATTAGAAAAGAACCAATTAGCACCCCTAAGCAACACTGAACAAGAAATCTGTTTCAAGTGGTTTTATTTAAAACAAAAATACAACTCGAATTTCGACGGTTTTGCCCCCAAAAAGCCATTTTCTTATGTGAAAGAGCTATACAGACTGCAGCAGTTGAAAGAGAATAAAAAAGTATCCCTAATTACAAATGAACAAGAATTAAATCCTGTGTTCAAGCCTTTGCATAAAAAAGAAAAAGAAGAAAAATATTTCTCTAACGTGATTTGAACTCACAACCCCTTGATCTGTAGTCTAGCACAGACCTTGACCTTGAGCCCAGAATCATGAAAGTCAAACTCACTCAAGATATTAACATATCCAACATTTGTATGAAGTTATGTGTAAATCCATCAATAAATTTAGGCGCTCGAGCGATGACAAAGTTTTTTTTTTTAAATAGCCACAGTGACCTCGACATTCAGCTCAGGACCCTGGAAGTCAAACATGCTCGAGATATTATCATATTGAATATTTTTGAGAAGTTATATTAAAATCCATCACTAAATGTAGGCACTAGAGCAATGACAAATATTTTTTTCTAAAAATAGCCACAGTGACCTTGATCCTGAAAGTCGATCTTGCTCAAGATATCATCATAGGCAATATTTGTGTGAAGTTATATTAAAATCCATCTATAAATGTAGATAATAGAGCAATAACAAAGTTTTTTTCTAAAATAGATACAGTGACCTTGACCTTGCACCAAGACTTCATTGTGCAGGGGGATAATGACTGTGTTGTATATGTATTCATGAAGAAAGAAAAAATATTCCTCCAACGGGATTCGAACTCACAACACCTTGATCCATAGTACTGCATTCTATCCACTATACTGGCACTTGAAAAAGGTAAACCTGAAAAGCTGAAGTTCGAAAAATGACAATGTTCACCAAAACTTGGATCCTTGATTCCAGTAATGGATTGTATTTAAAAGTAATACCTCCAATGAAGCAACAGTCATAATATGAAAGCAATCCACTCAAGAATAAGGGGATTTGAACTCACAACACCTTAATCAAAAGTACTGCACTCTATCCACTATACTGGCACTTGAAAAAAGGTTAACCAATGATAAACCTGAAAAGCTGAAGTTCGAAACAAGACGATTTTCACCAAAACTTGGATCCTTGATGCCAGTAATGTATTGTATTTAAAAGGAATACTTCCAATGAAGCAACAGTCATAATATGAAAGCAATCCACTGAAGAATAAGGGTAACGTATCACTTTAAAAAATTGTTAACCAAAAGGTAAACCTCGGACGACGCCCGCCCGCCCGACGCCCGTTTGCCCGGACATCGCTATTTGAAAGGACGGATTTAAAAAAAAAAAAAAACGTCCAAAAAGGAGTAAAAATAAATATAGAAGAATATTACTTTTTAACTTTAAATTATGAATGAGTGAGTGGACCTCGGTTTAAAGACTCATCTGAAAGTCTGGAGAAGCCCGGGATCGATCCTGCGATCCCTGATTTACAAGTCGAGTAGTGTAACCACTACACCAAGGAATATTTTCTTTGAAATGTGATATCCGACTAGTAGCTAGTCTAAATATACTCCTATTGATGCTTTTGACCCACAAAGAGGGTTGACGCGTCGTTAAACACAAAATCATCATCATCATCTAAACATACTAATACTTTGACTCCCCAATACGGGCACGCTGACCTCGGACACAAAGAAGTAAGGCAAGAAGTAAGATATTATGAATTGATTGCTTACCTTTTTGAACAGCTGATGAAATTTCCGCTACGAAAACAAAATGCGCATTATATGGCTGTTACATGTATTACGACACGAAAGTTGAAACTATCTGTCACTTTTTATATAGTACGACTATCGATTTGTACCGTGTAAACATGCATAAAATATAACACCCGGAAGTAAACCCTTTCATCCCTGGATTTCCGAACAGGACGTATATATTTTTTTCAGTCAGGAATTAGAATCAGAATCAGAATTGTTACTGGTGTATGTCAAATGACAGGACATGTGATATGGGAAGTTAGTCCTTATCCTTTAGCCAATGATCGAACCGGGTAGGGTCCCGGGGAAGGGTATTCCAAGCTCTAGTAGGGGTCTGAACCCAGGGGTGTGTGGTGGGGTGAGTACTCTGAATTTTACCTGTCACAAAGGCTGGGTCCTAGCTATTATGTCTGATAAGACCGATTTAACCAGATAACTAGAAAGACAAAACCACTGAGTGGGGCTGACATATTTTAATAACTTGCCTAGTGCGTATGTCCATACAGAACTACATGTATATATACAAAATGTAAATCTGGCCCCCGCCCATCGGGGCTTGAAGAAATATATGGGCTGCATGATGCTTCCACGCAGAGCTGAAATCGACCTGCACATGAGTATTGATAAACCGCTTAGAGAAACGAAGCCTGCCCAGGCAAAGCGGTGCGAGTCGGCCCGTCCATGCTTATACGCCCTATTGGTTTCATTTGGCGGCAGGGCTTGAGAAGCCATTTCATCTCAATTTCGGGTAAAAGTCCCTAAAAAAAATTGGAAGCGATGTCTCCAAAATGACCTTTACGGTGTTGGCGGGGACGTTAAAGGCATTTATTCTTGTAAGGTAGAACACACTGTGTGCTCATAATTGTTTTATTGCCCCCTGTGATATACTCTCTGTAGCAGATCAAAGACAGCCCCTAATATGGTGATTAGTAGCTCTTGTTGAATCCCTGACTAAGGCACTTAAGGGGAATATCACTAAGGTAAACTCTAGTCAACAGTTAGTATATAGTGTTTTTTCCCCCAAGGAGGCCCATTACCTGTTGAAGTCAGAGACCTTCTTCTCAGCCAGCACTGAGGGCTATATAATATTATGTAATGCAATGATGGTCCTCAATAAACAAGAATAAATGCCTTTAAACCTCAAATCAAACAAACAAAATGTAAATAAGAGAGTTGTTCAATAATCTTTTTAGAGGGGTCGTTTAACAAGTTGTGCATGGATACTAACCCCTCCCTTTAGATAATTAACACTAGGAAATGCCAGTTTTGAGTTCTGAATAGAATAACTTCAACAAAATTTGAATCTGAGTTTAAGAATGCGCATCACTGAATTTGAAATAACCGACTTTAAACGTTAACCCTTGTCCTGCTGAATATATATGCCACACCCACTACCGATTATCAACCAATCAGATTGCTTGATGCAAATCATTGCAACAAATTCATAATCTGAATGGCAAACAATGTAGAGCCTGATCAGATGGCTTCGTCAGAAGCCATCTGATCTGGATCTACATTGTTTCAAAGATAAGGCATATCCGGGATTAGCAGGACAAGGGTTAACAGCACCTTAGAACACTAGTGAGTTTTTCAGCACTTTTGTAAAACTGAACTGTGTCTATAGGATATAAACCTCTATGTGTTCTTCGTTAAGTTGCTAAGTCCTTGAATTTCTCAGGCTAACGCCTGGTACGTTTGGGTCTAGGTGAGCGGGGTATGTCACATGGTTTAACGGGTGATGTTTCAGGTGAATGTGAGATTTCAAGATCAGCTGAGCTCGCGGTTTCAGGTATGCTCAAGTTGTCATTGTCCGATTAGCCTGCATCGGCATTCATTTCCAGCTGATTGATATTCCCAAATTCTTTACCGGCCCGTGCATGGAATTTCTTAACATGGGTGACATTACGCTTGTACCCATACCCAGCTTGTGAGTCGATATCAACACTGTTTCCGTGTTAATCAGTCAGAGTAAATGGTGTAGGTGAAACTGGGTAGAGAATGTATTTTCTCTATCCTGCTTCAGAAGGACTTTATCCCCTACCTCAAGCTTACTTCCAACAGCGCCACGCTTGCTATCCTCATACAATTTCCTTTCCCTTTATTTTCAGAACCCTATCGCGTACCTCAAGATCATCAAGGGTAAAGTATTGTTGAAGATCTGGAAGTTTTGTCCGGATCTTCCGTCGGAATAAAAGTTCTGACGGAGACACACCGGTTGTTTTGTTCGGAGTACTTCGGTAAATCAGTAAATATGTCTGGTGATCAGATTTTCAGTCACAACCACTGGCATGCGATATTCATTATGGACCTATTCTGCCTTTCGATTTCACCATTGGCTTGTGGCCATAGCGGGGCATTCCTTTAGTTGTGATACCATATTACCAATACACATATTAGCAACATGTGTGCAAAGGCAAATAGAACGTTTGGTTTCCTGAGGCGAAATCTTCATCAGTGTCCCCAGGATGTATAAGAGGCAGCATATAAAGGACTTATTCGCCCAATCTTGGAATATGGTAGTTGTATCTGGGACCCCCGCGGAGTGGTCCTTAATAAAGATATTGAAAAAGTTCAGAATACACCTGCTAGATTTGTAACAAGCAATTACTGCTTTGAAACTTGGAGCATGACTGGAATACTAGGAAAATTAAGATGGGAGTCTCTCAAGAAAAGGAGAAAAGACAGTAGGCTCATTCTTTTATACAAAGGTCTAAAGGGTGCTGCCAGCATCCCAACAGATGACCTTGTTCCCCCAGCTAGACACTGTAGAAATCATCATTCAATCGCATTTCAGGCCCTTGCTGCAAGAACTGACATTTATAAAGAATCATTCTTCCCCCGAACCAGTACAGATTGGAATGCCATTCCCGATTCGATTTTTTCAACGGCTGAAGGCGCTGAGGATTGTGTAGCTAAATTTTCTTCTTTGGTGAGAGGACTAACTTCCCATCACAGGTCCTGGTGTATGAATGTCATTTGACGTGTCACCAGTAACAATTCTGATTCTGATTCTGATTACTATACAAGAATGACTTGAACATTCCGCTAATAAAATTTGCAGCATTATCTGTTCGAAAAGCAAGTGTCAAGCCATGAGTAGCATTGAAGACATAGAAGATTTACATACCTGTATCTCATAATATCTACTATAATAGTAAATTTCTACTTACACAGACTCACACCAGGCGGCATTGCTCCCAATAAATCTGCAGCCAATTATTACCATGGACCATTTGGCATTTCCGTATGACACATTGGCTCTGGTTTTGCAGTCTTGGACACCAGCTAAGAGCCATAACAGCTTTCACAGAACTTCTCCACATCCTTACCGATTGCAGGCCACCAGACCTTAGTACGTAAGATTTTCTTCATGTTCACAATGCCCAGATGGCCTTCATGAGCGAGTTCCCGTGTGCGTTCGCGAGGTCATTCGCAATGACAATATGCGTAGCGCGGAGTACCAGTTTGCCAATAGCACTGAGTTCAGTTTGAATGCTAACATAAATCTTATTCTCTAATTGGTGCCATCCACACGTCAACAGACAATCTGTTATGCTTTGCAAATCAGGGCTTTCTCCGATGCTCGTTCGATCTCACGAGTTGTCACCGCGCGCGGTGTCGCTGCTGAGGCTACAAACCGGATATATTCTTGACCAATATTCTGGTTTGCACTTTCCGCATCAGACTTTGGCAATTATCGCAAAAAGAATCTGCGATATTCTTACAGCATTTTATATAACGCACAGTGTACTGGTATGGTTGCAGGCGCAGTGCTCATCTTTAAATGCGTGCATTAGGTTTAGACTGCGGAGAATATATGAATTCTAGAGGGCGGTGATCAGTGAGTAACTCAAACTCAACCCCATATAAGAAAGGATGGAACCTTTCGCAAGCCCAGACGAGGGCTAAGGCCTCTTTCTGAGTCTGCGAGTACCTACATTCGACATTTAATAGACTGTGCGACTCATAAGGAATTACCATATATTCATCTTTCTGCTTTTGAACTAGGATCGCTCCAAGTCCTACAGGCGATGCATCTGCTACGACCTGTGTGGGTGCATTGTTATCATAATATCCCAATGTAATGCGTGCATTAGGTTTAGACTGCGGAGAATATATGAATTCTAGAGGGCGGTGATCAGTGAGTAACTCAAACTCAACCCCATATAAGAAAGGATGGAACCTTTCGCAAGCCCAGGCGAGGGCTAAGGCCTCTTTCTGAGTCTGCGAGTACCTACATTCGACATTTAATAGACTGTGCGACTCATAAGGAATTACCATATATTCATCTTTCTGCTTTTGAACTAGGATCGCTCCAAGTCCTACAGGCGATGCATCTGCTACGACCTGTGTGGGTGCATTGCTACCATAATATCCCAATGTATCGGCTTGTGATAACAGTTTTCAACTGGTCAAATGCCCCCCCCCCCCCCCCCCCCCCCGTTGATCAGGACTCCAAACAAATGGTGCTTTCTGTCTCAGCAGTTTACGAAACGGTTCGGACACGATCGAGGAATCTGGGATATAACGAGAACTGAATGTCACGAGACCGAGAGAACTTTTGAGCTCAGACACGGTTTCTGGTTCATGCGCTTTAACAACTGCTTTGACCTTGACTTCCGCAGGTCCGATACCTCGTGTGCTTAAGACATGCCCCATAAAAACTAACTCTGACATATTCAGCTCACACTTCTCTGTATTCACTGACAGAACTTTGTCCCTTAAAACACTAAGTTCTTTCCTCAACCGTTTATCGTGCTCCTCCTGGCTAGAGCCGTGAATTATTATATCGTCCTTTATGTTGTGTTCACCTTCACATTGCTGTAGCTCCTGCTGCATGCACTTTTGGTACATTCCCGGCGCACAAGAGACCCCATTATTTAGCGTTTATAACGATATGAGCCTCTGTGGGTCCCAAATGCAGTTATGTTCCTGCTTTTGCATCGAGTTCGATTTGAAAGAAGCCCATTTTAGGTCAATTTTTCTGAATACAGAGCTGTGATTTAGTTCCTGGACTACCTGATCCACCGTGGGGATTAGATATCGTTCACGCTTCACGGATGCGTTCACTATCCTCATGTCAACACCTACCTAGGCGTATGTCATTTGAGTTACTTTTATGAACACACACAACCGGAGAAATCCAATCGCTTGGACCAGTGACACGTTCAATTATGTCTAACGATTTCAGTTCATCTAGCTTTTTATCCAACTTGTCACGTAAATAATAGGGTACACGGCGTGCAGGCTGTATGACTGGCTGTACGTTACGATCAATTCGGATATTCAGTTTAAAGACATTCAGCTTACCGAATCCTTGTATTACTTTAGGGAATGCATGTAGAATTGATTTAGTTTCAACCGAGTTTATTTGGTTTAACTGGGGACCTACAGTAAGGACATTCAGTTTGAGTGCTGTGTTTCTACCAAGCAAAGATCAATAGCCATGAACCGTACGCTGCCAAGAAAAGTTTCACCTATCGCAACATCCGCTGTAAAGTTACCAGCAACAGGCAATGGTGTGGTTGACCCATATGCGAATAAGTTTGTAACAGTGTCACGTGATGATTCACATTTGATACCCTTAGAATTCAAAGGTTCCCATTCATCGCGTCCAATGACGTTGCCGCTTGTTATGCACAGATACTACACTAGCATCGGGTGTTATACCCCCACTTCCCTAAAATGTATACCAAGCCTGACAGTGTACCCATCCTCAACCCAAATATCCAGTACATCATCAATACCGAAAAAGTATATGCAGATTTTAACATACCCCAAACATTTTCCAAATTATACTGGCATGCTTTCTGCTTTAAAAAAAGTTTAGTTTTACTTATTTCTCCCATCTTATGATTGTATTGGTAACAAAAGTGAATTAAACAGTTCCTTGCACTATAGCTCTGTAAACACACAATGAAGCACTTGAAATGTTGCGCAGCAAGGAACAGAACCACTATTCAAACAGAAGACTTAACAGCATCCCCAAAGCGCCCCTGCCCATCGGGGCTTGAAGAAGCTGCGCGGTGCTTCCACGCGGAACTGAAACCGCAGGTGAGTACTGGTAAACCGCTAAGGTCTAAGCCTGCCCAGGCAAAGTGTTTCGTGCCGGAACGTCCATGCATATAAACCCTTTTGGTTTCATTGGGCGGCAGGGTTTGTGAAGTCATTTCATCTCAATGTCGGGTAAAAGTCCCACACAATTGGAAGCAACGTCTCCAAAATGAAGTAAAAAGTGTTGACGCGGACGAGATCAGATCAAACAAACACCCAATTAAATATACAAGTTTTGGACAGTCCCCAAAAATAGTCAGTTTCAGAGTAACCCCAAAATATATCTGCAAATGGCCTGTACCCATAAAATACCATAGTTTTCGTCAAACCCTAAAAGATACTTAAATCTAAAATTTCAAACCCCCAAAAATAGTTCCAGCCTATGTAACAGGCAAAATTCGGAGTAACCCCCTCCCCCGCAGCCGGCTGCCTTGGGATCTGAATAGCCAATGATGATTTTAGTGATTTCAGAAATAATGAAGTATTTGTTTGAAAATGATCTGCAGCAAAATAAGGATGGCTTTCAGAAGATTATTTCATGCATGCCAGATAATGAGTTTTAAAAGTGTTAAAATTGCACCAATATTTCATCTGCATATCATCAGTATTATAAATTTAAATAGCATATTTTATAGTGAAAAATGTCGCAAGTGTAACGGAATGTGTGTGACATTTGAAGGTAGTTTTAATTCTGTTACAAACATCTGTCTTGGAAGAAAAACAGGTATAACAACATCAACTTTCACACATCAACTTTCACTATCACACTTCAATTTTTTAAATAGTAGATTGATATTTTATAATTATTTAAACTTTAAATCATTGCCAGACGGATGTACCGCTTGAAAATTTTACAACCCGAAACCATGCACGGTTTGAAAGTAACTTATCTTGATTTGCATATCGTATACATTTATAGGGCAAGATACTTTTTTGTTAGTTACACAGGTATAAAAGCTTCAAATAAAACATGAAATTATGTTCATATAACCATTTTCCCCAGTCTACCAGCATCATAAAGTGTAACATTATTGTGTGTTTTAGTGAAGCCATTTTCCAAGAAAAGTGTTACATCAAGTGTTGTTTTCGCTAATTTGATAAGGCTAGTCCATCTAAGTTTTCAAATACAAGTTTGGATCTTATGAGCAACACACCAACTTTTTGACGATCCGGTAGCTCACCCCTGGTCTCAACTCCGTCAATGAACAAACTGTTCCGAGACAACATGGTGTGGAAACGACAAATATTATGGTTACTGGCCGAATCGGTGCAATGTGTAGTAGTTAATTGGAATATAAGTCAGTGTGTTGTTGGTTAAATGTGTAAAGAATGAAGAAAGCTTGTCTAAAGATATCTGTCGATTAACAGTATCACGTTTTTCTACTTTAAACTACGCTTTGAGAAGAAATAATGAAATTAACATCTAAATGTGCAACTAAAACAGAAGCAAAAATACAAGATTGCGTTAAATTTTTGGCAATCTTAATAATATTTCAATACAGCTATTAAACTTCATTGTCGTGTATATTTCTCATAATTTTGTGCCTGTAGTAGCATTGTAGATTTGCTTTTTGTAGTTTTCGTTGATATACTTTGTTATAAACATGCTGGAGGTCCACGTTCTTTTTGCAAAAACGCCGAAATTTAACGCGGACCTCAAGCATGTTTATAACAAAGTTTAGCAACGAAGACTGCTGGAGGTAAGTTTATAAACGAAGACTACAATTTGCGTGTTGGTTTGTACCATACGGGTTATTGGTTTCTACTCGATATTTTATATAGGTTTCTACCTTACATTGCAGTTTGTCTGACTTAATATTGATGGAATAAATCTCAATCTTTGAAGAGGTGGAGGTGACAGTGACGCAGGAGTGTGTCAGGATATACTTTCTTTTTCTTCTTCTTCTATTAAATAAGATTGTGTCGATTACTAAATTTCGTTTAACGTTTACACGTGTAGCTTTTAAAAAATCTTAGAAAACCATCCCTCGACGGGCTGTTAAACAGTTCTGAGTTATTTCGTGAAAAGATGTTATCCAGGGTCTGGCACTGGCTGCATATTCATATCTGGGAAGGAAATCACGGCGAACATACTGACATTCACCACCCGTCACCATTTTATACCCGCAATTCCAAACTACCTATCAGGTAACCTCTGATAGGTGGCGTTTGTTTCAAATACAGCTAAGCACGTGACCTGTCAAGCCAAAGCCCGGAGAAAATCAACATAATATCATCCCATTTGGGAATGACAAAATATGCAGTGCTGATATCAACAAGAACAATTTGCTAGACTATCTTCACATGTCGGCCCAGTTGTCTGGTCATGTTTGTTTGTTTGATTTGAGGTTTAACGTCCCCGTCAACACTGTATAGGTCATTTAGGAGACGTTGCTTCCAATATTGTGGGACTTTTACCCGATATTCAGATGAAATGCCATCTCAAGCCCTGTCACCCAATGAAACCAATAGGGTTTATAAGCATGGACGGTCCGACTTGCACCCTTTTCCCTGGGCAGGCTTAGATCATCTTAACGGTTTACCAGCAATCGTTTGGGATCGGTTTCATCTCTGCGTGGAAGCATCATGCAGCCATCTATTTCTTCAAGCCCCAATGGGCGGGGCCTTGCCTGGTAATGAGTGTAACAAAACTTTTGCTATTGGCGCGTTCGTTGTCTACGAGCCGCATGATTGGCTGGCTTCGGTCAGGGGTAAGATTTAGTTCGATCGCGATCGAATTAATGCGGACGACGAATATGCACGTTGGACAGGAACTGTATTAGCATTAAAATAATCGGGGATCTAACTTGGATAGAAACCAAAGAAACTATTTTATCATATGACGTCGCGTCTGAGAGTGTAATAAGGCCAAGTACTATTTTCGATAATCCACTGGTGGATTGAATATGCAAATTAGCTAGATACGTCCGGTAACGTTACATGTACGACGTCCTTAACGACGTCGCGTTTCCAGAATATTGACATTTTTGTAAACAATCGTGAATAAAATGTGTTTTATGTCATATGATAAATAGAATCTGGCATTCGTGCTCATGTATTATTGAATTTATTAAACTCGTTGAGGAAAAGGGATTAAATGCTCGGCAAAGCGCTCGGCAAAGCCTCGCATTTTATCCCTTTTCCTCAACTCGTTTAATAAATTCAATAATACATGAACACTCATGTAAGATTCTCTATAGAAATAATAATCCCGCTCTTTAATATCGTTTACCAAATGGGGACCACACTGATAGGAAAGAAGTTGCCCGCTTCGCTCTTCTTCTTCATATCCTTCTTCTTTCTTTATTTTTCTTCGTCTTCTTCTACGTCGTCTAATTTTTACGTTTGTAAAATGTACGCAAGTGCGTATCTGTATAAAGGATGCTTCGCCCCTGATTAATTTAATGAGTTTTCTCATAAGAAGTCCTTTAAAAATGTAAACAGATGGAGTCTTTTAACCGAGAAAACATTCCAAGGCCACTATTTTTTTTTCAAGTGACAGACTCCTAACCATTAAAATTAAACTTGATAAATAAATGATTTCCCAGAAACCCATAGAAAGCAAATTTATGTAGGCCTAAATTCGTAGCATCTTATTTTTTATTTGTTTATTTATTCATTTATTTTTGGTTTTGGGGCCATTTCAAGATAATTTCACTAATATAGAGCCGATCGTCAATCAGTGGTGGGCGAAAACCGAAGTACCCGGAGAAAAACCATCTGACCTTCCGTAGCAGAACTAGGCGTTTCACATGTGACCCGCCTATCGGGGCTTGAAGAAATACATTGTAGATGGGCTGCAAGATGCTTCCACGCAGAGCTGAATCCGACCGCATACGAGTACCAGCTAACCGATTAGAGGATCTGATCCTGCCCGGGTAACGCGGTGCAGGGCTTGAGATGTCATTTCATCACAATATCGGTGTTAAGTCCCACAAAATTGGAAGCAACAATTCAAAAATCAATACCCGACATTGAGATGAAATGACTTCTCAAGCCCTGCTGTCTAATGAAACCAATAGGGTTTATATGCGGCAGTCCGACTCGCACCACGTTTCCAACCTCCAAGCTGTTTACAAGTTAAAGTGCGGTTGGTTTCAGCTCTGCATAGAAGTATCTTGCAACTTGGCAAGCCCCGATGGGCGGGGGCCGTTTTAGGGGTGGTTGGGTGAGGCAAAGGTGACGTATATCTTGCGTCACTGGAGCGTCAAACAGATACATGTATTGGCTAACAGTTGGTTTGTTTGTTTGATTTGAGGTTTTACGTCCCCGTCAACACTGTAAAGGTCATTTTGGAGACGTTGCTTCCAATTTTGTGGGACTTTTACCCGACATTGAGATGAAATGACATCTCAAGACCTGTCGCCCAATGAAACCTTTAGGGTGTATTAGCATGGACGGTCCGCCTCGCACCGCGGTTCCTGGACAGGCTTAGATCCTCTAAGCGGTTTACCAGAACTAGTGTGCGGGCCGGATTCAGCTCTGCGTGGAAGCATCATGCAGCCCATATATTTCTTCAAGCCCCTATGGGCGGGGGCCTGGCTAACAGTTGGACAATGTCTGCTGTCCATGCAGCAGGTAATGATAGAGGGGGGGGGGATGTTGTTATGTCTTGTGTTTCTACGCTTCCAGTCATTTTCCTCTCTCATCTGTCCATCACATTCATCTCCACTATTTCTCTTTTTTCTCCCCTTCTCTGTGAGACGACACCAAATGACCCACAACGACTGACGGCTCGCTAAATCCCCAAAAAACAATTGATTAATCCAAACATAGATTGTGTGTGCTCGTTAAAACAGTATCGATGAGGCGATTATAACGAGTACCTATATCCTATTTTTGGAACTAAATCAGAAAAAAAATATCTCTGTAAACCCCACTTTTTCCCTACATTAAGTGGCGTTTTCTAGGGTGTTCATTACATGGCCTTGTTATCATGACAGTGCATTGTATGATATTTTTACTGCGATCATTGGACATGCTATCTCACTGCAATGGAATGACAGTGCCACAAGAATCCATATGTATTGTTGTCAAATTTATTCTGTTCTTCAACTTATACAATTTTATCTCGGTCGATGGCATTAGCCCTCTAGCAGTCTACATCTAAACGTTGGGTTGAGAAAAATCTCTGAAACCACAGCCAAAAAAGCTCAACTTCATAATTTCTTTTCATGTGCATATCGTGCTAGTTGCAGGATATCCATTACGCTAACCTACCCGTGCGACATAGTGCATTTTTCACATCTCAACCTGACAACTTTTCCGATGAAAATCCATGATATTTTTTCTTATTTATACTGCAAAAATAGGTTGTTGGTTCATTTGAGATTTGATGCCATCCGGAAAGACAGTTTGAGATGACCACGGTGGTGAGTGAGTGAGTGAGTGTTTGAGTTTTACGTCTCACAAACAGCTGAGGTCATACGGAGAGGGGACTTCTGTTTAAAGACTCGTTTGAAAGTATCGAGAGGCCCGGGATCAATCCGCCCACGGTGGTGTCTTCGTGGCATTCAAAAGAGACCTGCTTTGTACAGAAACTCCGGAGTTGGATATCGACTGTGAAATAGTTTGGTGTAAGTTGAATATTGTTGGATGTAGGACTCTGTACCTTGGATCTTTTTACCGTCCACCAGATCAGATTGACCCAGATTATGTTGAGGCTTTTAATACACCATTGGCAAGGATAATGTCAAATGGAAATGCCCACATATTGGCAGGAGGGGACTTCAATTGTGGAGATATTGAATAGAGCAACAAGCAGGTACCCCACGGGGTGTCGAAAAGGCAAACACAACAACTTTTTGATATAATAAAGGAACATTGCCTCTTACAAGTAGTAAATATACCCAAACGGCAACACACACCTCGTAGACTCACTAGTTACAAATTCCCTATCCCCCGTTAGTTGTGCCAAAGGGATACCCCCTTTCGGTAAGCATCACGAAAACACGCGTATATAATTTTGACCCCCTTGAACCCCACTTGTGTACAGTAAAACTGGGGTTTACGGGGGTAAACCTTATTTTTCTTATTTCTGCTCTAAAATATAGAGTGTGGGTACTCGTTAGAACCGCCTCGATGAGGCGGTTCTAACGAGTACCCACAATCTATATTTTGAGCAGAAATAAGAAAAATATCACAATTTTTCATCTTAAAATTTTCTTTTTTTTTCAGCGATGTATTTGTATAGGCGTGTTTTTGAAATGGCTGATCATGGTATAATTTACATTCAGTATGCTTTAAAAGCAAAGCGAATCCGATAAGTCCCGCGTAAAATATACATGTATCTATATAAACGTGCGGATATGGAAAGACTATGAGACCAAATGAAAGGATTTAGGGTCTCCTTCCTTTCCTCTGACCTCTCTCGCATGTCAGTCAATGACTTGTGGGTCACGGTCCCCGCCCATCGGGGCTTGAAGAAATATATGGGCTGCATGATGCTTCCACGTAGAGCTGAATCCGACCCACACACGAGTACTGGTAAACCGCTTAGAGGATCTAAGCCTGCCCAGGCAAAGCGGTGTGAGTGTCGGACCGTCCATGCTTATAAACCCTTTTGGTTTCATTGTGTGACAGGGCTTGAGATGTCATTTCATCTCAATGTCGGGTAAAAGTCCCACAAAATTGGAAGCAGCGTCTCCAAAATGACCTTTACAGTGTTGACGGGGACGTTAAACCTGAAATCAAACAAACAAACACACATTCAGTATGCTTGTAAAGCAAAGCGAATCCGACAAGTCCCGCGTAAAATATACATATATCTAAATAAAGGTGCGGATATGGATAGACTATTAGACCAAATGACACGATTTAGGGTATCCTTCTTTTCCTCTGACCTCTCTTGCATGTCAGTCAATACCTTGTGGGTCAGTTTTAAGACCAAGTTCCCGACGGCCATGGAAAGGTATATACCAACAAAAATGACCAAAATAAAGAATAGTGTACTATGCAACGATAACACGATCAAACATCTAGTAGAATGTACTTTTGTGCTCGTAAGCCTAACAAACAAGACATGAAGAACCCTTACAAAAAATCGGAGCAAATGTTCAAAAGGTAACCATGCATATTGGAAGCAGAACATTACAAAAACATGCCTATTCAAATATATTGGAAAATTTTACCGCCAAAAAATGAAACATTTCGATAAAAAATCCTGATAATTTTCATAATATTCATTATGAAAACACGCCTATACAAATGCATTGGTTATTTTACTGCCGAAAAATAAAAAAATTTAAGATTGAAAATTGTGATATTTTTCTTAATTCTGCTCAAAAGATAGATTGTGGTTACTTGTAAAAACCACCTCGATGAGTCGGTTCTAACGAGTACCCAAAATCTATAGTTAAGAGCAGAAATAAGAAACACAAGGTTTATCCCTGTAAACCACAGTTTTACTATACATAAAAGTGGGGTTCAAGGGCGTTTTTGTTTGATTTGAGGTATAACATCCCTGTCAATACTGTAAAGGTCATTTTGGAGACGTTGCTTCCAATTTTGTGGGACTTTTACCCGACATTGAGATGAAATGACGTCTCAAGCCCTGTCGCCCAATGAAACCAATAGGGTTTATAAGCATAGACGGTACTCCTCGCACCGCGGTTCCTGGACAGGCTTAGGTCCTCTAAGCGGTTTACCAGTATTAGTGTGCAGGCCGGATTCAGCTCTGCGTGGAAGCATCATGCAGCCCATATATTTCTTCAAGCCCCTATTGGCGGGGGCTTAGGGGTTCAAGGGGGTCAAAATCATATAGGCGTGTTTTCGTGATGTTCAAGCAACTTTACCTTTGATGATGAAAGTATTGATCCCGAAGGCCCGCAGAAGAATAGAAAAGTTAAAAACATGGTCATTTGTAACGTCCATGAAAAAAGAATCATTTGGGATCACCTTGCGTAGGGAAAAGGGAATTTTGAAAACTGAATCGCGCGATATGGCAAATATTTGTAATAAGCAGTTTCAATCGGCGTTTATGCGTGAAGCTGATGGCGAGCTATCATCGAAAGGTACAAGCCCGTTTCCCTCTATGGGGGACATAACAGACATAACATTAGGGGGTCGCAAGGGGATTGAACAAGCTCATCATACATAAACCATCTGGGCCCGATGATCTGAATACCAGGGTGCTTAAGGGGTGTAGTGCTTAAATATCTCATGTGATGGAACCGCCATGTTAAAACCCGGATTCAACCGGTTGATGAGGTTCAGAAGACGGTTGCCAGATGGTCCTGCAAGGGATGGTGAAACAAAAGTAGTGTTGCTGATATGCTTGATGAGCTTCAATGGCCATCGTTGGAAGCCCGCCGTGAGCAGTTCTCTTTAGCACTCCGATATAGTCTCTTAAAGGCATTTATTCTTGATTATTGAGGACTATCATTTCATTACATAATATTATGGAGCCCTCAGTCCTAACTGAAGATACCTCCTCTGTCTTGAACAGGTAAGGGGCCACCTCAGTGCTAACTGAAGAGACCTCCTCTGTCTTGAACAGGTAAGGGGCCACCTTGGAAAAAATCAATCGTTTACTAACTGTTGACTAGAGTGTACATTATTGATTTTCCCCTTAAGTGCCTCAGTCAGGGGATTCAACAAGAGCTACCAATCACCCAATTAAAAGTCGCCTTTGATCTGCTATAGACAGACAGTATATCACAGGGGACAATAAAACAATTATTAACACACGGTGTGTCCTACTATCACAAGAATAAATGCCTTTAATAAAGATCAACACTTGACCCCAATGACTAGTTCTACTCAAACAAGGGCATCAAAATTAAACAACAGTCAATATCGCAGGCACCAGGCCTATAGCGATGTCCCCAAGAATTCCTTTTGTCCCCTAGAACTATTCCTCAGTGGGATAGTCTCCCCTGCCAAAACTGCAGAGGAGTTCAAAGCCGTCATGGTACAGATTGGGACTCCGACTCAGGGGAATGCGTTTTAGTATACCTCTGTAAGTTGTTTCCAGTTTCCCCGTGTCGGGGGTCGTCAGCTGGTGGGGTCCCAGGGAACGAGTCCATTCTGGCACTACACCGTAGCCGTTCGGTGGTATCCCCATTCCACGTTGCCGGTGAATGGGGGTGGGGGGCATCGCTTGGCTCCAGCCCCACCTCTGTAAGCAGATTGTTAAGAGGTTTAATAACTCGCGCAGTGATTTTCGTGCTTGCTAAATTCTAAATGTAGTGCACCACCTAAATGAGGTAGTGCCATAGTATGACAGACTCAGTGTATGTAGATAGATAATGACAGCGGACGTTGGCGTCATCACGTCGTAATCTTCCAATCATTATAGGGCCAGCGCACGACAAAACCTTCAATAAGACATGTGCGCCCAACGAAGACTCAGATCAGACTGCGCTTTCGCGCAGTCTGATCAGAGTCTTCGTTGTGCGTTCTAAGGATAGTTAAAGACTCAATGCTCCTTCACGCAGCAAGAGAAGTATCTGGTCAAACTATATGGATGCGCAGGCTGATCTGTTTCTTCGCTGAATGCACATGTAGATTGCAGGAAATGCTGTGCCCCGGCTCAATAATTGTAGAGAACCATTGTTTATTTCGACGTCACTGGCGTCGCGTCATTGACGTATGAACGGCATTGCTTCCAAGTAGCTTAGTTTTCTGTGCATGCGCTGAGAAATTAAGACATGGCGTTATACATTAATAGTTAATACGAGGGGCGTATATGTGATAAACCAAGCTATTTACAAATTTGAAATTGTAAAATGCCCAGAACAACGATCAAGTGATTAAAACAATCTCAAACTCGTCGTCATTCCACATGAAATGTATGAAACTCGCAGAAGGCTTGTTTAATAAATTCCATCTGAAATGACCACGAGTGTAAGATCTTTTTTCTAAAACAACAACAAAAAAGAACGTGTTATCCTTATGTCTACTATTATAGACAGCTTTGGAGGCGTTTGGTTGCAATGACTTCTGTCAACTAGATGGTTTGATGGAAATATAAAAAGTACACAAAAACATGTAGAAGATAAAGTTTTAACAGCAATATCAAGCAACAAAGTAAAGAAAAAAAGATATATACATGTAAAACTTTAATGTATTCAAATGGATGGTCTAAACTACATGCAGTGGCCGGACACCGCCAGCAGTGTCATTTTCATCACAACATACGATTACAGACCCGTGCGACATTGTGCATTCTTTTATTTCTCCAAAATGGCTACTTTTCCGATGAAAATTTGGGATATTTTTTTCTAATTTATACTCCAAATATCGGTTTTGGGTGCTCGTTAGGACCGCCTCATTGAGGCGGTTCTAACGAGTACCCACGACCTATGTCTTGGAGCAGAAATAATAAAGATAATGTATAACTCTGTAAAGCCCAGTTATCTCTATGTAAAGTGGGGTTTAGAGGGGGTCTTCATTAAACGGACTTGTTAGCATGATGTAAAGATATACATGTTTAGAACAGACTTTCTTGCACACCAGGAAATCCATAATTTTAGCTTGGGGTGGAAATTCTGTTCTAACCCTGGTGTTCTTACCCAAAATGGAATATTTTTGCGTGTTTGGTAAATGCACTGGTTGAATACAACCTCATATGCGCCGCCGTTAAGGTTGACGTCACAGCATGTTAGTGACGTCACTAAAGATCGCTGCATTGTCATCGCAATAAGGCGGACGTCGGCATTGACTCAAGTATTAAAAAAACCCACGCTCAGAAATGGAAGGTACATGTATGCAAGAAAAAAAATCCTGCATGGGTGTGAGGGTGGATAGAAAAGGCCTCGTGATGCCGGACAGTGACCCTCGGGATAATTTTTTTCCACCCACCCCTCTTATAAACTTCTATAGCTTGCTACACAATACCAAAACACGCCTATTCAAATGTATTGAAATTTTTACCACACACACACACACGCACACGCACACGCACACACACACACACACACACAGAAAATCAGACAAAATTTCATATATTTTTCATATTTCTGCGCAAAACATAGCTTGTGGAAACTCATTAGAACCGCCTCGGTGAGGTTTTTACGAGTACCCACAATCTATGTTTTGGGCAGAAATAAGAAGAAATATGTATTCCCCTATAAACCTCAGCTTTACTGTACAAAAGTGGTGTAAAAATGGGTCAAATTATATAGGAGTGTTGTCGTGATGGAAAATCTGCCCTTGGACGCCAAATCAGGACTGCGTTGTTCTTCCACGCAGAGCTGAAACTGACCACACACGAGTACTGGTAAAGCGTTTAGAATGAACAAAGCCTGCCCAGGAAAAGTGGAGTGAGTCATACCGTCCAATGCAAATAAGCCTTTTGGTTTCTTCGGGCATCAGATGTCATTTCATCTCAATGTCGAGTTAAGGTCCCACAAAACTGGAAGCAATGTCTCCTAAATAACCTAAATGGTGTTGACTGGGACGGTAAATTAAAACAAAACAAAACATGCAAAACACTGACAGTGGCAACAACATGAGTATTACATGTATATAGTGATTGGTTCCCGTTTGTAACACCTCAAGTGAGTATTTTTAACCGTCAAATCTCCCACTTTGGATATGCCCAAAACAAATACACTGTAAACTTTACCGCTGAAAAACGAAAATTTTAAGATGAAAAATTGTGATATTTTACTTATTTCTGTTCGAAATATATATTGTGAGTATTCGTTAGAACCGCCTCATTGAGGCGGTTCTAACAAGTACCAACAATGTATAATTTAGAGCAGAATAAGAAAAATAAGGTAATGCAAACCCCAGTTTTACTATATAAAGTTGGGTTCAAGGGGGTCAAAATTGTTTAGGCGTTTTTCCCGTGATGTCGAATATCAGGGCTGTCGGATTTATATCACAAAATGACCTTTTTTTTGCAGCGTCTGAGCTGTGTTTTCACAGTTTATCAGTGTCGCATTTTCGGTTAATGTTTGAATTTTGGATGAGAGTCTTTTGTTTGTTTCATTGATTTGAGGTTTAACGTCCCCGTCAACACTGTAAAGGTCATTTTGGAGACGTTGCTTCCAATTTTGTGGGACTTTTACACGACATTGAGATGAAATGACATCTCAATCCCTGCCACCCAATGAAATCAATAGGGTTTATAAGCATGCACAGACCGACTCGCAGCAATTTTCCTGGGTAGGCTTAGACCCTATAAGTGGATTACCAGTACTCATGTGCGGTCGGTATCAGCTCTGCGTGAAAGCATCGTGCAGCCCAATCTATTTCTCCAATGGGCGGGGGGCAAAGTATCGACCGAAGCGATGCGTTACACAAATATAAGCAGAGGAAGTTTTATGACAGGGCTCCTAAAATAATAATAATGCGAAAGATAATGGTTGAATTCAGCTCATTATGAAAACACGTCTATTCAGTTATATTAAAATTTTACCACCAAAAAAATGAATATTTTCAGATAAGAATTCTGATACATGTAGTTGCCGACGAATTTCGCTAAACAAAAATATAAGCAAAATATAAGCAAAATGTAAGCAAAATATAAACAAAATATATGCAAAGAAAACAACATTCGTCTGTATAATGCTTGTTGTTTGTTTGTTTATTTGTTTGTATTGAAGTTTAACGGCCCAGTCAACACTATTTAGGTCATTTTGGGCCGGTCAGTTTACCTATACACACTTTTCCTGGGCAGGCTTATACGTCAGCGGCTAACCAGTACAGTGCACTTTCGCCAGAAACTGACAACTGCCCTTCTTGAATGAGCGGAAGGACGAGAATGGTCGTAGAAAAGATTTCATGATCAATCTCCACGAAAGAATGTTGCCGACCCTGGCAGGCATCGAACCCGCGTCCTCCTGATCATCAGTCAGTCGCGCATCCGACTGAGCTACCGATGGCCCACGCCCATCGGGGCTTGAAGAAATAGATGGGCTGCATGATGCTTCCGACCGCACACGAGTACTGGTAAACAGCTTAGAGAATCTGAGCCTGCCCAACCAAAGCGGTTGGACCGCCCATGCTTATAAACCCTTTTGGTTTCATTGGGCGACAGGGCTTGAGGTGTCTTTTCATCTCAATGTCGGGTAAAAGTCCTACAAAATTGGAAGCAACGTCTCCAAAATGACCTATACAGTGTTGACGGGGACGTTAAACCTCAAATCAAACAGACAAACAAACAAAGACTGAGCTACCGAGGCCGGCAGGATAATGCTTGCATTAAGCATGGTATGAATGGTTTGCAGTAGACTGAGTTTTTGAGTATGTATTGACAAGGAAGGTTTTCGAACCAAAAAAATCTCTTGTCAGTGTAAAATCATCACGTGAACACGTCCGTGAAATGAAGACCCCCCTAAACCGCACTTTATATAGAGAAAACTGGGGTTTTCGAGGGTATTCACTATTTTTTCTTATTTCTGCTCGAAGACTTAGGTTGTGGGTACTCGTTAGAACCGCCTCAATGAGGCGGTTCTAACGAGCACACACAACCTATGTTCTCGTTAGAACCGCCTCGATTAGGCGGTTCTAACGAGCACACACAATCTATGTTTTGAGCATTTATAAGAAAAATATCAAGGATTTTCTAAAGAAAAGTAGCCATTTTGGAGATGTGAAAAATGCACTATGTCGTACGTGTGAGTTATCGTAAAATACTTACAAGACTTCAGATCTTGATCTTAAATTAAGATTAGTACTTTTTTCGAAGAAATATAATATTTTTCTTTTTGCGCCAAAGCATTGCACATCTGAGCCTAACTTACAAAACTTTTATATATTTTCATGGTACTTGTTTGTTTGTTTGATTTGAGGTTTAACGTCCCCGTCAACACTGTAAATGTCATTTTGGAGACGATGCTTCCAATATTCTTGGGCTTTTACCCGATATTGAGATGAAATTACATCTCAAACCCCGCCGCCCAATGAAACCAATAGGGTTTTATAAGCATGGACGGGCCGACTCGCACCGCTTTGCCCGGGCAGGCGTAGATCCTTTAAGCGGTTTACCAGTACTCGTGTGCGGATAGGTTTCAGCTCTGCGTGGAAGCATCATGCAGCTAATCAATTTCCACAAGCCCGAATGGGCGGGGGCCTAACATGCTACTCATTTGGTATCACGAAAACAAGCCTATTAGTATATAATAGTATATAATTCTGACCCCTTGGACCCCCGAATTTATATACTAAAACTTGTGTTTACAGGGGTAAACTTTATTTTTTTCTTATTTCTGCTCTAAAATATAGATTGTGAGTACTCGTTAGAACCGCCTCGCCGAGCCGGTTCTAACGAGTACCCGCAATCTATCTTTTGAGTAGAAATAAGAAAATATCACAATTTAATCATTTGAAAAGATTTGTTTTTCTTTTCGGCGGTAAAAAATCACAATGTATTTAAATAGGCATGTTTTCGTACTGCCTGTTCAGGATTACATGTATTGATATGTCAACAACAACCATCAGGATTTTAATTTTTTGAACAGGACAAAAACATTCTCGGGCCCGAAATAAGCATTTTCTGTTATTTTGATATTTCTGACCAGTACGAAATTCGGGCTCATTTGGGTTGAGCATGTAATGTTTTATATCATCTGACCGTAGTTGAGAGTCTCAGATCTCGACAAGAGCTCATCACGTGTCATAAACTGCCTGATCAAGGTTATTCCTTTATCTTCACATAATCAAAGTTGGCGACATCCAATGTGCTATTTTCGGGAAGGGGTTCCTTTACATCACCAAGACCCGCCTGCTTTTCTTTGATACTCTGGTTGTCAAGCTCGTTGCTGAACTTATACCACCCGCCCTTCGTTTTCTTGCGCAGTAATCCGGCGGAGATCACCATTGCAGTAATGAGGCAAAGTAACCATCCAATGGCTGAGCAGAGAATTGAATGTGGCAGACGAGTTGAAAGTAGGTCATCGTGCCTTATGCGTATATTGTGGCTCCCGAAACGATAGAGTGGTAATGCCACCAGGATACCTGAAAATGTATAAACAGAGAATAGTAATTTCTACCTGAATGATGATAAAATGCACGTGACATTGATGAAAATGATGGTTTCTTTCTTTATATTATGCCATTACGATAACAGACCCAGCCCCCCGCCCATCGGGGCTTGAAGAAATAGATGGGCTGCATGATGCTTCCACGCAGAGCTGAAACCGACCCGCACACGAGTACTGGTAAACTGCTTAGAGGATCTAAGCTTGCCCAGGCAAAGCGGTGCGAGTCGGATCGTCCAAGCTTATAAACCCATTTGGTTTCATTGGGCGGCAGAGCTTGAGATGTCATTTCATCTCAATGTCGGGTAAAAGTCCCGCAAAATTGGAAACAACGTCTCCAAAATGACATAGATTGTGGGGCCTGGGTAAGCTTAGATCCTCTAATCGGTTTACCAGTACCCGTGTTCGATCGGTTTCAGCGCTGCGTGGAAGCATCATCCAGCCCAATCTTTTTCTTCAAGCCCGACGGAAATTTTTCTACCTAAAGTTTTAGTGATTGAGTTTTACGTTCCACATTACGAGAACACGCCTATGTAATTTTCACCCCCTCATACCCCACTTTTATATGGTAAAACTGGGGTTTAAAGGGGTATTATACTACTTTTCTTATTTCTGCTCAATACATAGATTGTGGGGACTCAATAGGACCGCCTAATCATAGATTGTGGGGACTCGATAGAACCGCCTCTTCGAGGCGGTTCTATCGAGTCCCCGCAATCTATGTTTTGAGCAGAAATAAGAAAAATATCACAATTTTTCATCTTAAAATTTTTAACTTTTTACCCAAAAATTGGCAATGTATTTGTATAGGCGTGTATTCGTTATGACCATCAGCTTAGATCACATCGTAGGGAAAACGGTATAACGAAAACACGACTATTCAAATACATTTAAAATGTCAACATCAAAAAAAAAAAAAAAAAAAAAAATAGAAAAGAAAATTTTCATACAAGAACTTCCGATATTTTTCATATGCCTGCTGAAAGCATCGGTTGTGGGTACCCGTTAGAACCGCCTCGACAAGGAGGCGGTTCTACGGCGAGGAGGCGGCTCTAACGAGTACCCACAATCTATGTTTTTTTGCAGACATATGAAAAATTATATGTACTCCATTGAACGCTGAATCTGGCCCGCACACTAGTACTGGTAAACCGCTCAGAGGATCTAAGCCTGCCCAGGAACCGCGGTGCGAAGCGGATTGTCCATGCTAATAAACCCTATTGGTTTCATTGGGCGACAGGGCTTGAGATGTCATTTCATCTCAATGTCGGGTAAAAGTCCCACAAAATTGGAAGCAACGTCTCCAAAATGACATTTACAGTGTTGACGGGGACGTTAAACCTCAAATCAACCAACCAACCAACTCCATTGAACCCTAGTTTTTTACAGTAAAAACTTGCAGTTTAAGGGAGTCAGTCTTTCGTGATTGATCTTGGATAATACACTCATTCCCTCGGAATCGAACTCACCACAACTGGTTTATGAAGCGAGTAGCTTAATGACTACACCATGGGGGATTATGTTGTTAAGTGGACGATTCTTTTTTGTCATAAGTGGGTTTATGTAGGTTGACAGACTCTGACATAGCGCTCCCAAGGGAAACTATCTCGTATGCTTATTTGCTTCTTTGTCATAGGGACAGAAATACCGTTCTCTTACAGTTTATCAACGACCTTTGAGAGTTCAACGTTCAAGCGTGGCAAGATTATTCCATGTTAAAAGGGAAGCAGGTTTCAGTTTTCCATTCTTTACAGGATTTTAAAATTATAAATACGTTTTTTTGATAATGCTTTTATGTTGAAGTCGTGGCCAAGTGGTTAGTATGATGCCGTACGAATCTCAGTAAAACTATAACTCCCAATGTAAAATCCCAACTGAAGCCGACTTACCTAAAACGCGGACTATTCCAAAATTAAAAGAGCAGTCACGTCTCACTGCCTTTTGAAAGACTATATTATAGTGAGTGAGTTTGAGTTTTACGTCTCATCAACAGCTAAGGTCATACGGAGACGGGACCTCGGTTTAAAGACTCGTCCGAAAGTCTGGAGAAGCCCGGGATCGATCCTGCGATCCCTGTCTTACAAGGCGAGTAGCATAACCACTACACCAAGGAGGCTTCTCTCTCTCTTATTATTATTATCATCATCATTATTTCACCGAGCCTCAGGTTATGCTACTCGCCTCGTGTACCAGGGGCCGTGGGTTCGATCCTGGGCTCTCTAGACTTTCGGGTCAGTCTTTAAACCGAGGTTCCGTCTAAGTATGACCTTTTCTGTTGGTGAGGCGTAAAGCTCAAAACATCCGCACACCATATTTATATAGCACTCTCTTCATATAAAGCACGTGCTCAAAAGTGCCTAATATATCTAAAATATATTGTATTACAATCTGTTTGAAAGGTTAAAGAAGTCAATTTTGATCGTAAAAAAACATACCATGAGTACATTCAATTACTACGGATATTATCTTGTGCGAACAACATATCTTATCCTGTTCGCACAACATATTATCTTGTTTGCACAACATATATCATATGAAGACAACATAATACCTTGTTTGCACAACCTTTTATCTTTATCACACAACATAATATCTTGTTATATTATCTTGTGCGCACAAGTTCTTATCTTGTTCGCACAACAAACTATCTTGTTTGCACAACAAAGATATCATGTTTTCCGCACAAGATCTATGTTTTCCGCACAAGATAATATGTTGTGCGTACAAGATAATATCTTGTGCGCACAACATATTAATTTTGGCGAACAAGATATTATGCTGTCTACACAAGAGATTCGTATTATGATGTAAGCACACGATAATATTTTGTGCGCACAAGATAATATCTTGTTCGAACAACATATTGAAATAGTGCACATTTTTTCGCCAGAAACAGACAACTGCCCTTCTTGAATCAGCGGAAGGGAGAGAACGACCGTAGAAAAGATTTCATGATCAATCTCCACGAAAGAATGTGTTGCCGACCCCGGCAGGTATCGAACCCGTGCCCTCGTGATCACCGGTTGGACGCACATCCAACTGGGCTACCGGGGCTGGCTGCTTGACATGGTAAGGATCTTTTTGTTTGCTTGTTTTACGGCCTTTTAAGGATTATTCCCCTTATTTCGAGCCGATCGTTAAGGGCATATGCTACGAAATACTTCCTACATTGAAAACTGTTCAAGAGTCTCTATATGTTTAGCAATATATACTGGCTCACCAAATTTGAAATAAAAACCATATGTCACCGTGCTGAATCTTAAGTAATCTGAACAAGAAGGAAATCACCCTAAACTGTTTTCCCAGAAATATCAGAAAACAACCATGTTAGTAAATAGCATGTCAAAAATGACTTTTGCCTAGCTTTGAAACATTTATTTCAGTCACAATGATATATTAAAAGATACTGCTGCCTAATTTTAGCCTATTTTTCAAGCTCAGAATTTTTTGTTTGCAAAATCAATTTTGTCATCAACCAAAATATCTTTAAAAATAATTCATTGTCTGCAATGTTTTGGACCATACAGAATAATGCTACATTGAAATTTTCATAAAACAAGGTTTTTTTCTCTAGAGGATGTTTTCAGAGAATAAAAAATTTAAAGAAAACTAGGGGTCACCGTGCTAATTTCTGTTTTATTAAGCAAACCTTTCCCCTACCCCCAGCTGAAATACATGGTAAAAATTCATATAAATTCTATGAAAAGACGATGAATCACACACTGATAACTTGGATTTTACTTGTAAATAGTAGCTGACCATAATATGCATAACAGCAAATCGTTTAAGTAAGTTTGTAATCTCAGTAAATGCCGAAAAATTAAAATTTTCAAAAGTTGCAATGTTCCTGTTTTAGTGAAGTTTATAGCCAAGCTGAACATGTTTAATAATGAAATGAACCCAAAACAATATCTGTTCCACAAATGTCAACCATTTCCTTACCCAAGAAAGGTAAAATGTTGACTCGGAAATAACTTTAATTTTTGATGATCATACACAAATGGTGAATTTGTCTTTAATCAGAGGTTGGCGAAAACCGGAGTACCCGTCGCAGAACTTGGCGTCTCACATGTGTCCACGAGTCGGTAAAATTTCTACAAGTTTATTTCATAAATTAAAAGTAAATAAACACAAACTTACATGATATCAGCATGGAAACCACAGCGATGATGCCCAAAACTTTTCTGCCATTTCCACTCTTGAAGGCAAGGGCGCCAAGAATGAGGCCCACAAGACATGCTACTACACCGATAGTTCCCTCAACGCGGTGCTCTGTCATTTTTCTACCCAGATCTGTGAATAAATACAAACAGTGAAATTCCGCTATTAAGACCACCTACAATTAAGACTAATTCTGCTTTTAGAAGCTCATTTAGTAGGATGCAGGTATTCTTTCTTTGACTTTTCTGCATACACTGTCCTCTGGTCAGAGACCACCTTTGGGACTTTTCAAAAGTGGTCTTAAAGACCACTTTTGAACAGTCCCAAAGGTGGTGTTAAGATAGAACTTAACTGTACATAAATAAATACAATCGAGCGTCTTCGGCCCCGCCCATCGGGGCTTGAAGAAATAGGTGGGCTGCATGATGCTGCCACGCAGAGCTGAAACCGACAGCACACGAGTACTGGTAAACCGCTTAGAGGAACTAAGCCTGCCCAGGCAAAGCGGTGCGAGTCGGACCGTCCATGCTTATAAACCCTATTGGTTTCACTGGGCGACGGGGCTTGAGATGTCATATCTCAATGTCGGGTAAAAGTCCTACAAAATTGGAAGCAAAGTCTCCAAAATGACATCTACAGTGTTGACGGGGACGTTAAACCTCAAATCAAACAAACAAAACTAAACATAAATTGTTAGTGCTCATAGGAACCGCCTCACTCACCAGATACCTCAATAACCCTTCACCTGCATGCCACATGCTTATAAACCCTATTGGTTTCATTGGGTAGCAGGGCTTGAGATGTCATTTCATCTCAATGTCGGGTAAAAGTCCCACAAAATTGGAGGCAACGTCTCCAAAATGACCTCAATAGTGTTGACGGGGACGTTAAACCTCAAATCAAACACACAAACAAAAACCTGCATGCCACTACTGATTGTCAACCGCTCAGATTACTTGGTGCAAATTATTGCAACAAATTCTTGAGCTGAATAACAAACAATGAAGATCCTGATCAGATGGCTTCTTCAGAAGCCATCTGATCTGGATCTTCATTGTTGGAAAGATAAGACATATCCTTGCTCAGCAGGACAAAGGTTAACAGGTTCTAACACCCGAAATGAGTGTTCGAGAGCAATTCAAATAAGCTTAAAGCTGTCATCGCAATCGAACTAAAATAAATTAGTAGAAACTAAAATGATAACCTACAATCTATGTTTTGAAGCAAGGCCCCCGCCCATAGGGGCTTGAAGAAATATATGGGCTGCATGATGCTTCCACGCAGAGCTGAATCCGACCCGCACACTAGTAATGGTACATGTAAACAGCTTAGAGGATCTAAGCCTGTCCAGGAACCGCGGTGCGAGGCGGACCGTCCATGCTAATAAACCCTATTGGTTTCATTTGAGATGACATTTCGTCTCAATGTCGGGTAAAAGTCACAAAAATTGGAAGCAACGTCTCCAAAATGACCTTTACAGTGTTGACGGGGACGTTAAACCTCAAATCAAACAAACAAAATGTTTTGAAGCAGAAATGCATTGCATGAAGAGTAATATACACCAGTGTAAACCCCTATTTTATCTAAAGTGGGGTTTACAGGAGCGCCCATTGCTAGGAAAGGTTGACGTGATGTCTGCTTATGTGAACATGAAAAAAAAATCTCTAGTTCTTCACTTGATTTCGCGTTCACTTGAGCTGAAAATGCCTTGACTATGTATAAAACTGAGAATGCATTATGCACCAGTCATTGTAACCACTGCCCCCCCCCCCCCCCCCCCCCCACTACGGGGATAGCGGGGACAATGACTTTTCACTTTTCACAGCCCTGCCAGAAGCCCTGCACTGCGGGGTACCTCCAGGAGGTCAAAGCCCCGCTGTTTATAATAGTTCATTCCACTGGGGGTATATTTGCATAATATCAAAACCCCCGCATTAACCCGGCACTGCGGGGGAACACAGAGGGTAACTACCCCGCACATTAGTTCCGCTATCCCCCGCTTATCCCCGTAGGTGTGGTGGGGGGCAGTGGTTACAAATGACTAGTGCATTATTTCTACATTTTAAAATGAGCATAGGTTCTTATTTGCGTTGTTGTAAGAGTTGTGGCTTAACAGCGGAGTTTAAAGCTGTATGATTTGGGGATATAGTGCTTCAACCCATAGTTTTCTATATGTGCATGACATTGTACTTGCTGTGAAAAGTTTAATTTTTGGGAGAGTAGTCATGGTTACATACCGTGCTTGTCATTTCGGCCCTTTCCATCCAGTTGCGACATCGGGGCTAATGCGTCATAAGTCTCAAAGAAGCATTCCGACGCCATTTTCTCACAATGATGTTTCCTGTGATGATTCTTGTGCCTGTCGTCCACAATAATGTCGTCATATTCGTCATCAGCCTCGCTCTCAGATGAACTCTCGTCATGCTCCGGCTTAGTGCACATGAGCGAGAACCACAGACCGAATGAAAGCTTACTGTCAGATGTCAGTGAAACCTGCAATATAAGAAGGAATCAAAGCACTGAGTGTCCTGGGGTGTGGACTGTCTCTGAGTTAAGGCTGGGAAAATACAGTAGAACTTCGATAACTCAAACACCTTGGGACCATTAAACTTTGTTCGAAATAGGGATAGTTCGAGTTATTGAGGGTAACTGATACTGTTAGGCAGAGACATATTACGGTTGACCTAAGGATATATTTTCGCTTTTATTTTTAAATAAATACAGACCAACCTGTGTTAAGCAAGCAAGGGATAATGAAAATGTGCTTGCTTAAGACAGGTGCTTGCTTAATACAAGTGAAATTTAGTGCATTTGCCTTTTTCGGGAACAAAATGCCCGCTTGTTTAAGACAGGTTGCTTGCTTAACAGCCTGAGGTGGCCACTAAGACAGGTTTGACTGTAAATGCTGTGTGTACTCATTAGAATCGCCTCAATGAGGCGATTCTAATGAGTACAAACAACATAAATTTTAACGAAGTGGCTATTGCCAGTTAACTGGTAATAGCGGTTTTACGATAAAATCGCTATTGCCAGTTAACTGGTAATAGCGGTTTTACGATAAAATTGCTATTGCCAGTTAACTGGTAATAGCGATTTTATCGTAAAACCGCTATTGCCAGTTGACTGGTAATAGCCATTTTAACGTAAAACCGCTATTACCAGTTAAAAGATTAATATAAAATATCTTATGACAATTTTTTATTGTTATTGAAGCATGAATGAAAACGAACTACTGAAAATAAACAAATGAATGAATTTCTGACACGTAGACATACATATATGCGAATATTTTCGGAAGAAATATGTAAAAGGTATGTTCCTACTGCTTCCAACAACACAGTATATAGGTACTAGAACTGTCTCATCGAGGTGGTTCTAACGAGTAACGGGTAAAGAATGACATTTGGTTTCAGAACCAACTGTCTTTCTCTTCTTGTTGTTTTCTTTTCAGACTTCTTACTCGTACATGTACGTGCAGCACCCTCAAATATGTCTATGTGTCCTCATTAACTTACACATTTAAAAACAATTCAGTCTTTATTTTGCTACGAGTAAGAAGTCTTACTTTTGTCCGAGAACTGGAATTCACTTACATGAAACATGTCTTTGTAATCTAGCTGGCTGGGATTACATGAAATACATGTTGAACAACATAGATTGTGGATACTCGATAGAACTGCCTTGTCGAGGCGATTCTATCGAGTCCCAGCAATCAATGTTTTGAACAGATGTATGAAGAATATCTTTTAGCTTCTTAAATTTCCATTTCTGATCAAAATTTGGCAATGTACTTGTATAGGCGTGTTTTTGTAATGTATGTTTGGAATAACAATTCATTATGAAAACGCGCCTATAAACATTTACTGTCTAAATTTACTGATATACTTCATATTTCTGCCCTAGACTCACTAGAACCCCTTCAAAGAACTGGTTTTATCAATAACCCGCATTCTTGGACTGTTACCGGACTTTGAGATGAATTGACATCTCAAGCCCTATCGTCCAGTGAAACCAATAGGGTTTGTATGCATGGGCGGTCCGACTCGCATCACGCTTTAAACTTCTAAGTGGTTTACCTGTACTCATATGCCATGCGGCTGGTTTCAGTTCTGCATAGAAGCATTATGCAACCCATTCTATTTCTCTTGAAGCCCCGATGAGCTGGGGCGATTATGGATTACATATGCAAAATATGGAAATGCTTGGTCAAAGCAGAAAAACAAAAACATGCATTTAAGCCATTACATTCATAACTGTAAATGGAATAATTCTGCACGTCAACTGGCAATAGCGATTTTACGTTAAAATTGCTATTACCAGTTAACTGGCAATAGCGATTTTATCGTAAAACCGCTATTACCAGTTAACTGTCAATAGCAATTATATCGTAAAACCGCTATTACCAGTTAACTGGCAATAGCGATTTTATCGTAAAACCGCTATTGCCAGTTAACTGGCAATAGACCTTTCCAAATTTTAAAGTTAAAATGAAACAAACCTGACTAATTTGAACAAGGCGCTATAGGAACAATTATCAAGGGACCCAGCAAAGGGTTCGAATTAGCCATGGTAAACGAAATAGAGGATATTTGATTTTTTCAGTGTAAGATCGAATTTTATTTCATCGAATGAACACCAAAACTGTTATTTTCACGAGTGGCGTAGCCACGAGTGAAAATAGCAGTTTTGGTGTTCATGAGTGAAATAAAATTTGATCTTGCACTGAAAAAATCAAATTTTCTGTTTCTAACATGCTTCAAAGGGCAATATTTAGCGTCTTTAATGGTGTCGCTCACATTCGGAGAAAATTATCTTTGTTCCTGTTCGTTTCGCGTCAATTTAGTGGTGTCCATCGTGTTTAGTGGGTATACTATTGGGTGTAAACTGAAAGTTTGCACCTGAGAAATGGCCTGGGATGGTATTATTATGAATGATTAATGAAATAATTGAGAGAGTAGTTTTCCAAATAAGTTGCTGGCAAGTCTAACGTCGCGCGACAAAAGACGTGACGTCAGCGTCATAAATGACGTCAGTAACGTCCCCGTCACACATGAACGGGCTATGCGTCAATTAGAACACATTTCAGTATTGTTCAGTTATCTGACAAAGATAAAATTGAAATTAGAGTTAGATTTGAAGAAAAAAGTAGTCCCAAACAGTGAAAAATAAAAAATCGTATTTTCACTGTTTGAAACAGTGAAAATATCGATTTTTCTTACATGCTTTTCAATGAATGATAGAGATTTATCAGTGAAATATAAAGCGATATTTTCACTGTTTCAAACAGTGAAAATACGATTTTTTATTTTTCACTGTTTGGAACTACTTTTTTCTTCAAATCTAACTCTAATTTCAATTTTAGCTTTGTCAGATAACTGAACAATACTGAAATGTGTTCTAATTGACGCATAGCCCGTTCCTGTGTGACAGGGACGTTACTGACGTCATTTATGACGCTGACGTCACGTCTTTTGTCGCGCGACGTTAGACTTGCCAGCAACTTCTTTGGAAAACTACTCTCTCAATTATTTCATTAATCATTCATAATAATACCATCCCAGGCCATTTCTCAGGTGCAAACTTTCAGTTTACACCCAATAGTATATCCACTAAACACGATGGACACCACAAAATTGACGCGAAACGAACAGGAACAAAGATAATTTTCTGCGAATGTGAGCGACACCATTAAAGACGCTAAATATTGCCTTTTGAAGCATGTAAGAAACAGAAAATTTGATTTTTTCAGTGCAAGATCAAATTTTATTTCACTCATGAACACGAAAATTGCTATTTTCACTCGTGGCTACGCCACTCGTGAAAATAACAGTTTTGGTGTTCATTCGATGAAATAAAATTCGATCTTACACTGAAAAAATCAAATATCCTCTATATATTTCACTGATAAATCTCTATCATTCATTGAAAAGCATGTAAGAATTATCCGTATTCGAGTTATCGATGTTTCACTGTAGTCCTAGACTGAGACTTAAACTGTTCCGTTTAACCCTTAAATTCCAGTTTATTAAGCAAAAAGTGTTGACCCAGATGAGACCGCGCGTTTTGCGGCGTCTGACCCTTAAATTCCTGAACCGTAAGAAAATAGCGAAGACCCTGATCAGACGCCGCGTTCTACACTGTTAGCCAGGCCAAACCCATGATTTCAGATAACCATATTACACAACACGATGGCCTTTATTTCTGAGGCAATCGCCAAAATATCCCAACACAATTTCCATTATAATTCTAATGAGTGCACAGAACATAACTTTTCAAGAAACAAAAAAAAAAAAAAAAAAAAATAGAAACATGAGGTTTACAAATCCATGAAATGAAGCCAGACAAACGGTTCTAACGAGCACACGCAGTCTGCATTTGCATCACGAAAACATTTCTGTATAGTTTTGACCTCCTTGAACCCCACTTTTATATGGTAAAACTGGGGTTTACAGGGGTAAACCTTTTATTTCTTATTTCTGCTCTAAAACAAAGGTTGTGGGTACTCGTTAGGACCGCCTGGATGAGGCGGTTCTAACGAGTACCCACAATCTATGTTTTGAGCAGAAATAAGAAAAATATCGCAATTTTTCATCCTAATTTTTTTTCGGCGGTAAACTTTACAGTGTATTTGTATAGGCGGGTTTTCGTAATGGTCATTGATTAGAAAAATATCAAACAGTTTCTTCTGAAAAGTGTTAGTTCTAGAGATTAGATGGACGCCATTTCAGCGCATGCAGGAGTGTGTTTTCTTGCACACCAGATAAGGAAATCCGTAGTTTTAGCCTGGAATAGAAATTCTGTTCTTACCCTGGTGTTCTTACCCAGGGACGGAGTAAAAATCGAATTATCTCAGGTGGTTGAATACGACCTCAGAGGCGCCGTCGTTAAGGCTGACGTCAAGCACGTTACGTGACGTCACTAAAATCACAACATTGCCATCACAATATGGTGGACGGCCGCAACCAAAGTGACTCCATTATTAAAAATCCATGCTCAGAAATGAAAGTTATGCAAGAAAAAAAATCTAACATGGGTTTGAGGGAAGGATAGAAAATCCGTCCCTCGGAATCACAGTCCGGCATCACTCGGCAAGTCTCGTGCTGCCGGACTGTGACCTCCGGAAGGATTTTTCTATCCACCCCTCGCACCCATGCAAGATTCTTATACTTTTAATTAAAAAAAAAAAAACGCTCGAAAATTACCTTAACCCATTGTATGTGGGAAACCCCTAAAGGGGTACCTTTGCAAACAGTGCAGGCCCAGATCAGACGCCGCAGAACCGCTGCAGAACGCGGCGTTTGACCAGGGCCTGCACTATTTGCTAACAGAATTATCCGTCTAAAATAGAATAAAAACGAAAAATAGGCCTTACGCCCCTTATATGACAAGTGGACTTGTCTAACATATAGCAATGGAAGAGTCCACTAGCATACAAAAAGGGTTAATATTTGTTACCTGGGATTCTCGGAAGAATTTCCTAGAGACTCGAGAAAGATTTCGACTCAACCATGGTAAACGAGATATCGAAGTTCGAGCCAAAAGAGTTGCACTATACAACATGTTAACAATTCCGTGTAATGATGGCCCCCGCCCATTGGGGCTTTGAGAAATAGATTGGGTTGCATGCATGATGTTTCTAGGCAATGCTGAAACCGACTACACATGAGTACTGGTAAACCGCTAAGAAGGTTTAATCCGGCCCAGGCAAAGTGGTGCGAGTCGGACCGCCTATGCTTATAAACCCTATTGGTTTTATTGGGCGACAGGGCTTGAGATGTCATTTCATCTCAACGTCGGGTAAGAGTCCCACAAAATTGGAAGGAACGTCTCCAAAATGGCTGTTGTTGACTGGGACATTAAACCTCAAATCACACAAACAAACGATAAAATATCTGTGTTACATAGAGCAGTCTTTCAGATTTCAAAAATGGTTGATGAAGATTTTAGATATTTTCCTTATTTATACTCAAAACATAGATTGTGGGGGCTCGTTAGAACCGCCTCGCAGAGGCGGTTCTAACGAGTACCAACAACATATGTCTTGGAACAGAAATAAGAAAAAATAACGTATACCCCTGTGAACCCCAGTTTTCTTTATGTAAAGTGAGGTTTAGAGGTTGTTCATTTCACGGACTGATTATCATGGTGCATTCGAAGAAATAATTTGCAATTAAACTAACAAATAAGAAATGAAACTGCACTTACAAAGGTTTCCAGAACATGACCACATCTTGGTCGCTCTATTTCGACATCGAATACCTCACGTTTTTCTCTGCCATACATCGGAGGAGGAGTGTTTGTTGTCGTACGATGACGGTGAGTTGAATGAGATCCGTTGTGATGTGGTCCTGGATGTGGCCCTGGGTGTGGTCCCGGTCCTGGGTGTGGTCCCGGTCCTGGATGTGGTCCCGGTCCTGGGTGTGGCCCCGGTCCTGGATGTGGCCTCGGGCTTCCAGTTGGATGTGGATGACCTGTAGGGTGCGAACCATTATGGTGCGGAGGTCTGGTGAAATTATGGTGTGGATGACCAGTTGGATGCGATCCGTTATGGTGTGGTGGTCGAGTAAAATTATGGTGAGGTCCTGGATGTGGCCCTGGGTGTGGTCCGGGTCCAGGATGAGGTCCTGGGTGTGGTCCTGGATGTGGTCCTGGGTGAGGACCTGGATGCGGTCTATCTGTCGGGTGATGCGGCCTGTGTGTTGGATGATGCGGCTTTCTAGTCGGATGATGTGGCCTATCTGTCGGATGTTGGGGTCTGTCTGTCGGGTGATGCGGTTTGTGCGTCGGATGATGCGTTTTTCCTGTCGGTTTATGAGGTCTGTCAACATCAATAACCTCATCCAAGTGATCGCCAGATAGTTGACCAGGACGGACCACAAAGTCGATAGGGGCGGGTTTTACTCGAACAACAATCCATCCAGGGGTTATAAATCCAACCATATGAAAAACGAAAGCCAAACCCCCAAGAAGTAGCACTACCCAAAACAGTGGCCTTTTCTTTATGATTTCCATGTTTTGTTGATTCTTACAGAGACGAAACAGCACTGAGCGTCTTTGAACGGACGCCTGAGTTTTAAATGAACAGTAAAAAAACTGAATAAATAAAGTCACTCTGTTGGATACTGTACATCACTTTCAATTCACCATATTTGCATTATTTGCTGGCCCCCAGCTTGCACATTATCAATATTGGAAAAACAGGTAACCAGACCCCCCTGACCTTTTAAGGTCAGGGGGGTCTGGTTACCTGTTTTTCCAACACTGATAACCTTCAGACTAGGAACCAGCAGATAATGCAAATAAGGTGAATATCATTACCTTGATAAGTCCTTTATATGTACAGCACTTAACCCTTTTTGTACCAAATGGAATCTTCCACCTTATATACAGCAGGAGTCCGTTTCAAAATTTAGGGGTGTCAGGTTGTGTTTTCATCAAAATTTATTCGGAAAATGGCTGAACTTTTAGCTAACAATGGAGGCCCTGATCAGACGCCGCGTTCTGCACTACTTTGCCTACCACTAATCGTGTGCTGTCGGTTTCAGCTCTGCGTGGAAGCATCATGCAGCCCAAATATTTCTTGAAGCCCCGATGGGCAGGAGCGAATCAATATGTGTTGTCTCCCAGAGAGAGGGATGAAGGAAGATTGTAGAGGAGATGAAAGTTAGAAACAGGAGAGAAAGAGGAAACTGAACAGAAGAAATATTATTTGGCCCACCCCTCTACCCCATACCACTGCTGCAATCAAAAAAAATTGTGCAACTGTAAGCCGATATCAGCAGCTGGACGCCCCAGTGCCGCAAGATACTGCACGTGTGTACCGACTGAGCGTCTGGTTACTGCTAAATATTTACATTTCCAGTGTAACGGCTAATGTAAACCTATAGAACACAATGTAGTTCATACTTCCATGAACGCATCGAGTCACATGATTTTCAGTGACGTCAAGTAATGTCAGTCTAATCCGTGGTTCTCTTTGGGCGTTGGTGACGTCAACGCTATTCCGCTCTTTGTAGAAAAACAGGTGTAAGGGTTTTTCAGCCTTAAAAGTTTGTCATAACATTATTTTTCGCCCAGTCAGTGACGAGGAGCAAAGCATGTATATATAAAATATAATCTGAAATTTTCTGCTTTTCATGAAAGTATGAACGACAGCGGGCCGCTAGCAAAAATTATATGAAACCCCTCGGGGTTCATTTACTTTGCACGAAACCCACTGCGTTCATACTTTCATGAACAGCAGAAAAAAAATTCATTAAGAAATGCATTCCGACCGGTATTCTTCCGTAGCATATTTTCCACAGTAGAATACTTATTCACAAGGTCTTGTGACATAAATCGTGACACGAAAAATCGAATTTCATAAAAGATATGTTATTTTTAGTTGCTCTACATACGGGTATATAGCTTTTAATTCTAACTAGGCCGATGAGTCTACAGACACCCGATATCCTTATTGAAATATTTTACACGTTTGCTGAATAAAAACATTCAGAATCGTGACTGTCCTATGAAAAGAGATGAGAATGCATGACATTGTATGCATTACAACTGACTGATGCACTTTTTAGCATACCCGGCATCTCGAAAACTCGCCTATATAATTTTGACCCCCTCGATCCCCAATTTTATATACTCAAACTGGGGTTTGCAGGGGTAAAACTTATTTTTCTTATTTCTGCTCTAAAATATAGATTGTGGGTACTCGTTAGAACCGCCTCATTGAGGCGGTTCTAACGAGTGCACACAATCTATATTTTGAGCAGAAATAAGAAAAATATCACAATTTTTCATCTTAAAATTTTCATTTTTTCGGCGATAAAGGTGGCAATGTATTTGTATAGGCGTGTTTGCGTAATGGGGGTCCCAGATTAAGAGTGAAGAGGATGTCTTCGGATATTTTTTCTATTATCTACATAGAAACATATGCTGTGGGTACTTGTTAGAGTCGCCTCAACGAGGCGATTCTAACAAGTACCTTCAACAAGTTTTTTTGTTTGTTTTTGGTCGATTATTTATCAATTGACCCAGTCATAAAGCCGATTATAACAAGTGCTTTCAAAATGTTTTTTTTTTTTTTTTTGTTTGATTGTTTTGTTTTTGGGCGATTATTTATAAATATATCCATACTTATAAAGCGCAAGTAAACTGGCCTCCATGGCCTAGTGCACGAATAAAAGCGCACACATACGCATACACACACACACACACACACACACACACACACACACACACACACACACACACACACACACACACACACACACACACACACACACACACACACAGCCCATCTATTTCTTCAAGCCCCGATGGGCGGGGGCCGAACAGGAATCCATTAATGCTGTGCGTGTTTATATATATTATTATTTTTTTTCAAGGGGGTACATGTACTCATCACGTGAACGAGTCAGTGAAATGAACACCCCCGTCCCCCTAAACCCCACATTATATAGACAAAACTGGGGTTTAAGGGGGTATACATTATCTTTCTTATTTCATATCCAAGACAAGGTTGTGGGTACTCGTTAGAACCGCCTCAATGAGGCGGTTCTAACGAGCACCCACAACCAAGTTTGGAGTAGAAATAAGGAAAAAAGATAACAAATTACCATCAGAAAATGGCCAATTTGGAGATATGAAAGAATGGAAAATGTCACACGGGTGTGTTATCGTAATGGCTGTTAAAATATTGTTTGACCATTTAACAATTCAATATTTTTGTCGTCAAAATAACAAATTGCTTATTTCAGCTCTGGATTTGTTGTTGTTGTTGAGTTGAGGTTTAACGTCCCAGTCAACACTGTAAAGGTCATTTTGGAGACGTTGCCAATTTTGTGGGACTTTCACCCGACATTGAGATGAAATGACATCTCAATTCATGCCGTCCAATGAAACCAATAGTGTTTATAAGCATGGACGGGCCGACTCGCACCGCTTTGCCTGGGCATGCTTAGATCCGCTGAGCGGTTTACCAGTATTCGTGTGCTGTCGGTTTCAGCTCTGCGTGGAAGCATCATGCAGCCCATCATTTCTTCAAGCCCCGATGGGCGGGGGCAGATTTCAGCTCTGGAGGGAACTGGGTTACCATAAAAGTTTGCCAATCATTGCGCTGCACTCTGTGTGCCATTCTGAAGCTACAAACCTAGACACATGTTTATACAGGATCTTATCGGAGTGTTCATGTACTATTGAATTTATTAAACGAGTTGAGGAAAACGTATAAAATGCGAGGCTATGCCGAGCATTTTATCCCCTTTCGTCGGGTTTAATAATTAAATAATGCATAAGCACAAATGCAAGATTTTAATTATCATATGACATTTAAAACGCATTTTATCTACTACATGTATTTGTTTTACAAAAACGTCAATATTCCGCCATTTGTAAACGCGACGTCGTTAAGACTTCCTACGTGTAACCGTCACGAGGCATATATAACTAATTCGCATATTAAATCCGCTATTGGATTGCCGAATTTTAATACTTGGCGTTCAATTACATTCTCGGACCGCCGGCCTCGGTAGCTCAGTAGGATGCGCGTCTGACTGGTGATCAGGAGGACGCACTGGTGATCAGGAGGACGCGGGTTCGATACCTGCCGGGGTCGACAACGTTCTTTCGTGGAGATTGATCATGAAATCTTTTCTACGGTGATTCTCTCCCTTCCGCTGATTCAAGAAGGGCAGTTGTCAGTTTGTGGCGAAAGAATGTGCACTGTACTGGTTAACCGCTCACGTATAAGCCTGCCCAGGAAATGTATGGATAGGTAAACTGACCGGCTCAAAATAACCTAAAACAGTATTGACTGGGCCGTAAAACCCCAATACATTCTCGGACCGAAGAGTAAATATTATGAAACTCTGCACTCGTCGATTTCTTAGTGTTGATTACAATGCCTTTGTTTGTTTGTTTGATTTGAAGTTTAACCTCCCCGTCAACACTGTAAAGGTAATTTTGGAGACGTTGCTTCCAATTTTGTGGGACTTTTACCCGACATTGAGATGAAATGACATCTCATGCCCCGTCGCCCAATGAAACCTATAGGGTTTATAAGCATTGACGATCCGAAACTCACACCGCTTTGCCTGGGCAGGCTTAAATCCTCTTAGGGGTTTACCAGTACTCGTGTTGGGGTCGGTTTCAGCTGTGCGTGAAAGCATCATGCAGCCCATCTATTTTTTCAAGCCCCGACGGGCGGGGGGCGTTGTGTAGATGCTTTCAATCACGAGAACACGCCTATATAATTTTGACCCCCCCTTGAATCCCACTTTTATGTAGTAAAACTGGGGTTAACAGGGGTAAACCTTATTTTCCTTTTTTTCTGCCACAAAATATAGATTGTGGGTACTCGTTAGACTGACCGCCTAACAAAATATAGATTGTGGGTACTCGTTAGAACCACCTCGATGAGGCGGTTCTAACGAGTACCCACAATCTATATTTTGAGCAGAAATAAGAAAAATATCACAATTTTCCATGTTTAAATTTTTGCGTTTTCGGTGGTAACATTTACAATGTATTTGTATAGGCATGTTTTCGTAATGCCACACATCCAGTGTTGTTATCACACAGCCTCAGGATTTCTGATACTCTAAAAACAAACAAATGAGCACAAAAGTAAATTGATCACTCACTCGTTTTATTTACGCACGCACCCAGTTACTTGCTGTCTTAACGCCTCCGCCCACCGGGGCTTGAAGAAATAGATGGGCTGCATGAATCTTCCATGCAGAGCTCAAACCGACTGCACACGAGTACTGGTAAACCGGTTAGAGGATCTAAATATGTTCTAGAAAGGTTTATTATTTGGAAGCAAGAAATACACACAGAACTGGAAAATAGGGAATGTACAAGTTTTCTGGGTCAGACTAGCTAGTTTCTGCCATTTAGGCCTCATCATTGACCCTCAGATATTTTCAAAATTCCAGAATTGAATCAATGATCCCAAAGGACAAGAAAATATAAACTACACTATGCTGTATAGGACAGGGAGAACTTTTACGACCGCCACACATTCCAAGACACCAGCTGTAGTGACGATAAATATGTTCTAGAAAGGGTTATCCGTTGGAAGCAAGACATACACCACAGAAATGGAAAATATGCCCAGGTAAAGCGGTGCAAATCGAACCGCCCATGCTTATAAACCCTATTGGTTTCATTGGGCGACAGGGCTGGAGATGTCATTTCATCTAAATGTCGGGTAGATAGAAGTCCTACAAAATTGGAAGCAACGTCTCCAAAATGACCTATTCAGTGTTGACGGGGAGGTTAAACCTCAAATCAAGCAAACAAACAGACTTGCTGTCTCAGACGGTTCATTTAGACCAGCACTGATTTCACTGAGTGAATCGGGTATTCCCTAATGCATTTCATGACTCACTCATTCGCTCACTCGTGCACCATCACCATTATATTCCTTCATGAGTTCCGCCCCCGCCCATAGGGGCTTGAAGAAATATATGGGCTGCACGATGCTTCCACGCAGAGCTGAATCCGGCCCGCACACTAGTACTGGTAAACCGCTTAGAGGATCTAAGCCTGTCCAGGAACGGCGGTGCGAGGCGGACCGTCCATGCTAATAAACCCTATTGGTTTCATTGGACGACAGGGCTTGAGATGTCATTTCATCTCAATGTCGGGTAAAAGTCCCACAAAATTGGAAGCAACGTCTCCAAAATGACCTTTACAGTGTTGACGGGGACGTTAAACCTCAAATCAAACAAAAACAAAATCCTTCATGAGTGAGGGGATAGGGGATTATTTAGTGAACGAGCGGCAAATTCATTATTGTATTCATATTTTATCATCATTTTTGGGTATCATCAAACATTGAACTGTTAGATTAGTTAGGTATGTACGTAGGGTACGTTGGTAGGTTTGTGTGCGGTGGGTGACTGGGCGTATTTATGTAGTAGTAGTAGTGCATATGTCTTGTTTAGCTCTGTGTGGGAAGCATCGTGCAGCCCATATATTTCTTCAAGCCCCTATGGGCGGGGGGCCGTATGCATGTGTTGGAGTTGAACAGATACATCATAGGGTACGAAAGCGCGATTTGGTTGGTAATATGCACCAAAGTAATATGTTATCTGTCACGTTGCTACAAGTCAAAGTGAGTGGGACGAGTTGTCTACAAGTCTTGGATTAGAAAACCTTAGCCAGAACATAACCTTAGAAGCTTCGGGTGAATGTCCATTCCAAGAGCACATAGCGAAGACTCAGATCAGACTGCGCGAAAGCGCAGTCAGATCTAAGTCTTAGCTTTGCGCATAAGTTAAAAGACAGCATTTTCTTTGCGACGCCACATTAAAGCGTTCGTTTCGTAGGCGTTAACATTTTCCGACATTTACCAACAGCGCAATATATTAATTTCTAAATGTCATATACCAACTATTTTAGACTATTTTTTCTATAAATACACGTTTTTTTTACGATTTATTGACCACACGTTGGCAGAGCAGCGTCGTCTGGATTACTATCTTTGTCTTTCAGCCGTGAATGTCAAAACATACATGCACATTTCTTGTAAAATATATGGAAATGCTGTCAAACTGAGCCGAATTCACACATGTGTTCATTCTGTGAAATAAATTTCGTTATTACAAGTACGCCCCGCAGGACACCACAACCTCTTATTAACACTATCAATGGTGTGATACAACGCATAATAAAGTAATGTAGTAATTTCTTCATTTTGATTTTTCTTTTATTTCATTATGCGTTGGCGTAGTCAACGCGAAATGAAGTAAAAAAAAAATATTTCATTTCGCGTTGATATGCACCATATAGACGCAAAATGATATAATGATGGAAAAACATACCTGTCTACGAAAGGAGACCAAAGATTTAGGAAGCAATACAGGTAAATTCCAATATAAAGACCACATTGGAGACAGTTCAAAAGTGGTCTTTGAGACCACATTTGAACAGTCGCAAAGATGGTCTTCCCCAAGAGCGCACTGAATGTCGCAATCACAAAGAAAATGTAACTTTAACCTTCAAAATATGCTTTAAAAACAAAATTTGTCTTAATTTTAGGTGGTCTTAATAGCGGAATTTCACTGTATTTGATTATGTTAGTAGAGTTAAAACTGAACGCTTTACGGTATTTTGGTCTCATGTCTGATGTTTTTCCCTCATTTGTGTTTAAGGCTCATTACATGATCATGTAGTGCACACAGTAGTTGGGATGGGGGACCATATTGGCTTGGACCAGTCCATAGCCCAGTTGTTTGTCCATCTATGCATCTTAAAAGGAGTGCGAGTGTGTTTCAGTTTCCGTCCCACCAACAGCTAAGGTCATACAAAGTAGCGAACTTGGTTTCAAGACTCATTCATACGGAAACGGGATCTCGGTTTCAAGACTGGGATCGATCCGGCCACCCCGGTTTATCAGGCGATGTCATTAAATCTCAGTGCCGGGTAAAAGTCCAACAAAATTGCAACGTCTCCAAAATGACCTAAATAGTGTTGACGGTGACGTTAAACCTTAAATCAAACAAACAAACTGTCGACGCATAATGAAGTAAAATTAAGTATGCAACCTATCACCGCAAAATGAAATAATTCTTTCATTTTGCGCAAACCTCTTAGTATCGACGCATAATGAAGTAAAAACATTTTATTTCATTTCGCATCGACTATGCCAACGCATAATAAAGTAAAAATTTCAAAATGAAGATATTACTTCATTACTTCATTATGCGTTGTATCAATGATGTTTTTATTTATTTGAAGTTTACCGTCCCCGTCAACACTGTAAAGGTCATTTGGAGACGTTGCTTCCAATTTTGTGGGACGTTTACCCGACGTTGAGATGAAATGACATCTCAAGCCCTGTCGGCCAATGAAATCAACAGGGTTTATAAGCATGGACGGTCCGACTCGCACCGCTTTGCATTGGTATGCTTGGATCCTCTAAGCGGTTTACCAGTATTCGTGTGCGTGTCGGATTTAGTTCTGCGTGGAAGCATCGTGCAGTCCATATATTTCCTATCAATGGTGTCCAAAACAGAAACCGTTTTAGTTAAACAACCGTGTTATTTCCAAACAAAAATGTGTAGATTATGCAGAAAAGTGACCATCTTTTTCATTTTCAAACAAAAATGTATATATTATATAGAAAAATGACCATTCATTTTTAGTTTCCTATCCAATCGACACCTTTTGGGGATCCATCTTGAAACAGTGTTATATCTGTCACCGTGTTATAACGAACCGCGTTATATTGATATTGTGGTGTAATTGTTTCACTGAGCTTTCCAAGGCGGTGCTTCTGTTGTAGTTTAGTATTGTATTTTTGTTGTTTTTGCATGTCTGCATGTACTGCTAATAAAGTTTTATTTTCGGCCCCGCCCATCGGGGCTTGAAGAAATATATGGGCTACATGATGCTTCCACGCAGAGCTGAAACCGATCCGCACACGAGTACTGGTAAACAGCTTAGAGGATCTAAGCCTGCCCAGGCAAAGGGGTGCGAGTCGGCCCATCCATGCTTACAAACCCTATTGGTTTCATAGGGCGACAGGGCTTGAGAAGTCATGTCATCTCAATGTCGGGTAAAAGTCCCACAAAATTGGAAGCAACGTCTCCAAAATGACCTTTACAGTGTTGACGGGGACGTTAAACCTCAAATCAAACAAACGAAAACAGTTTTGTTTTGAGAGCCGTTTGTCCATTTTGTGGGCATCACGAAAACACGCCCATATAATTTTGATCCCCTTAAACCCCACTTTTATATAGTAACACTGGGATTTACATGGGTAACCCTTGTTTTCCCATACGGGAAAAGTTCGGCCATGTTAAATCAAGGGAAATCAATGGAACAAACCTGTACTTGCAGTTTTTCCAGGTAGCCTCCAGAATTACGCTACTTGACACCTGTTTTAAAGCAATTCGGTTATTGTCGGCAGCTTTCGGCGACTTTCGGTTGTGTCCGTTAATCCTTGTCTCAGACAATAGCTTAAGGGTATAACAGTTGCATATTTGTTTTAACTAAATATGATGATTTATTGGTCTATATCTAATATGGATTAAATTGCTTTTCAAATATTATAGTATTTTAAGGGAACGTGTTTGTTTAATGCCGCATACATAAAAAACGTATTGTCACTTTTATTTATTTATTTAGAGAGTCATTTGGTCATTTTGTGGGTACCACGAAAAACGCCTATGTAATTTTGACCCCCCTTGAACCCCACTTTTATACAGTAACACTGGGGTTTACATGGGTAACCCTTATTTTCTTATTTCTACTATCAAATATAGCTTGTGGGTACTCGTTAGAACCGCCTCAATGAGGCGGTTCTAACGTGTATCCACAATCTATATTTTGAGCAGAAAAAGGGAAAAAATCGCAATTTTTCATCTTAAATTTTTCATTTTTATGGCGGTAAAATTTACAGTGTATTTGTATAGGCGTGTTTTCGAAATGAAAGAATCTGTCGCTGTCATGTTTCAACAACGTTGAAGTTCTGTTGATGTTTCCTTCACTTTTGGTGTTATTGATTGGAGGGTTAAGTTAATTGTATTGATTCCTGATTATTGCCGTTGTTTATGAAATAGATCAGTATTAACTGTGATTGGTTGAGTAATAAATCACAGTTTGGAGGTCAGTTGTAAAGTGGATCAATTTGTCTACTTACAACTGACCGACCATCACGGAAACACGCCTATATAATTTTGACCCCCTTGAACCCCACTTTTATATAGTAAAACTTGGGTTTCCGGCGGTATACCCTATTTTTCTTATAATGAGGCGGTTCTAACGAGTGCCCACAATCGATATTTGGAGCAGAAATAAGAAAAAATATCTCAATTTTGCATAATAAAATTTTTAGTTTTTCGGCGATAAAGGTGGCAATGTATTTGTGTAGGCGTGTTTGCGTAATGAAACTGTGATTAATTACTCAACAAACCACAGACTAGAGCTGATCTATTTCGATTCTAACAGGCTGAAAATCGGCAATAATGCTGTTATTTCCTTCAAAATCTCTCAACTTTTCGCCATTGTTAGAAAAATTCCCGCTAAAATTATCGACTGAAACAAATGCATTTATATCCTTTTCTAACGTTATCGATGCGAGAATATGACGTTACACTGTCAACCGTCAAGGAAATCGACTGATGACGTCATAAATTTGCAATTTTTATGACGTCACTCGGCACGCTCTTCCTTGCCGTGATTTAAATTCAGTAAAAAAACAAAAGCATACAAAGTCAGCGCTCATTGTAGAATACATGTCACATAAATTATACGACAATATTAGCAATGCAGTCAACCCTCTTTATACCCACATTCGTTATAACGGCAAAACTCGTTATAACTGTAATTTGAATGGAATGAGTACTTAGCTAAAGGCATAGCCACGATTACGAGCGGCGTGGACTTCCCAAGGGTTGGATATGCACAAATCGAGTCCATAATCACGAAATGGTCCTCTTAACTAATACTCCAAGAAACAAATATCTATAACATTTGTTTCTTGGGGTAATAATGGGGAAAGGCCACTTATTACCTGTCATGCTCCTAACTTGGATTCTTTATAACGGCAGATTCTTTATAACGGCACAATAATAGGGAACAAATACTGTCGTTATAACGAGGGTCCTCTGTATTATGAACAGAAAGATTTGAAGCTTAACTACTTGAAAATGTTGCATCTTCCCGTGTTTTCAAAGAAATTCCATTACGAAAACACGCCTATACAAATACATTGCAAACCTTACCGCCGGAAAAAAGAAAATTTGAAGATGAAAACTTGAGATATTTTTCTAATTTCTGCTCAAAATATCAATTTTGGGTGCTCGTTAGAACCGCCTCATCGAGGCGGTTCTAACGAGTACCCACACTCTATAGTAAAGAGCAGAAATAAGAAAAATAAGGTTTACCCCTGTAAACCCCAGTTTTACTATATATAAAAGTGGGGTTCAAGGGGGTCGATATTAAATAGGCGCGTTTTCGTGATGGCAAGAAGAAGCGTCGTCACATAACGCGAACACGTCCCTGTGTAATTAACACCTCTGTAACCCAGTTTTATAAAGAGAAACGTAGGATTTACGGGGGGGGGGGGTTGGGGGAATACTTTCTATTTTATTTTCCTCAACATTTATTGTGGATACTTATGAGAAATTAGGCGGTTCTAACGCGCTCACAGGTCTATGCTAGGTGCTGAAAAAGGAAGAAAAGGCCGAACATTTATTTATTCTTACAAATAATCATTTAGGTGCCATAATAGTACAGGAATTTTCTGAATACGGAAAGGGAACATTTTGTGACTCAAACTTTTGATTGACCTAAACTGTTCATATGTCACTAATACTATTGTTTAAGACTTCAACACGGTAATTCTTACACATTTTCTTTACACAAGAAGTTCTTGAAATGCAGCAATTCTTACATGAAGTTTTCTCATGATCTTCTAACATTTAAGCAAGAAAAGATTGCACATCACAAGTTGAACAAGAGCATAACGATTGACTCTGATTATTTTACATACTCGAGTACCGTATACAAGATCAGTTGATGAATGTTATAAGGTTGCGTAAGGAACTTAGTGGACACTTTGTATGGGAAGTTGTGTTTCAAACTTGCCAACTTGTACATTTTGCTATGGCCTGACTGCTGATAATATAAGAATCTGATATGGGGTTCTGTTGTAGATGAGCGTTTCCAACCCGAGGGATGACCATGCTGAGCGGAACCGAGGCTATGCCGAGGTTCCGCTCAGCACGGTCATCCCGAGAGTTGGAAACGCCCATCTACAACAGAACCCCATATTGGATTCTTTTTCTTGCACGACACCTCCGGTTAGTTTTGACAGCTCGCACATGTATATTGTTTACAAAATAAAAGTAGTGCGGAAGTAGTTCCGGCAGTTGAATAGAATTGAAGTGCATTTATGTTAGTTGCCTGGGTCGGAACACCAGGGTCAGATCATAAATTTCTATCCCAGGGTAAAATCACGGATTTCCTTGTCTGGTGTGCAAGAATACACGATACATATGCTCACTTAGAAGACGTATAACTGCTATGAGCACTTTAGTCGCAAAAATTAATATAAAGCTGTCCACAAGATATCGTTTTATTATGGTTCTCATTTGATTCAGAAGGAGTTCATAAGGACAGAAAACATATTTACAATTCATTTATAAGACTGCTGTGTTTCTTGACTGTACAAATTGCATATTTCTAACAATTCAATCGTAGGTTGCGGGTTGAAATATTGTCAAAATAATGTAAATGACATTAAATCAGATTTATAAGGGCAATACAAGAGCACGTTTACTTGATGAAAATGAAATTTGATAAACATAATAATAATAATAATATCACAACAAAAACAACTAACACTACTACTGCTGATAATAATGTTAAAAATGAAAACGATGATGATAATAATTAAACAACAACAAGTACTACATGGGCCCCTGTCAATCGGGGTTTGTATAAACAAACTGGGCTGCATAATGTTTCCACGCAGAGCTGAAACCGACCGCACATGAGTATTGGTAAACCACTTAAAGGGTCTAAGCCTGCCCAGGCAAAATGATGCGAGTGGGACAGCCCCTACATATAAACATTTTTGTTTTTTTGGGCGCCAGGGCTTGAGATGACATTTCATCTCAATGTGGGATAAAAGCTCCACAAAGTATGAAGCAACGTCTCAAAAATGACAAAAATAATGTTGACGAGGATTCAAACAAACTACTACTAATAACTCTACTACTTATAATAATGATAACTTAAATAATAATAATAACAATAATAATAATACTCTAACAACACTTACTACTAGCCGGCTCAGGCAAAGTGGCGCGAGTCGGGCCGTCCATGCATGTAGACCCTATTCATGTAGACCCTATTCATGTATTGGTTTCATTGGGCGGCAGGAGTGTTGTCATAGTGTTGTCGAGGACGTTAAATCTCAAATCAAACAAACAATACTACTACTACTACTACTACTACTACTACTACTATAATAATAAAACTGATAATAATAATTTCAATAATCAAATCGATGATTATAATAAATAGAATCTTGCATTCATGCTCATGTATTATTGAATTTATTAAACTCGCCTCGCATTTTATCCCTTTTCCTCAACTCGTTTAATATATTCAATAATACATGTTCTGCTCATGTAAGATCCTCTATATACTTACTACTATATACACTATTACTTCAACTGCTACTGCTACTACTACAACAGGTATTATGATTTTGATTATTATAATTATTATTATTGTAATATATGTGTTGGAAAAAATGAATAAACACTTGCTGTAAATTCATCAATAATAATAATAATAATAATAATAATAATAATAATAATAATAATAATAATAACAATAATAATAATAATAATAATAATAATAATAATAATAAAATAACAATACTGTATAAACACGTACGGCATTAATGGACTCGTGTTGTTCTCGGTGTTGAAAAGGAGGCTGCTAAGTAGAAGTAAAACAAAGATCAGGAATTGATACAATTAACTTACTCCACCCATAAAAGACACCAAAGGGAAAGAAATACAAACATTAAGCGACCAGACCACAATGGAAACCTAAACAAAGGAAGGCCATAAGGACAGTTACTTTCCCACAAAATGGCCATATGGCCATCCAAAATTAAAAGACACAAGTGATACACACAGTAAGTAACAAAAATCAACATAAATAAATCGCCACAGAAGAAGTATAAAGAAGACCAGTCGCTTTGCTGATTGCGTTTGTCGGTTTGTAATATCCCTAAGGCTGTGCCCATTGATCAGTCATTGTCGAATTCAACACTGTTACAAGGCCGGCCTCGGTAGCTCAGTCGGATGCGCGTCTGACTGGTGATCAGGAGGACGCGGGTTCGATACCTGCCGAGATTGGCAAAATTCTTTCGTGGAGATTGATCATGAAATCTTTCCTACGTTCATTCTCTCCCTTCCGCTGTTTCAAGAAGGGCAGTTGTCAGTTTCTGGCGAAAGACTGTACACTGTACTGGTAAACCGCTTACGTATTAGCTTGCACAGGGAAGTCTGGATAGGTAAACTGACCGGCTCAAAAATGATTAAATAGTGTTGACTTTAATGTTGCCCAAATGTAAGTCAATATCAGCTGGACTCCCCAGTGACACAAGATACACATCACCTTTGCCTTACCCAACCATCCCCACGAAAAAAAAGGAAGAAAAAAGAAAGATAAACGTGTCTGCTAATTTCTTCATGGTAAAACCATAAATTTATAAATTAGCACGGTACATTCTGTGCTTTTATCATCTGCTAATAATCTTACAGAGAAGTTTTTTCTAGCGGGCACGTGACACGATCATTTTTAAACCATTTGATTTAGACATTATAACCCTGATCAGACGCCACGTTTAGCGAACTTCAGACTGTCTACCCAAGGCGAATTAAAACACGTTTATTCCAACCTGTACATTAACCCATGCCAATTGTTTGAATACTGGGACATTCGGAAACACAGATTAGAGGCCACAGAATGTAGCGTCTGATCGGTGTCTTCACTATTTGCTAAAAATACGGAACTTGAAATAATTGGAGCTCTTGAAAGCAGGTGGATAACTGTTTTCGATGTCGGTTTAGTTGGCAACAAGCGAGCTAACCGTTTTAACCCTGTAGACCGGTGCAGACGCCGAGGTAGAAATACACTGTATCTATGCAAACCTTGCATATCCTGATAAGACAACACGTAGCTAGCACGTCTCGTCAGAATCTACATGTACACTGTTTGCCATCATGTCAGTGAACTACTCAGAGATCCCTTTGTACAAGAATATATTTAAAGCGAGAAGAGTCCTGTTCATAAACCCAGGGGTAAAAGAGTAAAATCTCAAACCAGTTGCATTAGCACGTAAGAAAATAGTCCCAGAGTATAATTTTCTTTTCTGTGCCAATTTATATTCAATCCGTATAAAGTCTCGAAAAATGAAATATTTTGAAAGACGTTCCATGCCTGCAAAATAGTTTTCAAGAGTTCGTTTGGAATATTTTATGCAGCGAACGAACAGCGGAAGTGGAGTAACGCGGTCCGTTACCGGAAGTAGAAATGTAATGACATAGAAACTTGAATTTAAAAATCAACTTTCAAAAACTGGGGTTTACAGGGGGAAACCTTATTTTTCTTATTGTTGCTCTAAAATATAGATTGTGGGTACTCGTTAGAACCACCTCGATGAGGCAGTTCTAACGTTTACCCACAATCTATAGTTTGAGCAGAAATAAGAAAAATATCACACATTTTCATCTTAAAATTTTCTATTTTTGGCGGTAAAATTTACCATGTAGTTGTATAGGCGTGTTTTCGTGATTTTTTTTAATATTATTGACACTCACGGCACATCCTTTATGGTAGGGTTACTAGTATAATAATTATGGGTGCAACCTTGACACGGTAATCTTGGGCTCACTTTTAGTTTATTTAAGTCCTATGATCGGCATATCCTTGCAGGCGACTTACATTAATTGAAAACTTGCCGGTGATATCATTGTCTTAATCTAGACCCCATTATAGGTTCTATTGATACATTGTAAAAGAATCTTACATGGGTAGGAGGGGTGGATGAAAAAAAAAACCCGGCACGAGGTTCACTGTCCGGCATCACGAAGCTTGCCGAGTGATGCCGGACAGTGATACCGAGGGACAGATTTTCTATCCACCCCTCACACCCATGTAGGATTATTTTTCTTGTATATATCTACCTTCCATTTATGAGCGGGGATTTTTAATAATACAGTCACCTCGGTTGCCGACGTCCGCCATATTGTCATGACCATGGTGTGATGTTTAGTGACGTGTGACGTCAACCTTAACGACGGCGCATATGAGGTCGTATTCAACCATATGAACCACGCGAGCATACTCGATTGTGGGTAAGAAAACCAGGGTAAGAACAGAATTACTATCCCAAGCTAAAACTTTGGATTTCCTTATCATTTTCTTACCCATTTCAGATTACGCACCCAACTGCGTTTCCCCTTTTGGAGAAAAAACAATCAGAAATGTTTTTTCTTTGTGTACAGAGATGGAATAGGATGAACCTATCTAAACAAGAGTAAAAGAATACCCGGACGTACTGTCCAGTGTACCAGGACGAACTGACCAAATAGAACACGACATAAGTTGCTGACGTCGGAACCAGTGAGGTCAAAAGGTTATGCCATACCATATAAAGTAAGGGATGTAATGGAAAAATAAATTCAAGATATGTTAGATTTAGGAGTTATTGAGCCATCAATATCTCCATACTCATCCCCTGTAGTACTTGTCCCTAAAAAAGATGGTTCGGTGCGGTTCTGCATTGACTTCCGTAAACTTAATAAAGTGACGGAGTTCGATGCAGAACCAATGCCAAATATGGAGGAGGTTATAAATAGAATGTCGAGGCACAAATACTTCAGCAAATTAGATTTGTCAAAAGGTTATTGGCAGGTAAAAATGACGTCCAAGGCAAAACCCCTAACTGCGTTCGAAACCCCCAAAGGCTTGTTTCAATTCAAAACTATTCCCTTCGGTTTGGTAAACTCAGGAGCAACATTTTGCAGGTTGATGAGAATGATTCTGTCCGAACTTTCTAACCTTGATAGCTTCGTCGATGACATGTGGATCTTTACCGAAACTTGGAAAGACCACTTGACGTCATTACGTGAAGTTTTGGATAGACTTAGGACAGCCAAGTTGACGGCAAAACCTTCCAAGTGTATGATTGGGTATAGCAGTATCGAATGTCTTGGTCACAGTGTAGCTGCTCAGTCAGTTAGACCGCAAGAAGACAAGATACAAGCTATAAAGGATGGTCCTCGACCTTCCACTAAGAGACAACTAAAGTCATTTCTTGGGTTGGCTGGTTTCTACCGCCGTTTCATTCCAAATTTCTCATCTATTGCTTCCCCTTTGACAGATTTAACTAAGAAAAGTAGACCAAACAAGATCACAGACTGGCAGGACCATCATGAAAAGGCTTTCCAGACCCTGAAGAATAGACTCACGTCTAGTCCTATTCTTCGTCTTCCTATCTTTCATGATTGGAATCCGTTCATACCCCGGACGGACGCTTCTGATGTTGGTATAGGAGCCGTTTTGCTCCAAGAATTTGAAGGGGAAGGACGACTTCCCATTGCTTATGCCAGCAAGAAACTTTTGCCTCGTGAGAAAAACTATTCTGTGATAGAGAAGGAATGTTTGGCTATTATCTGGGGTGTTGAGAAATTTCGCAAGTATCTTTACGGAGTAGAATTCTTGCTTGAGACAGACCACAAGCCCTTGTCTTATATGCAAACAGCAAAAGTTCTCAATCCTCGAATTATGCGTTGGGCAATGAAACTACAGTCGTATAGATTTCGGATTATTGCAATTCGGGGCCAAGAAAATTTGGGGGCAGACTACCTTAGCAGGTAATTTTCGCACGGTTGTTGTGTAAATAGCTGTCTTGTTTAGATAGGTTCATCCTATTCCATCTCTGTACACAAAGAAAAAACATTTCTGATTGTGTTTTCTCCAAAAGGGGAAACCTTTGTTACGAGATGGAATGGGAAACCTCTCTGGTGCTTATGCACATCTAAATTATTTTAGTAGATATATGGTAGGGCGGTGCGAGTGAAATATATTAGGTGAAATATGGTAGGCAAAATGTGCTGCTCCATGCACAAGTCAAGCACATATCATACGATGTATGCATGAGTGGTTTATGGAGATCTGTTTTTTACAATACAGGGGGCCGCTATAAGGCTGAGTTCTATAAAATTTGCCTAAAAATCGCCAACCGCCAAATTGTGCCATATATGATTTTCATTCCCGTCACGTGTTGTGTGGGTGTTCGTTTTGACAAGATTCATGGCATTGATTTATAGGGTCGTTTTATCCTTTTTTCCCTATGGGAAATATACTATTTGAACGCAAATCCATTATCTGCTCGATTTTGGCTATCTACCTTCAATTGTGGACGGTATCTCCACCTCGCCACGATCTTAGCAAGCTAATATGAGTATGCATGATTTTCCGGTAGTATTCATAGATATATAAATCCTGAAAAAACGATCAGTCTTTAGCAGCAGGTCAAGTGGTAACAAATACCCACAACATTGAGTCGGGAAAGTGAAAGTATATTGAAAGGTATGTTAAATCTATGTTTAGTATTATTTTTGTATGAACATGCTTGTAGGTTTTGGAGGGGTTTACTTCTAGTATACCCCAACTTTCTGAAGCCTATTCTGAATTCACTGTTGAAGCCTGTAGTGATTAGGCTACTAGCTTTGCCAGCTAGAGGTCGCACGATCGATCCCAGGCTTCTCCAGTAGTAGAATGAGTCTTTCTAAGTGAGGTCCTGTCTCATTCTGACCCTAGATGTTGGTGAGACGTAAAGTTTGGACACCCGCTCATTCTAGATTCATTTAGGCTTTAAGACCCCTTTTGTAGAATGTAATTAATAAACGCCGGGTCACGTGTTTGATCCATGACTTTTGACTAGCTGTGGTTAGAAAACCGTGGTTCCGTCTCTATATGATATTAGGTGTAGAGGGGACGTAAACTTAAGACGGGTTTAACCATATCTTCATCATCAGGGCAAACTCTTACAAGAGCCTGTCGGGTTATCCGTGATGATGAACCGTAATGAATTTTATTTTACAAGCGTGTTCACTTTGAGTAGAAATAATTTTGTTCAAGAAGAATTATAAGTTCATTTTGTAATGATGCCGTTTTTGTCTGATAACTCTGTTTGTGCATGTATGTATATATAAAGAACGTGATGATTAGTGGGAGTATTTGGTCGCCACACGTCATAACGGCCTGAGCGGTGGGGATGACGTCAGCTGCGTCATCGGCGTCGCGAGGACGGTTATGACGGGGTGCCTACCAAATACAGAGAGAATTTACGGCAAACAGTGTTGGCCTTTATGAGACACTAACAAATGTTGTGGATTATAGATGAAAATCTTCTGTTTGTAGTTTCTATCTGTTGTTAATGTAATGACTTTGTGAATAGCTATATTTGTGAGCCGTGTCGCGGAGAAGGATATGAAATAGGGTTTGTTATGTTTCCTGTAATTGGCGGCTGACCAGGTAGCGCAAAGGCGTGGTCTGTTCAATTGCCTCTCACTTGTGATAATGTAGTGAGCACAAATTTGATGAGAATTATGCTCAGTAGTAGTGAGCATTAATTGATTTCTGTAGTGCTCAGTAAGGAAACATGAACTTTGAGTATTATTGTGTCAAGCACTGGGTGCTGATAATTTGATGCACAGTCAAGTTGAGTTCTGCTGTACGGTTATTTGTCGCATGCACTAATCAGCCTGTATGTCTGGTCGGCGCATGCGCAATAACGGTATATGCATGAACATATTCTTCCTTCTCCGGGAGGGGGATCATGATATAGCATGTATGTTTTGTGAACTGTGTCTTAGTCCAGTTATCGTAATTTGCAGGCACAACAATGTGTGGTGACCTGCTGCTCCTTGCATTATAGCAGCAGGTACTGGTACGACGCTGGGGGTTAGGGTCCAGCAAGGGCGGACGGACCACCATAAGCAGCTCATACCAGTGAACGAATGTGAGACAATTCAAATGGAAGAGGTCAAATAAATAACCTGCAGGCGATTCAGACGAATCAAATTAGTGCGATCGCTCAATTATACATATTTACCTGTGGTCGGCAACAATGTCGATAGACTAGTTTAAACTAGTTCGCGAGAGGGAGATTCACGCGAGAGGGGGATTCACCCTAAGTTATAGACTGGCCAGTCGCGTCTTGTGTGTTGTTTCTTTTTTGTTTTTGTTGTTGTTTTTGTTGTTTGCTTCTGTAGGTATTCACGTCACCCGTTCCGAGCACAGAACATTGTTTTGCCTTCGGAGCGGACGTCGTGAGTTGGCTACAGAAGCAACAAATTGTGATGTTTTGTGTTAGTAAGTGTTGTATATAGATACTGTAAATAATTCATGTCATTCATCTAATATCTTTCTTGTGCCTTACCCCACAGCTGCCCGTACACCTGTCAGAGATCACGCTCGGTTGTCTTGTAAGCATGGGGGTTTCGGGACGCCGTAAACCCACATGTAACTTTGATTTGATCTCTGGCTGGTGTTCCCGGCTGTGGAACAGCACATTGATGCTCTGAAACATCAATTTCAAAAAAAAAAAAAAAATGTATTGACAGCCACATTTAGAAATTAACTTGAATCTTCCTTCCTGCGTTGATGAAGTGCGGAACCCATGTATTCAACTAAATGGATACTGACAAGTTTATAATTTCTGAGCAGGAAGGCAAGGCAAATCCCACTTCTGACACTAAATGTTACATGTGGGTTTACGGCGTCCCGCAAACCCCCATGCTGACAAGACAACCGAGCGTGATCTCTGACAGGTGTACGGGCAGCTGTGGGGTAAGGCACAAGAAAGATATTAGATGAATGACATGAATTATTTACAGTATCTATATACAACACTTACTAACACAAAACATCACAATTTGTTGCTTCTGTAGCCAACTCACGACGTCCGCTCCGAAGGCAAAACAATGTTCTGTGCTCGGAACGGGTGACGTGAATACCTACAGAAGCAAACAACAAAAACAACAACAAAAACAAAAAAGAAACAACACAACACGCGACTGGCCAGTTTATAACTTAGGGTGAATCCCCCTCTCGCGTGAATCTCCCTCTCGCGAACTATTTTAAACTAGTCTTTCGACATTGTTGCCGACCACAGGTTGATATGTATTATTGAGCGATCGCACTAATTTGATTCGTCTGAATCGCCTGCAGGTTATTTATTTGACATCTTCCATTTGAATGGTCTCACATTCGTTCACTGGTATGAGCTGCTTCTGGTGGTCCGTCCGCCCTTGCTGGACCCTAACCCCCAGCGTCGTACCAGTACCTGCTGCTATAATGCAGGGAGCAGCAGGTCACCATACATTGTTGTGCCTGCAAATTACGATAACTGGACTAAGACACAGTTCACAAAACATACATGCTACATCATGATCCCCCTCCCGGAGAAGTTGGTTGGTTGGTTGATTTGAGGTTTAACGTCCCCGTCAACACTGTAAAGGTCATTTTGGAGACGTTGCTTCCAATTTTGTGGGACCTTTACCCGACATTGAGATGAAATAACATCTCAAGCCCTGTCGCCCAATGAAACCAATAGGGTTTATTAGCATGGACGGTCCGCCTCACACCGCGGTTCCTGGACAGGCTTAGATCCTCTAAGCGGTTTACCAGTAGTAGTGTGCGGGCCGGATTCAGCTCTGCGTGGAAGCATCATGCAGCCCATATATTTCTTCAAGCCCCTATGGGCGGGGGCCTCCCGGAGAAGTAAGAATATGTTCATGCATATACCGTTATTGCGCATGCGCCGACCAGACATACAGGCTGATTAGTGCATGCGACAAATAACCGTACAGCAGAACTCAACTTGACTGTGCATCAAATTATCAGCACCCAGCGCTTGACACAATAATACTCAAATTTCATGTTTCCTTACTGAGCACTACAGAAATCAATTAATGCTCACTACTTCTGAGCATAATACTCATCAAATATGCGCTCACTACATTATCACAAGTAAGAGGCAATTGAACAGACCACGCCTTTGCGCTACCTGGTCAGCCGCCAATTACAGGAAACATAACAAACTCTATTTCATATCCTTCTCCGCGACACGGCTCACAAATATAGCTATTCACAAAGTCATTACATTAACAACAGATAGAAACTACAAACAGAAGATTTTCATCTATAATCCACAACATTTGTTAGTGTCTCACAAAGACCAACACTGTTTGCCGTAAATTCTCTCTGTATTTGGTAGGCACCCCGTCATAACCGTCCTCGCGACGCCGATGACGCAGCTGACGTCATCCCCGCCGCTCAGGCCGTTATGACGTGTGGCGACCAAATATTCCCACTAATCATCATCACGTTCTTTATATGTACATACGTGCACAAACTGAGTTATCAGACAAAAACGGCATCATTACAAAATGAACTTATAATTCTTCTTGAACAAAATTATTTCTACTCAAAGTGAACACGCTTGTAAAATAAAATTCATTACGGTTCATCATCACGGATAACCCGACAGGCTCTTGTAAGAGTTTGCCCTGATGATGAAGATATGGTTAAACCCGTCTTAAGTTTACGTCCCCTCTACACCTAATATCATATAGAGACGGAACCACGGTTTTCTAACCACAGCTAGCCAAAAGTCATGGATCAAACAAGTGACCCGGCGTTTATTAATTACATTCTACAAAAGGGGTCTAAAAGCCTAAATGAATCTAGAATGAGTGGGTGTCCAAACTTTACGTCTCACCAACATCTAGGGTCAGAATGAGACAGACCCTCACTTAGAAAGACTCATTCTACTACTGGTGAAGCCTGGGATCGATCCTGCGACCTCTAGCTGGCAAAGCTAGTAGCCTAATCACTACAGGCTTCAACAGTGAATTCAGAATAGGCTTCAGAAAGTTGGGGTATACTAGAAGTAAACCCCTCCAAAACCTACAAGCATGTTCATACAAAAATAATACTAAACATAGATTTAACATACCTTTCAATATACTTTCACTTTCCCGACTCAATGTTGTGGGTATTTGTTACCACTTGACCTGCTGCTAAAGACTGATCGTTTTTTCAGGGTTTATATATCTATGAATACTACCGGAAAATCATGCATACTCATATTAGCTTGCTAAGATCGTGGCGAGGTGGAGATACCGTCCACAATTGAAGCTAGATAGCCAAAATCGAGCAGATAATGGATGCGTTCAAATAGTATATTTCCCATAGGAAAAAAGGATGAAACGACCCTATAAATCAATGCCATGACTCTTGTCAAAACGAACACCCACACAACACGTGACGGGAATGAAAAGCATATATGGCACAATTTGGCGGTTGGCGATTTTTAGGCAAATTTTATAGAACTCAGCCTTATAGCGGCCCCCTGTATTGTAAAAACAGATCTCCATAAACCACTCATACATACATCGTATGATATGTGCATGACTTGTGCATGGAGCAGCACATTTTGCCTACCATATTTCACCTAAAACATTTCACTCGCACCGCCCTACCATATATCTACTAAAATAATTTAGATGTGCATAAGCACCAGAGAGGTTTCCCATTCCATCTCGTAACATGCCTCACGCTGTCTCAATTTGCCTACCTCCATAGATGTATATTGTAACTGCTACAGTAACATGTCGTCGACTAAATTTTGATAAAATTGGAATTCACAATCTTATTATACTTCTGTCCGGTACCAAAGTAAAAATAATTGAATGTTAATATTCCTTAGCGGTTAAATAATTAAACCTTCTAGATTCTGTGCTCTCCACGTCGATAACACGCCCCTGCACCTTAATGCAATTTTTGCACATCTCCAAAATAGCTACTTTTCTGATGAAAATCTCTATTTTATTTTTCTTATTTATACTGCAAACATAGGTTAGTTTATACTAATTTACTTTAGTTCGATTGCGATGGAAGCTTCAAGCTCAATTGAATCGCTCTCGAACACTCATTCCGGATGTTATCACGCGCGCGAGAGTAGGACAGTGACGTTTTACACCACTGCTACCCATTTACACCTTGGCGGAGTGGGAGGGGAGGGGGGAGTGGTATTACGTGTCTTGTCTTGTCACCTCTACTCCGTTGGCCGGATTCGAACCCACAACCTCTCGATGATTATAAGTCGAACGCGCTAACCATTCAGCTATCGAGGCCGCCAGGTGAGGCGGTTCTACAGTGTAACCACAACTCACGTCTTGTCTTGGAGCAGAAATAAGAAAATAATGTAAGTCCCCGTAAACCCCTCTAAATAAAGTGGGGTTGAGTGAGGTTTTCATTTCACGGACTTGTTCACGTGATGCTTAATGTTTGTGAAGTGGCATTTTGCAGATTTTTTATTTGCTGCATTATTGTGCAATCTGATTGAAATGGCTTCCGTAGACCAGTCAAACCAAGTCTTTATACAAAGTAGGTGGGAGACAAAATCAATGATGTGGTTGAGATTTCATGTGCGGCGTTACCTCGCATGAACCTCGAATAATTAAATAATAATATTAATAAAAAACTTCTCCATTACGAAAACTTGCCTTTTCAAATATATTGGTAAATTTTTACCACCAATAATGATTTTTTTTTCAGATAAAAAGCCTTGTATTTTTAAAATTTCTGCTCATAACATAGATTGTGGGTATTCGTTAATACTGCCTCGGTGAGGCGGTTCTAACGAGTACCAACATTCTATGTTTAGAGCAGAAATAAGAAAAATACTGTATACCCCTGTAAACCCCAGTTTTACCATATAAAAGTGGGATTTAAGGGGTCAACATTATATAGGTGTGTTTTCGTGATGTGAGATTTGCTCGTCTAGGTCTAAATACCATCATAGATTCTATTCTATGCATCTGGGATTGTTCTTAACGGGAACTGAAACAAGGAAATAAACAAAGAATGAACGACAATCCCACATAAAGGGATATAAAGAAACTGACAGTTTGTACGCGAAACAGGAAAATAAGCGAAAAAGTAACGTCATTGCCAGAGTTTCTACTTTCCATAACATAACTGAGAGAACTTTCGGGGAAACGAATATGACATTCTAACCTTAAAAACGCTTCCATGTTATCACCTGCAAGACAAGTATAGCCTCGAGAGACCTTTCGGGGAAACAACATTAATCAAAGCACTGACAGTGCTGATGGGGCGATGGTTTGTAATCTTTGGATAGTGTTAGGCAAATTTTGCATCCGGTAGGTATTATTTTTTAAAAAACCAGGCTTAAAGAATACAGTAGTTTAAACAGGGAAGAGTATATTGGGAGTCACTGGTGAGGCCTAATTTGACGAAACTGGCTAATCTCACTGAGAAAATGTGTACACTTGACGGTATTCTTGTCTTTGATCTAAAGCAGAAATCTAAACAGAAGACATGAACTACAGCTGATACTGAGGGTCTGTTTGCGGTCCAGCAAAATTGTTTTCATTGTTCGTGTGGTTAAAATTAATTTCGATTTTTGAGAAACAGTTTATATTTCTTTATTATATCTTGCAAGTATTTAAGCTATATATTAAATTTATAAATGATATATCAATGTTTACAAGAACACCAGAAACAAAGCAATCAGAAATGTTGGAAATAATTGCTAAAGTGGTATCTTTCACCATCTCCTACGTATATTACATGTAACAAAGTATCAATAAACTGTTGTCACTTGATTCCCAGTTAGAACACCTAAGTAGGATAAATGCGGGATAGGAACAATTGCGTCCTATGACAAATCGTCCCGGTTTTGTGAACGTCTCCAGCATGAAACGTACTATTACCGCGGTAGTCACCAGTTTTACCCTCACCCGCTATTACGTTTTAGATTGGTCTCTCCTTAAAATCCTTCTCGTTCGATTGTGCATGCCCTGAAAAGCACATGCCAGTTTTATGTCGTCAAAGAAATGCGATTTATATTTTCTATAACCAAAATATTCTTTATTGATAGAAACAACCCAAACATCACATACGTATATTCTTAACCAGGGTGAATATACTTGAACTCGGCTTTTCTTTCCAATACCATGTAATCTGCTACCTAAATAAGCATAGGGTCATTTCAAAATCTAGGGATGTCACGTTGTGTTTTCTTCAAAATCTATTTGGGAAAGCGCTAAAATGTTTACAAACAACGTAGGCCCCGATCAGACGCAACAGAAAGTGGCATTTGATCAGGATCTGCACTGTTTAACTCTCACTCGCTATTTCTAGAGTGGTCTCTCCTTAAAATCCTTCTCGTTCGATTGTGCATGACCTTAGTTTTATGTCGTCAAAGAAATGCGATAAGTTATTTTCTATCACCAAAATAACTTTTTTATATAGATAATGGCATTCTTAACCAGAGCGAATATAAATGAAAAATAGAAGTGGAGGCAATTATCAGGAATCGATACAATTAACCCACAGCTCCCATCAGAGACACCAAAGTGAAAGAAACATAAACACGAAACAACAGACCCCAATGGAAACATCAACAGCGGAAAGCCAAAAGGACAGTTACTTTCCACAAAATGGCTATACAAAATAAAATAATATAAGCGACACAAACACACAAAGACAAACCCTAACAAAAATAAATCGCGACAGAAGAACCGCCTTGGGGCGGTCAGAGGAAACGAATTCCACTGGGGGGTGGGGGGGGGGCTTAAATCGATTTTACGTGGCCACAATCCTCGCCCTGCTATATTTTCTAATACTGAGAACATTTAACCCTTTTCGTACTGAATGGAATCTACTACCTTATATAAGCACCAAAGCATTTCCAAATTTAGGGATGTCAGGTTGTGTTATCTTCAAATTTTGAAAATAGTAAACTATTCGCAAACATCGTAGGGCCAGATCAGACGCCGCAGAACTGTTCGCCAATTACCCGTTTTGGGGTTCCTGTACAAAATCGGCATTTTGCAGTAAGACAGAATTCACTCTCTTCTGATCACTTTGGGGCGCCATCGCTCCAAAACGCTTCGGTGTTATCACCTGCTAGACAAGCATTGCCTTTCCGCGTTCTTGATAATTCTGTCCGAATAATCAAAGTATGAAAACCAAACCTCAGAATCTTAACCAATCACTTCAGTGAGGAACAACCATACGAGCATAAATGCGTACATGTACACCTTCGTTTTGCTGTTTTTAGTAAATTTTATCCGTTCATATATCCAATTATGAATTTACTATCCTGTACTGTTAGATGGTCAACCGTATTAACACCAGGTCAACCAATATTAACTGGAGGTCAAGTGATATTAGGCTGAGGTCAAAAATCAATAACCGTGCCTATTAAATGTGTTAATTAATAAAATTGACATTAATCAAGTAATTTCGTATTGGCCAAAAAAAAAAAAAAAAACAGGTCTTAGGCCAGTACAGCAGACCTCGGACCTGTAACTGGGCAAAAAAAAAAAAAAAAAAAAAAAAAAAACCGCCTCAGGCCAGAACAGCATACCTCGGATGTGTAACTGGACCAAAACGAAATAAATTGGTTAAAGGTCTAGTGCCAATACTGCTAACCGAGGACCTGTAACTGGTCCAATACGAATTTACTTAGTCAATCACATCAAATGGGCCCCGTCAAGCGACTTTGGTACTTATCGCCTATCACTATGCGAGCAGCGAAGGTTCAGGCGAGCCTGCGCATCCGCGCAGTCTCGCCAGAACCTTCGCTGCTCGCTCATACAAGCAGTGAATCAAGCGGAACCTTCAGACAGAAAGCCATATCCCTGGCCCCTCTGAATGGCTGGGCATGCGCAGTTAAAATTTGTCATGACGGAATGCTCGAAGACACAAATTCGCTTGGCGGGGCTCATATAACTGACCAATGCCTAGTTGTGCAAAGCAGTGTTTGGCTCAAAACAAGCTATTTTGACTGGTCTAGCAAGTACAATATCAAATACGCCGGTATTTTTGGAACTCACATTCCTGCAGAAAAAAAAACTGTTAGCATATCTGTCCTGTTTCATGATCATGATTCATCGCCCCCGCCCATCGGGCTAGAAGTAATATATGGGCTGCATGATGCTTCCACGCAGAGCTGAAACCGACCCGCACACGAGTACTGGTAAACCGCTTAGAGGATCTAAGCCTGCCCAGGCAAAGCGGTGCCAGTCGTCCCATCCATGCTTATAAACACTATTGGTTTCATTGGGCGGCAGGGCTTGAAATGTCATTTCATCTCAATGTCGGGTAAAAATCCCATAAAGTTGGAAAGCAACGTCTCCAAAATGACCTTTACAGTGTTGACGGGGACGTTAAACCTCAAATCAAACAAACAAACAAATGATCATGATTCAACAATATTCACGACATCGCTCATTTTAAACTGAGACTGGTTTTGTTTGATTTGAGGTTTAACGTCCCCGTCAACACTGTAAAGGTCATTTTGGAGACGCTGCTTCCAATTTTGTGGGACTTTTACCCGACATTGAGATGAAATGACATCTCAAGCCCTGTCGCCCAATGAAACCAATAGGGTTTATTAGCATGGACGGTCCGCCTGGACAGGCTTAGATCCTCTAAGCGGTTTACCAGTACTCGTGTGCGGGCCGGATTCAGCTCTGCGTGGAAGCATCATGCAGCCCATATATTTCTTCAAGCCCCTATGGGCGGGGGCCAAAACTGAGACTGGACCAGTGCGACTGGACCAGTGCGTTCACGCAAACATCGTGTTAGCATGTCCATAAAACAAATACATTGTAATATACCCGTCTAATACAATGTGAACACCTATGACTGGTCTACCACGGTTGTTTCGATAACTGCAATGTTTTTTTTAGCTTTTAGACAAAGATTACGGGTCCGGCTGACACGATTAATCGATTAATCGATCGATAAATTCCTCAAAAATGATTATCATTTCTAATTTGCTTTCAATCAATTACTTGATAGGTACAATTTACTACCCAAAGTTATGCCTAAAATAGCTGGATGAGTGGCAAACAGTGCAGACCCTGATGAGACGCCGCATTCTGCAGCGTCTCATCTGGGTCTACACTGTTTGCTCAGGCCTGTCTGTTCAAATACACATATGATAAAGTGCAACATATTGTAAGAGTCATGCTCAGACAGAAAGCCAGACAGGTAAAATTATGACAAAAAACATAGCGATTACTAATCGATTATCGATCACAATTGACATGACTGATAATCGATTATCTTTTCTGCTCCGATTATCCAACCCTAATTACGGGTAATCGTAAGACAAGCCCCATTAACTACACATGGACAAGTCCGTGAAATGAACACCCAAACCCCACTTAATATAAACATAACTGGGGGTTTAAGGCGATATACATTATTATTTTTTATTAATCGACTATCATGTATTGATCGAAGGTCATCCGTAATAACACCAGGTCAACCAATATTAACTGAGGTCAAGTGAGGTCAAGAAATCAATAATCATGTTTTTTAATTGTGTCAATTAATAAAATTGTCATTAATCAAGTAATTTCGTATTGACCCAGTTACAGGTCCTCGGTCAGCTGCATTGGCCCTCGGCCTTCGGCCTCGGACCAATGCAGCAGACCTCTAACCTGTACCTATGTCAATACGAAAATTCTTGATTAATAACATTATATTATTTCTGCTGCTCTATTTGTTTGTTTGTATTGGAGTTTAACGGTCCAGTCAACACTATTTAGGGCATTTTAGCCGGTTAGTTTAAATGTACCTATCCACACTTTTCCTGGACAGGCTTATACATAAACGGTTAACCAGTACAGTGCAAATTCTTTCGCCAGAAACCGTCAACTGCCCTTCTTGAATCAGCAGAGAAAGAACGTAGAAAAGATTTCATGATCAATCTGCACGAAAGAATGTTGCCGGCCCCGGCAGGAATCGAACCCGCGTCCTCCTGATCACCAGTCAGACGCGCATCCGACCGAGCTACAGAGGCCGGCATAATTTCTGCTGCAAGAAATAGTTTAGAACCGCCAAATGAGCATACGAGCACACACAGCGTATGTTTGCAGTATAAATAAGAACAAATGACACAATTCCCGTATTTTGGAATCTTTAAAAATGCACTATGTGGCACGACGTGTGTGTTATCGGAATGAAGGCGGTTCTATGGTGTACCCAAAAACTACGCCGGGAGCATAAACCAGAAAAAAGTATCAAACTTTGAGCAGAAAAGGGCCATAAATAAAGACATTGTAGATTTCCTTATTTCGCTCTAATGTATAATCATAATACCAAGACGTTAATTCCTCTATTTATTTACTTATAAACTATTTTATGGTCTGAAATCCTTAACTACCACCAGGATGTAAAGGAAAGACTATCAGAAAACTTGTTAAAAAGCAAACAGTGAAGTGTTATCGATCTCGATAACATACCCGTGCGACATAGTGTATTTTTCATATCTCCAAAATGACAACTTTGTGATAGAAAATACGTGCCATTTTTCTTATTTCTACTGCAAACATAGGTTTTGGGTGCTCGCTAGAACTGCCTCAATGAGGCGAGCATCCACAACCTATGCCTTGGAGCATATATAAGCAAAATGATGTGGAGCCAAGTTATCCCAAGTTTTTGTTATATAAATTGGGGTCTGTCTTTGAGTGTGTGTATCGCTTATATTTTTTGTTTTGGATAGCCAATTGACAATTTTGTGGGAGAGTTCAAGTAACAGTCGTTTGACTTTCCGCTATTGATATTTCCCTTAGGGTTTAGTTATTACGGGAGCTGTGGGTTAATTGTATCGATTCCTTATCACTGCCTTCACTTCTGTTTAGTGGGGTACTCATTCACGGACCTTTTCACGTGATGAATAGTTCTTCATCTTTTATCATCCACCTATCTTTCATTACGTCTTAACCACCCCCAACCCCCAAGGCGAACGTCAGACGGATTCCGGTATACCAAGTTTTTGTTTGTTTGATTTGAGGTTTAACGTCCCCGTGAACACTGTAAAGGTCATTTTGGAGACGTTGCTTCCAATTTTGTGGGACTTGTACCCGACATTGAGATGAAATGACATCACAAGCCATGCCACCCAATGAAACCAATAGGGTTTATAAGCATGGACGGTCCGACGTGCCCCGCTTTGCCTGGGCAGGCTTAGATCCTCTAAGCGGTTTACCAGTACTCGTGTACAGGGCGGTTTCAGCTCTGCGTGGAAGCATCATGCAACCCATTTAGGTGAACCAAGTGTTGAAGGGGGTTAGTAGAAGTACAAGTAAAGAAAAGTCGGTGAAATGAGTTTGTTTATTGCAAAGAGAGGTGTTAATATACCACGTAGTTGAAAAAAAAATACTTAATCGGAATTTGAGGAAAAACCAGGCTATCAACATTGCTGATCTGCGCCAGGATGGAAAGAATATCGTATACCAACAAAACTACTGCTATCTACTTCCAGTTTTTTCACAAAAAAAACTAAAGAATCCCGCGCCACTCTACGCGTGTTTTCCGATCCTTGCAAGCTCTGAGCTCCGGTGGGTTTGCTTCTTTTGAAAGCAGCCATATTAAACCCGGAACCAGACTTGTGAAATGAAAAGGTAACTTACACACAGGACGTAACGTCAAATTTTCCAGCTTTTTTACGTTTGAAAAAAAAAAATCAAAAAAAAAAAAAAAAAAAAAAAAATACTAGATGAGCACAAGGAGCGATTTGTTGAGTAATATATCACTGTTTGAAGGTCAGTTGCAAGATAGATCAAACCACAACCACGTAGCGCGAGTGATTTATATACATACAACTGACCGACAAACTGTGATATAATACTCAACAAACCATGCAATAGAGCTTATCTATTTCGATTCTAACACACCGAAAGTCGACTAAATGCTGTTGTTTCCTTTATTTTCTCTCAACATTCCGCCATTGTTTGAAGGAATCGCGCCAAAACGTTTGACTGTAACACACGCAGTTACCTGTTTTTGTAACGTTATGGATGCGTGAAAAAGATCTTACTCCCTCTGACGTCAATGAAACGGTTGATGACGCCGCAAAACATCATAAAAATCATAAAATGGCGGTTCTTCGCGTTACACTTTTTCGTATAGTGATGTGCCACTCAATATATCACTGGATTTAACCATTGGCTATATAGGCGACTAGGTGTTAGAACTAGAAGCAAAAGGGTATGTTATAAACACAGTATCAATATAATAACTAGATCTGCCGCATAGTGTTACTTCTTTTGGATATTTCCAGATCCGACAAAATATCATTGAACCTCAAACAAATTCCTTCAGAAGGGTATTCACTAGTTTCAGAATCAGTGAGGTGTCCTGACTTACAGGAAAAAAAATCCCCAAAAATATTCGCTTGCGAAATTGATTTTTTGGGGATAAAAAGTTCGAAATTAAGATAAAAATCGCCAAAAACAGGAATTGAATTATAAAAATTTCATTAAATTATATCAAATTTATTTAAATAGCCAAAATAAGCTAACTGTTGTCAAGTAGCGATAAAAGAAGTTTTAGCTTGATATGTGAACAGAAAGCTGTCTGTTTTGGGGTAAAAACTTGGAAATATTGACAAAAAAACGCTGAAAATGGGAATAAAGTTTTAAAAAGTTACTGGTGTGGATTCTTGAAAACGTTTTGATTTAAAACGTTATATATGTGTACAAGTTAACTACAGGAAAAAAAAATTAAAATTTTTATATGTTTAAAAAGTTCCATTTTTCGGGGTATGAAAATGCACATGCTTACATAAAAACACCCAAAATCTAGTATTTCCGCACAAGTAGAAATTACATTATAAAAATAAATTGTATGATGTCGAACTAATTTATATAGCCAGATGTACACTGACTATATCAAGTAGCTCTCAAAAATCCTTTAGCTTCGTGCCTGCACAGCAATTCGACTTTTTAAAGGCAGAAAATGTAAAAGTTTGATAAAAAACAAACAAAAAGAAACATGGAAAATAGGAATATATATTTTATAGAGTTAGTGGTGAGGATTCATGAAAATTTTTGGATGTAAAAAGTAAGATATCAGTTAACTACAGAAAAAAAAAAAATTTTTAGATATTTGAAAAGTCAATTCTCCGGGTAGGAAAATACATTTTTTACACAAAACCCTAAAAATCCATTATATCCCACCAGTAACACTATACTACTAAATATAGGGCTCTAACAATATACAAAATAGTACCTTCTTGTGCACTATAACTGGTCTTTCACTGATCATTATGTGTCCTGCAGGAAGGCATTCATATATATATAAATGTCAAAAATATACATACACGTACTGTCAGATCATGAACCATCTTATATTGTGCAAAAATGTTGTTTATATCCAACAAAATACTGTTTTAAACCCAGATACCGCGACCCACGCCCACTTGGACTTGAACAAATAGATGGGCTGCATGATGCTTCCACGCAGAGCTGAAACCGACCACACACGAGCACTGGTAAACCGCCCAGAGGATCTAAGCCTGCCCACGCAAAGCGGTACAAGTCGGACCGTCCATGCTTATAAACCCTATTGGTTTCATCGGACGACAGGGAATGAGATGTCATTTCATCTCAATGTCGGGTAAAATTCCCACAAAATTGGAAGCAACGTCTCCAAAATGACCTATACCGTGTTGACGAGGACGTTAAGCCTCAAATCAAACATACAAAGACCAAGATACATTATTTGTTGGGAAGATTTATTTGACAGATTCACTCTTGACTCTTCATGTGTAATTTCTTAGCTATATAGCAGTTATGCTTCAAGCTTATATGTCCATTTGGAGACAAAGAAGAAATGCATAAAACTATGCACCAAGAATCAGAAAAATATGTTCACTTTTCCATGATAGAAGCCATCAATTTTGTGACAATCACAAAGACGAATAAGAGAAAAGAAGAACATGAATTATAGAAGAACATGCAAAATGTTAATAGATCAGAAGCAAATGTTAACTGTATCCATGTCCAAACTATAGTAGACCTGTGTTTCACCCTGGATTAATTGTTCTTGTAGTGTGAATTCCGGGCAAAACAATAAGGAAATTAAAAAAAATAGTACGTTGGACATGACAACCATCCAGCAACTGGAAATATGTTTCCTTTCCGTCTTATCCAGCAGTAACATTATATTAATAATGTTTTTAGATATATTTTTTGCATTCAAAATCAAACCGCAAACTCTGCAAAACTAAAAGCTTGATTTAACAATATCACTGTATATCTCGCCATAATTTAACATGAATAAAGACAACGGCTGCAACAAATAACATTTTCGGCTTATTTCTTTAATTATGCAACAAAGATACTCAATTAACATACTTTAACTTAATACTGGAGGAAGGAACAGTCAAACAGTTTTAAAGAAAGAGAACCATGACGGTCCTGCATGCATATCCCTCATCAAAGGTAACATATTTGCATACTGAATATTGAAATTTTACATGAAATTTTACAGATTTTGTTTACATTTCATCTCCAAGAGTGCCAATGTGTCCTGCATTGAGTACCAATACCGTATTTGACAAGCGTTGCGTAAATTTATACCATTAAAGGACAACAAGGCACACCAATTAATCTCTACACCATTGATTAATTTGAACAACGTTGGTGGAGGGCCACCCAAGGAACATTTGTGTAATCAGCCCGTTATTCTTGTCCAGGTAATACAATTCTATGGAAACTGTTTAAGATCACCCGAGGATTATTCCTGCACAGTTTAGTTGCAACCCTTGCAGTAAAGAAATTGTGAATGGATGGACGGATGATGGAAATGGTCCCAATTACATGGCATGAGCACACTGTGTTCATGTGAGTTCATAAATTACCCCAATGATGGGGCCATATCTGACACGAGCTGTAATTTGAAAACCTTGATAAAGGTTAACTTGATGTAGCTACACGTACTTACCAAATATCAAAGGTCCTGGGCCGTCTAGTTTCAACGTTGTTGTTTTTAAAGCTTTTCCCTATATGAGTCTATGCAAAATAAGTGACCCCCTGGAGTTGAGCCATTTTTATTCCTTGGCTATAATATAAACAATGTTGGTTGAGCAATACTATATAAAGGTATACCAAATATCAAAGGCCTTGGCCCTCTCTTTTAATATGGGCCTTCCAGTTTCACAAGAAGATTTTAAATGTCTGTGTAAAACAAGTGATTCTGAAGGGGGGGGGGGGGGGGGGGGGCTTGTTGATAACAGTGCTATGATTTGAACAATCTTGGTAAAAGTCAACTAGATGAATGTACATACAAATATCAAGGGCATAGATTTTTATAGTTTTCCCTATATGAATCAATGTTTGAACAATCTTGACAAAAAATCACTATCTGAAGCTATATTTACCAAACCCTTCTATTTTGAGGCAAGAAGATTTTTTAAAGTTTTCCAATATGGGTCAATGTAAAACAAATGACCATCAGATGGGGCCATTTTTGACCTCAGGGCTATAATTTCAACAGTCTTTGAAAAAGCTACATACCAAATCTCTAAAACCTTACAGCTTTATACAAGATGATTTTAAAGATTTTACTTATTCTCCTTTTTCTGCCATGGCAATAAAAGCTGCATGGGTGGAATTCTTCGAACAGCAGACCCCAGTGTGGGCCAATTGGTACCTCAGGGCTATACTCTGGGCAATCTTAATTGGCAGAGATCCACTAGACGAGGATACCTATTAAATATCAAAGAGTTTCAGGATGTGAGTTCCTGTAAAACATTTGTAACACCAGGGATGGTAACACTTTTGACCCCAAGGCTATGATTTAAACAATGTTGATAAAAGCTGCTTGCCAAACCTAATGAAAGACCTTCTTGTTCTGGTTTCGGATAAGTAATCTTGCTAATTTCCCCGTTTTTGTTGCCATGACAATCAGAGTTGCATGGAATGGATTTTTAAATAATTCTGAACACGATTTAGTGACTTAAGAAATGTCATTTAAGAAAATTGAGAACAGAAGGGCAGACGGATGACAGTGACGACCATGGACAGTCAGCAGTTCCAATAGATTCTCGGAAGCCTTAAGCTTATGAAAGCTAAAATACATAATACATGTTCATTTTTCATGTCTTTTTTTTTCTGTAAAAGTATTATCTTTTTACCCTGAAATAAGGATTTGTTTTTCAAAAGCTAAAAATGTTTCTCCATGCCGTAATCTGATGTAGCGCTACATCAAAGTGTTTTCAAAAGCCTTTACCAGATACATGTATTAAAAATGTTCGTTTTCCATGTTGTTGTTTTTTTCTTTGGCGAAATTTCCAACAACCTTAGAAAGGTACATTTCTGTGAAGGTATGAAGTTGAAGCATTTTATAGCTGCTTCAAAGTAGTTTGTGCATACCAGCTCCACGTCAGACATGTATGTACTATGGAATTTCTATGTAATTCCTACATGTGAAAAATATGGTATTTTTCGGTAAAATTCAACATTTTCATCGCCTGAAAAATGAAACTTTATAAACATTTCAATATCTTTCTTTGTTTCTGTAGTTAACGGCTATCCACATGTAACTTTTTGCATCAAACCATTTTCAAGAATCATCACCACTAACTTTTTACAAAAAACATTCCCGTTTCCCTCGCTTTTTTGTCAAATTTTTGAATTTCTCCCTTAAAAGGCAAACTTCTGAGTAGGCACAAAACTGAATGTTTTTTATAGCTACTTGAGAGTAGTTAGTGCACATCTGGCTGTATAAATTGGTTCGACATCATACAATACATTTTATACTGTGGTTGCTACTTGCCCCAAAACTAATGGATTATGAATATTATATATATAAAAAAATGAGCATTTTCCTACCCCTCAAAAATGATTTATTTTACATATAAAATTTTATTTTTTTCCTGTAGTTAACGTATACACATATATAACTTTTTACACCAAAACGTTTTCAAGAATCAAAACCAATCACTTTTTAAAAATTTGTTCCCACTTTCTGCGGTTTTATCAATATTTCCGAGTTTTTACCCCAAAAAGACAGCTTTCTGTTCACATGTCAAGCTGAAACTTTTTATCGCTACTTGACAATAGTTAGCTTATTTTTGGCTATTTAAATAAATTTGATATAATTTAATGAAATTTTTATAATTTAATTCCTGTTTTGGGAGATTTTTATTCAAATTTAGCACATTTTCCCCCAAAACAATCAATTTGGCCAGGGAATATTTTTGGGGATTTTTTTTTTCCTGTAAGTCAGGACACCTCACTGATTTGGAAAATAGTGAAAACCCTTCTGAAGGAATTTGTTTCAGGCTGAGGGTCTTTTTGGGCTAAAATGACTGGCCTATTACGCATCACACTTCACGCTCCGCGTCTCGTGTGATACGCTGACCTCGAAACATCCACTCGACGTGATACAATGCGGCAGATCGCGTTTCTGAAGTAATAAATGAATATGCGTCAATTCTCAAGATGGTACCAGTTAAACATTAATCATCTCATCACGAGAACAAGTCTGGGAAATGAATACCCATCTAAACCCCACTTTATAAAGAGAAAATCGGGATTTAAGGGTGTATACATGATTTTCCTTATTTCTGCTCCAAGACATAGGTTGTTTGTACTCGTTAGAACCGCCTCAATGAAGCGGTTCTAAAGAGCACCAACAACCTAAGTTTTCAATATAAACAAGAAAAATATAAAGTAGCCATTTTGGAGATGGGGAAAAATGCACTATGTTTCACGGCTGTGTTATGGCATTGGACAGTGCTAAATGGTCACAAAAGAACTTGTTTCGTTAACAACACTTTCATTCATGTACTGCAGTGACTTTGTACCAAGATTACAGATCTAAAACAGGAAGCTGAAACTACGAAATGTCTGTCTAGGCAATCATGAATGTATTTTAATCCTATTCTGTTTCGAGGGAATGTTAACGTCAGCGTCATACCTGTCATTTGCAATGTGCCCTTTGCAGTCTTCTGTCGCCATAGCAGTATACTCTACCAGAGACAGGTGATCAAGCACAAATTGACATTACACTGAAAATAAGAAATTCTTAGGGCTGCAGCCGTCATAAAGCCTGACGCATGGTATGATGCAATTAAAGAGGAAAGCAAAGTTACCAACAGCGATTGGGTCAACCACCATTCATGCAGTCTGCCGTATAACAGTTATGTTGTACCCAATCGTTTTATTTCGAAGAGAGATTTCACGAAATTGGGTACTGAAAACATTTCAAGCAAATATATTTCTTCAGGTTGTGCAGTGGTAACCCATGGGATTCGGGATCGAGGGGTACCGGGTTCGATCCCACGAGCGGCAAGTGTTGTTTCCTTTAGCAAGAGACTTTATCCACATTGCTTACTACTGGTGTCCACCCAGGAAAAGTGGGCCACTTGGAAGATTAGTGTACTAGTTTATTAAATGTGTTACCCTCTATAAATAAGGACGATTATTAACACTCGTAAAATATTATAAACTGCAATACTTGGCATCATAAACTTCGCAAAATAGAAGTGAAGGCAATGATCAGGAATCGATAAAGCCTTTTCTAAGTTTTACAGATTTCATTTCGATTTAGTTTCAGAATTCAGTGTTGGGCTTAAATCTTTTCTGCAACAAGGCGTATCGATCGGAACCTGAAATTTTTGGTGATTTAGAATAATTAAGAAATATATTTGCTTGAAATGTTTTCAGTACCCAATTTTGTGAAATCCCTCTTCGAAATAAAACGATTGGGTACAACATAACTGTTATACGGCAGACTGCATGAATGGTGGTTGACCCAATCGCTGTTGGTAACTTTGCTTCCCTCTTTAATTGCATCATACCATGCGTCAGGCTTTATGACGGCTGCAGCCCTAAGAATTGCTTATTTTTAGTGTAATGTCAATTTGTGCTTGATCCCATGTCTCTGGTAGAGTATACTGTTATGGCGACAGAAGACTGCAAAGGGCACATTGCAAATGACAGGTATGACGCTGACGTTAACATTCCCTCGAAACAGAATAGGATTAAAATACAGTCATGATTGCCTGGATTTGAAAGGTAGACAGACATTTCGTAGTTTCAGCTTCCTGTTTTAGATCTGTAATCTTGGTACAAAGTCACTGCAGTACATGAATGAAAGTGTTGTTAACGAAACAAGTTCTTTTGTGACCATTTAGCACCGAACATTACCATAACACAGCCGTGAAACATAGTGCATTTTTTTCACATCTCTAAAATGGCTATTTTTCTGATGAAATCCATGATATTTTCCTTATTTATGCTGAAAAAACTTAGGTTGTGGGTGCTCGTTAGAACCGCCTCATTGAGGCGGTTCTAACGAGTACCCACAACCTATGTCTTCGAGCAGAAATAAGGAAAATCATGAAAACCCAAGTAAACCCCGGTTTTCTCTAAATAAAGTGGGGTTTGGGGGGGGGGGGTATTCATTTCACGGACTTGTTCTCGTGATGAGATGATTAAAGTTTTTCTCCTATTACTGCTGCTCGCTCACTTCTGAGCATTACGATCAAGATTTCCTGGGTGGTAACCAGTACTTTTTTTAAAGAATGTGGATGAAGTGCCTTGCTCAAAGGCAAAACACTTTGGTCAGCGTGAGGCTCGAACCCGCAACCTCTCGATCACAAATCTGATGCGCTACCACTGCACCAAAGCGCTCTAAAGTTTCACCGGTACCATCTTGAGAATTGACGCACACACATTTATTACTTCAGAAACGCGATATGTCGCATCGTATCACGTTGAGTGGATGTTTCGAGATCAACGTACCACATTAGACGCGGAACTTCGAGTATGATGCGTAAGATCTGGAAACATCCAAACTACGTGATACTATGCGGCAGATCTAGTTATTAAATTGATAACTTATCCTGGTTTACAGACAAACTAGTATTTATTTAAAAACGCATTGGCTATTTTTGGATCTTTTTGCATACTTTCTATCAACGGATGCATTTTATTTTAAATTATTCCCTCCTATACGACCCCAGCATCTGTGACTAGTTAAATTAATTACCACAGTCATTACGATAACACACCCGTGCGACATAGTGCATTTTCTCAAATCTCCGAAATGACCATTTTTCTGATGAAAATCCGAGATATTTTTCTTATAAATCCTGCAAAAATAGGTTGTGGGTTCTCGTTAGAACCGCCTCATTGAGTCGGTTCTAACGATGTCTTGGATTAAAAATAAGAAAAAATAATGTTTACCCCCTAAACCCCAGTTTTCTCTATATAAAGTGGGGTTTACGGGGGTCTTCGTTTCACGGACTTGTTCACGTGATGCATAACAGACACGACATAAATTTAACTAGGTTGAATGATTTGCGAAACACTGCAAGGTCTCTGCTGGGACCACTCGCATTATTTCATAACTAAATTTTAAGAGCAATTCTCTGTAAGCACCAAAATTTTTAAATAGGGGTCCGGCACACATAGTCTCAGAATTAACCGACTTTTTGATATATAATGTATTGCCATGTATGAAAAATAAAATGCACAATTAAATTCTGATCTGAGCCTCCGTTGCCATGGCAACGAGCAAATCAATTTTTGACAAAATCGGACAAAACACTGTGTTATTTTTACTGAAATTATCATACTTTTATGATAAAAATATAATAACATAAATGAAAAGAAAAGAGAAACAAAGTAATAGTCAAAATTTTCTAAGTTTAGTTTGCAGAATGCAGAAATCATTTTCTGAATAGTACAAAGTATGCCGTAATACAAACACTTTAAACTTTGGCTAATTACGATAATTTAAAAAAAAAAAATCAAAATTAACAATTTTGCGCATATTTGGAAAGACATAATTAAAGCGGCACCGATGCTGAAATATGTTATTGCAATGTTTTTGATACAGTTATTTGAGGAGATTCAAACACATGGGCACGAATGCAAGATTCTATTTATCATATGACATTTAAAACGTATTTTATTCACGATTGTTTACAAAAATGTCAATATTCCGCCATTAGTAAACGCGACGTCGTTCAGGACGTCGAACATGTAACGTTACATGACGTATCTAGCTAATTTGCATATATAATCCACCAGTGGATTATCGAAAATATTACACTCTCAGACGCAACGTCATATGATAAAATTATTATAATCATCGATTTGATTATTGAAATTATTATTACCAGTATTATTATTATCATTGTAGTAGTAGTAGTAGTAGAAGTAGTAGTAGTAGTATTGTTTGTTTGATTTGAGATTTAACGTCCTCGACAACACTATGACAACACTCCTGCCGCCCAATGAAACCAATACATGAACAGGGTCTACATGAATAGAGTCTTCATGCATGGACGGTCCGACTCGCGCCACTTTGCCTGAGCTGGCTAGTAGTAAGTGTTGTTAGAGTATTATTATTATTGTTATTATTATTATTAAAGTTATCATTATTTTAAGTAGTAGAGTTATAAGTAGTACTTTGTTTGAATCCTCGTCAACATTATTTTTGTCATTTTTGAGACGTTGCTTCAAACTTTGTGGAGCTTTTATTCCACATTGAGATGAAATGTCACCTCAAGCCCTGGCGCCCAAACAAACAAAAATGTTTATATGTAGGGACTGTCCCACTCGCATCATTTTGCCTGGACAGGCTTAGACTCTTTAAGTGGTTTACCAATACTCATGTGCGGTCGGTTTCAGCTCTGCGTGGAAACATTATGCAACCCAGTTTGTTTATACAAACCCCGATTGGCAGGGGCCCATGTAGTACTTGTTGTTGTTTAATTATTATCATTATCATCATCGCTTTCATTATTAACATTATTATCAGTAGTTGTAGTAGTAGTTGTTATTGTTGTGATATTATTATTATTATTATTATTATGTTTATCAAATTTCATTTTCATCACGTAAACATGCTCTTGTAATGCCCTTATAAATCTGTTTTAATATCATTTACATTATTTTGACAATATTTCAACCCGCAACCTACGATTGAATTGTTAGAAAAATGCAATTTGTACAGTCAAGAAACACAGCAGTCTTATATATGTTTTCTGTCCTTATGAACTCCCGTTGAATCAAATAAGAACCATAATAAAACGGTATCTTGTGGACAGCTTAATATTAATTTTTGCGACTAAAGTGCTTATAGCAGTTATACGTCTTCTAAGTGAGCATATGTATCGTGTTTTACCAGCAGTCAGGCCATAGCAAAATGTACAAGTTGGCAAGTTTGAAACACAACTTCCCAAACAAATTGTCCACTAAGTTCCTTACGCAACCTTATAACATTCATCAACTGATCTTTTATACGGTACTCGAGTATGTAAAATAAGCAGAGTCAATCGTTATGCTCTCAATCAACATGTGATGTGCAACCTTTTCTTGCTGAACTGCTAGAAGATCATGAAAAGTGGAAGTAAAACAAAGATCAGGAATTGATACAATTAACTTACTCCATCCATAAAAGACACCAAAGGGAAAGAAATACAAACATTAAGCGACCAGACCATAATGGAAACCTAAACAAAGGAAGGCCATATGGACAGTTACTTTCCCACAAAATGGCCATATAAACAAGAAAACCCTTCGTGTAAGAATTGCTGCATTTCAAGAACTACTTGTGTAAAAAAAAATGTGTTGAAGTCTTAAACAATAGTATTAGTGACATGTGAACAGTAGTCTGAGTTACAAAATGTCCCCTGCCCGTATTCAGAAAATTCTTGCACTATTATGGCACCTTAATGTTTATTTGTGAGAATAAATAAATGTTTGGCCTTTTCTTTCTTTTTCAGCACCTAGCATAGACCTGTGCGCGCGTTAGAACCGCCTCATTTCTCATAAGTATCCACAATAAATTTTGAGGAGAAATAAAAAAGAAAGTACCCCCCCCCCACCCGTAAATCCTACGTTTCTCTTTATTAAACTGGGCTACAGCGTTGTTAATTACACGGACTTGTTCACGTTATGTAACGACGCCTCTTCTTCCGCATTTCTTTGAAAACACGGGAAGATGCTACATTTTCAAGGAGTAAAGTTTTTTTTTTTTGTTGTTGTTTTTTTTGTTTTACGGCCCTTTCAAGATTATTTCACTCATATCGAGCCGATCGTTAATCAGAGGTGGGCGAAAACCGGAGTACCCGGAGAAAAACCACCTGACCTACCGTTGCAGAACTTGGCGTCTCACATGTGACCCGAGCGAGGCTCGAACCCACAGCGGTGAGAGACCTAATGATTAAGAACTTGGCGTCTCTCAGAACTTGGCGTCTCACATGTGACCCGAGCGAGGCTCGAACCCACAGCGGTGAGAGACCTAATGATTAAGAGTCAGCGCTCTTATCCACTAGGCCACGGAGGCCCGTAAAAGTAGTCAAGTAGTTAAGCTTCAAATCTTTCTGTTCTTAACCCTTTTAGTACCTAGTGGAATCTTCCTCCTTATACATAGCAGGAGTCCATTTCAAAATTTAGGGGTGTCAGGTTGTGTTTCATCAAAATTTATTTGGAAAATAACTGAACTTTCAGCAAACAGTGGGGGCCCTGATCAGACGCCGCGTTCGGGTTTCTGGTACAAATTGGGTTAATACAGAGGACCCTCGTTATAACGACAGTTTTTGTTCCCTATTGCCGTTATAAAGAATCCCAGTTAGGAGCATGGTAGGTAATAAGTGGCCTTTCCCCATTGTTACCCCAAGAAACAAATGTTATGGATATTTGTTTCTTGGAGTATTAGATTAGAAGACCCTTTCGTGACAATGGACTCGATTTGTGCATTTCCAACCCTTGGGAAGTCCATGCCGCTCGTACATGTAATTGTGGCTAAGCCTTTAGCTAAGTAGTCATTCCATTCAAATTGCATTTATAATGAGTTTTGCCTTATAACAAATGTCGGTATAGAGAGGGTTGACTGCATTGCTAATATTGTCGTATAATTTATGTGACATTGTATTCTACAATGAGCCCTGATTTTGCATGATTTTGTTTTTTCACTGTATTTTAATACAATTCTAACACAACGCGCCTATATAGGCAATGGGAAATAACTGTGTTTTATTCAACAACGAATCACGGAAAGGAAGAGCGTGCCGAGTGACGTCATAAAAATTGCCAATTTATGACGTCACCAGTCGATTTCCTTGACGGTAGACGGTGTAACGTCATATTCTCGCATCGAAAACGTTAGTTAAGGATATAAATGCATGTGTTTCAGTCGATAATTTTAGCGGGATTTCTTTTATCAATGGCGAAAAGTTGTGAGATTTTGAAGGAAATGACAGCATTATTGCCGATTTTTAGCCTGTTAGAATCGAAATAGATCAGCTCTAGTCTGTGGTTTGTTGAGTAATAAATCACAGTTTGTCGGTCAGTTGTAAGTAGACAAATCACGCGCTCTACGCACTCGTGATTTGATCCACTTTACAATTGACCTCCAAACTGTGATTTACTACTCAAAAATCACGGATACAGCTGATCTATTTCTTAAATAAAGGCAATGATCAGGATTCAATACAATTAACTTAGACCTCCCACCAATAACACCAAAAGGGAAGGAAACACCAACATAACTTCAACGTTGTTAAAACATCACAGCGACAGATTCTTTCATTTCGAAAGCACGCCGAAACAAATACACTGTAAATTTTACCGCCATAAAAATGATAAATTTAAGACGAAAATTTGCGATATTTTTCTTTTTTCTGCTCAAAATATAGATTGTGGGTATACGTTAGAACCGCCTCATCTAACGAGTACCAACAATCTATATTCTATAGAAGAAATAGGAAAATAAGTGAGTGAGTGTTTGAGTTTTACGTCCCACCAACAGCTAAGGTCATACGAAGACGGGACCGCGGTTTAAAGACCCATCCGAAAATCTTTAGAAGCCCGGGGTGGATCCTGCGATCCCTGGTTTACAAGGCGAGTAGTGTAACCACTACACCACGGAGGCTGCTAGTAGGAAAATAAGGGTTACCCATGTAAACCCTAGTGTTACTATACAAAAGTGGGGTTCAAGGGGGTCAAAATTATATAGACGTGTTTCGTGATGCCCACAGAATGGACAAAAGGCTCTCAAAAAACTGTTTTTGTTTGTTTGATTTGAGGTTTAACGTCAACACTGTAAAGGTCATTTTGGAGACGTTGCTTCCAATTTTGTGGGACTTTAACCCGACATCGAGATGAAATGACATCTCATGCCCTGTCGCCCAATGAAACCAATAGGGTTTTTAAGCATGGATGGGCCGAATCGCACCGCTTTGCCTGGGCAGGCTTAGATCATCTAAGCTGTTTACCAGTACTGGTGTGCGGATCTGATTCAGCTCTGCGTGGAAGCATCAGGTAGCCCATATATTTTTTCAAGCCCCGATGGGCGGGGCCGAAAACAAAACTGTACTAGCAGTACATGCAGACATGCAAAAACAACAAAAATACAATACTAAACTACAACAGAAGCACCGCCTTGGAACGTTCAGTAAAACAATTACACCACAATATCAATATAACACGGTTCGTCATAACACGGTAACGGACATAACACTGTTTCAAGATGGATCCCTAAATTTGTGTCGATTATATAGAAAACTGACCATGAATGGTCATTTTTCTGTATAATAAATACATTTTTGTTTGAAAATGAAAAAAAGTTGGTCACTTTTCTACATAATCTACATATTTTTGTTAGGATATAACACGGTTGTTTCTACTTTGGACACCATTGATAGTGTTAATAAGAGGTTGTGGTGTCCTGCGGGGCTTAATATCGAAATTGATTTCACAAAATGAACACATGTGTGGCGAAGCGGTTTTAATCATAATTTTTAACTGTTGATTCGGCTCATTTTGACAGCATTTCCATATATTTTTACAAGAAATGTGCATGTATGTTTTGACATTCACCGACGTTGCTCTGCCAACGTGTGGTCAATAAATCATAAAAAAACGTGTATTTATAGAAAAATAGTCTAAAATAGTTGGTATATGACATTTAGAAATTAATATATTGCGATGTTGGTAAATGTCTGAAAATGTTAACGCCTACGAAACGAACGTTTTAATGTGGCGTCTCAAAGAAAAGGCGGTCTTTTAACTCATGCGCAAAGCTAAGACTCAGATCTGACTGCGCATTCGCGCAGTCTGATCTGTGTCTTCGCTTTTCGCTCTGACTCAAAGGTTCTAAGGTTATGTTCTGTCTAAGGTTGTCTCATCCAAGACTTGTAGACAACTCGCCCCACTCACTTTGACTTGTAGCAACGTGAAAGATAACATATTACTTTGGTGCATATTACCAACCAAATCGCGCTTTCATACCCTATGATGCATCTGTTCAATTCCAACCCATGCACACGGCACCCGCCCATCGGGGCTTGAAGAAATATATGGGCTGTACGATGCTTCCACACAGAGCTAAACACGACCAGCACACGAATACTGGTAAACCGCTTAGAGGATCTAAGCCTGCCCAGGCAAAGTGTGCAAGTCGGACCTCCATGCTTATAAACCCTATTGGTTTCATTGGGCGACAGGGCTTGAGATGTCATTTCATCTCAACGTCGGGTAAAAGTCCCACAAATTGGAAGCAACGTCTCCAAAATGACTTTTACAGTGTTGACGGGGACAAACAAAAACAAACAAAAACCAACACATGCACTACTACTACTACATAAATACCCCCAGTCACTCACCGCACTCAAACCTACCAACGTACCCTACATACCTATCTAATCTAACAGTTAAATGTTTGTTGTTACCCAAAAATGATGATAAAATATGAATACAAGAAAGAATTTGCCACTCGCTCACTAAATAACCTCCTATCCCCTAACTCATGAAGGAATATACATGATGGTGATGGTGCACGAGCGAGCGAATGAGTGAGTCAGGAAATGCATTAGGGAATACCCGATTCACCCAGTGAAATCAGTCGGCCCCCGCCCATACGGGCTTGAAGAAATATATGGAATGCATGATGCTTCTACGCAGAGCTGAATCCGGCCTGCACACTGGTACTGGTAAACCGCTAAGAGGATCTTAGCCTGTCCAGGAACCGCGGTGCGAGGCTACCATGCTACCATGCTAATAAACCCTGTTGGTTTCATTGGGCGACAGGGCTTGAGATGTCATTTCATCTCAATGTCAGGTAAAAGTCCTACACAATTAGAACGTCTCCAAAATGACCTTTACAGTGTTGACGGGGACGTTAAACCTCAAATCAAACAAACGAAAACAGTGAAATCAGTGCAGGTGTAAATGAAAGGTTTGAGACAGCAAGTCTGTTTGGTTGCTTATTTTGAGTTTTAACGTCCCAGCCAACACTGTATATGTCATTTTGGAGACGTCGCTTATAATTTTTTAGGACTTTTACCCGACATTGAGATGAAATGACACCTCGAGCCCTGTCGCCCAATGAAACCAATAGGGTTTATAAGCATGGACGATTCGATTTGCACCGCTTTACCTGGGCATATTTTCCATATTTCCATTTCTGTGGTGTATGTCTTGCTTCCAACGGATATCCCTTTCTAGAACATATTTAACGTCACTACAGCTGGTGTCTGGGAATGTGTGGCGGTCGTAAAAAGTCTCCCTGCCCTACATCAAAGTGTAGTTTATATTTTCCTGTCCTTTGGGATCATGGATTCCATTTTGGAATTTTGAAAATATCTGAGGGTCACTGATGAGGCCTTAATGGCAGAAACTAGCTAGTCTGGCCCAGAAAACATGTACACTCCCTATTTTCCAGTTCTGTGTGTATTTCTTGCTTCCAAATAATAACCCTTTCTAGAACATATTTAGATCCTCTAACCGGGTTACCAGTACTCGTGTGCAGTCGGTTTCAGCTCTGCGTGGAAGATTCATGCAGCCCATCTATTTCTTCAAGCCCCGGTTGGCGGGGGCGTTACGTCAGCAAGTAATTTGGCGCTTGAGTAAATAAAACGAGTGAGTGATCAATTTACTTTTGTGCTCATTTTGTTTGTTTTTAGGGTATTAGAAATCCTGGAGCTGTGTGATAACAACCCTTGATGTGTGGCATTCCGAAAACATGCCCATACAAATACATTGTAAATGTTACCACCGAAAACGCGAATTTTTTCACATGCTAAATTGTGATATTTTTCTTATTTCTGCTTAAAATATAGATTGTGGGTACTTGTTAGAACCGCCTCATCGAGGCGGTTCTAACGAGTACCCACAATCTATATTTTGTTAGGCGGTTCTAACAAGTACCCACAAACTATATTTTGTAGCAGAAAAAAAGGAAAATAAGGTTTACCCCTGTTAACCCCAGTTTTACTACATAAAAGTGGGATTCAAGGGGGTCAAAATTATATAGGCGTGTTCTCGTGATTGAAAGCATCTACACAACGCCCCCGCTCGTCGGGGCTTGAAGAAATAGATGGGCTGCATGATGCTTCCACGCACAGCTGAAACCGACCCTAACACGAGTACTGGTAAACCCCTTAGAGGATTTAAGCCTGCCCAGGCAAAGCGGTGCGAGTTTCGGATCGTCCATGCTTATAAACCCTATTTGTTACATTGGGCGACGGGGCATGAGATGTCATTTCATCTCAATGTCGGGTAAAAGTCCTTCAAAATTGGAAGCAACGTCTCCAAAATTACCTTTACAGTGTTGACGGGGACGTTAAACTTCAAATAAAAAAAAAACAAAGGCATTGTAATCAACACTAAGAAATCGACGAGTACAGTTTCATTATATACTTAGTGAAAAAAGTACCTATATCAACTTTCGGGTGAAACTCACTAAATATCCTGCAGCTGTTGAGCTAAATTTGGTTGTAGACATTTAAATCGGGCGTTTAGCTAGAGAATGCTCAAACTTGCATTTGTCCATACCTTTCTGCTCCAGAGTTGTCTTCCAATATGTGCCTAGAAAGATTTTGGTAGAAAATGGACATTGCGCATGCGCAGAAAGTTCTTTTTTGTCTAGGATGGAAGACAATATTCACTGAACATCGGATAACACTTTACTTTTACAATATCTCATGATCACGCATTATAAGCGAGGTTTTAATTTGTGAAATTCTCAAATTATCTCCCTTGCAATTAAAAATATAGCAATTTTCGAACTGCTGTAATTTTTATTCCTGTCAATCAAATTTTGCCATTTTTTCAAAAAACGCTTTGTGTCCACCATTGCTTTTAATCACGATGGTAAAAAATACAGAAAATTCATGTAGCATGTAGCACTATCGATTGCGATTTTCTATGGAGTTCCCATTGAAAGCAGCATTTGCACACAACTTCTAAGAATTGGAGGTCAATATGTGATAGCCTGTTTCTCGTAGCTGATGGAACTAAAGTTCCAAATCTTTTGTGAATAGACGCAAATGGTATCTAAAGAAATGTCACATGTATCAAATTTTAGAAATGTAGGGTACAGGGAAATTTTTTGATGTTAAATCATAGCATGTTTTAATGATTTTCTCTGCGAAAATGACACAGTGACCGCTTGGGTGTTTAAAGCAATTGTCTACGATGATGTGTTTACGAAAACAAAACCGAATGGTGCTTTTGCACGGGGAAATGAGTCTTCTTATCAAAACATACCAAACTTTGTGTAGTTTTTTTATCTGTAGTAGCTATAGTAACAGAAGCAATTTTAGGTATAGGAACTTTTTTGACTGAGTATATTTACCTTTCGGTCCGAGAATGTTTGTTTGGTTTGTATTGGGGTTTAACGGCCCAGTCAACACTGTTTTAGGTTATTTTGAGCCGGTCAGTTTACCTATCCACACTTCTCTAGGCAGGCTTATACGTAAGCGGTTAACCAGTACAGTGCACATTCTTTCGCCACAAACTGACAACTGCCCTTCTTGAATCAGCGGAAGGGAGAGAATGACCGTAGAAAAGATTTCATGATCAGTCTCCACGAAAGAATGTTGCCGAACCCGGCAGGTATCGAACCCGCGTCCTCCTGATCACCAGTCAGACTCGCATCCGACTGAGCTACCGAGGTCGGCGGTCCGAGAATGCAATTGAACGCCAGGTATTAAAATTCGGCAATCCAATAGCGGATTTAATATGCGAATTAGTTTTATATGCCTCGTGACGGTTACACGTAGGAAGTCTTAACGACGTCGCGTTTACAAATGGCGGAATATTGACGTTTTTGTAAAACAAATAGTGAATAAAATGCGTTGTAAATGTCATGTGATAAATAAAATCTTGCATTTGTGCTCATGCATTATCTAATTATTAACCCCGACGAAAAGGGATAAAATGCTCGGCGAAGCCTCGCATTTTATACGTTTAATTGTCATATGACAGATTAAATTTTGTATTTGCGCTCATGCATTATTTAATTATTAAACCCGACGAAAAGGGATAAAATGCTCGGCGAAGCCTCGCATTTTATACGTTTTCCCCAACTCGTTTAATAAATTCAATAGTACATGAACACTCCAATAAGATCCTCTATAAACATGTGTCTAGGTTTGTAGCTTCAGAATGGCACACAGAGTGCAGCGCAATGATTGGCAAACTTTCATGGTAACCCAGTTTCCCAAAGGAACTGAAATAAGCAATTTGATATTTTGACGACAAAAAAAAAAAAAAAAAAAATGGCTGGCTACCGATATCAAGAGTTAATTCCCGTAATCGCGTCTTGGCCGCTAGGGGCGCCACGAATGAGTAGTTCCGGTTTTAAGCATAGCGCGAAAACACATTTGGTGCTTCTGATAGTAGATGCATCTCTTTAATCCACAGTGCTGACTGACCAGACTGCACGGATTCGCATGCTGTTACGACTTCGCTGGTCGTTCAAATAAACATGCGCAATAATTGTAATTTCACTTGTAAATATCTATTGCAATATTCCAGCGGCTATGTAAGACTGATCAGTACGCTCGGCTTGACATGCAAAGACTCAGATCAACATGGACTACAGCAAATGTTTACGCTTATCTTAATTTGAATAGCACTGTTTTGCTAGAGCAACGAATACTGATCATACTGCACATCTGCACGGATGTGCAGCCTGTGCTGCGTCTTCGCTGGTCGCTCAATTACCTGCATAGACATATACCAACATAGGCAACGCAAGGTTTGCTTATCTCTATAGCGACATACATTATCCATTCGGCTTTGTAAGACTTATGCCATCATCGAAGTCACTTACCAGACTTCGCGGATGCACAGGTTGAGCTGCGTCTTCGTTGGTCCTTCAGTTAAGCGGAAAGAATTATATCAATATGCGCAACTGGATTTCGCTTATTTCTGTTGAATTATTTATTATCCGTGCAGCTTTGTAAGGCTCATGCGATCATAAATGACACTGATCAGACCTTTTGGATGCAGAGGCCGAGCTGCGTCTTCGATGATCGTTCAGTTACCTGCAAAGATTTATATCAATATGCGCAACTGGATTTCGCATATTTCGGTTGCTATAGTCATTATCCGTGCGGCTTTGTAAGGCTCATACGATCATCGAGGACACTGATCAGACTGTTTGGATGCACAAGCTGAGCTGCGTCTTCGATGGTCGTTCAGTTACCTGCATATACTTGTATCAACATAGGCAAATGGAGACTTGCTTATCCATTATCCATTCGGCTTTGTAAGACTTATGCTATCATCGAAGACACTGACCAGACTTCGCGGATGTACAGGCTGAGCTGTGTCTTCGTTGGTCATTGAGTTATTCCAATATGCGCAACTGGAATTATTTTACCTCTGTTGCTTTAGTCATTATCCGTGCGGCTTTGTAAGGCTCATACGATCATCGATGACACTGATCAGACCTTTTGGATGCACAGGCTGAGCTACATCTTCGTTGGTCCTTCATTTACCTGAAAATACATATATCAATATGCGCGACTGGATTCCGCTTATGTATGTTGCATTATTTATTATCCGTGTGGCTTTATAAAACAATTTAGTCATAAATGACACTGATCAGACCTTTTGGATGCAATGCACAGGCTGAGCTGCGTCTTCCATGTTCGTTCAGTTACCTGCAAAGACTTATATCAATATGCGCAACTGGATTTCGCTTATTACTGTTGCGATATCCATTAGCAGGCTCATGCGATCAGACTGTTTCGATTCACAGGCTGGGCTGCATCTTTGATGGTCGCTCAGTTACCTGCATAGACTTATGCGCAACTGGATTTCGCTAATTTCAGTTGCGATATTCATTGTCCGTGGTGCTTTTAAAGGCAAATGCGATCATCAGTGACACTGGTCAGACTGTTTGGATTCACAGGCCGAGCTGCGTTTTTGTTGGTCGCACACAACCGTACCGGTAAAAGAGTCAGATCAACATGCAGAACCTATGTTTGCTTATATCTGATTGTCCTGCGGCTACGCAAGACTCATCATAATACAGTCACCGACATATTAAACAAGACAGATCAGACTGCACAAATACGCAGGCCACTGTACAGTCTCACTTCTACTATGTTTGTTTACCCAAACAACACGAAGCCGGAACTACCCAATAATAGCGCCACCTAACGGACAAGGGAAGCAATCGGGTAGATAACTCCGTATTGCGGTAGTCCCCCATTGTTAAATCGAACAGCCATTACGATGACACACCCGTGAAACAATGTGCATTCTTTCATATCTCCAAATTGGCCATTTTCTGATGGTAATTTGTTGTCTTTGTCCTTATTTAGACTCCAAACATAGGTTGTGAGTGCTCGTTAGAACCGCCTCATTGAGGCGGTTCTAACGAGCACCCACAACCCATGTTGAGGCGGTTCTAACGAGCACCCACAACCTATGTCTTGGATATGAAATAAGAAAGATAATGTATACCCCCTTAAACCCCTGTTTTGTCTATATAATGTGGGGTTTAGGGGGCGTGGGTGTTCATTTCACGGACTCGGTCACGTGATGAGTACATGTACCATCAGGAAAACACGCCTATTCAATAATTACCCCATGGAATAATAATAATAATAATAATAATAATATATTTAAAGGCACAGCATTAATGGGCTCCTGTTCGGCTCCCGCCCATCGGGGTTTGAAGAAAAAGATGGACTGCATGATGCTTCCACGCAGAGCTGCAACCGACCGCACACGAGTACTGGCAAACCGCTTTGAGGATCTAAGCCTGCTTATAAACCCTATTGGTTTCATTGGCTGATTTCATTTCATTTCATTTCAAAGCCTTCTACTGGCCGAGATAACTCACAAGTATAATCTTTCACAAGTAGTGTCTGCGTAATAACTCATAGTATAGAGGATTATTATTATTTTTTTTCCCTCCCTCTTTCACCGAATATGATGAAAATCAGACATAAACAGCAATCAACAGGGTTAAGATATAGATAAGACCATTAATCATGCACTCTAAATACATATTTATTGTTGCACTCCATCCTACAAAGAGACAGTTATTATTATTATCATTATTAGTATTATTATTTTCAAATGTTCAGGTGATACTCATGTAATCATATCACATTTCCAGCTTCTTTTGACTCTGCTGCATCTGCACCTCTCCTGGGCTTCATCAGTAACCATCCCGGCACCGCTGCAATCTGAGGAGAAAAATTGTAAAGAAAAACACCAAGTGCCCCGACCGGGGACCGAGCCCACGACCCTGGGGCCAAAAAGCAAGCGAGTCAAATACCAGGCCAAAAGGTTCGGGCCAGCCAGACCGGTCAGTTATGCACTCCAAATAAGGCGATTTATTATGGCGTGCTACTTCATTCCTCTATCCTACAAAGAAACCAAAATTTAAAATGTTTAGGAGAGACTCATTTAAACACGTCATATTTTTAGCTCCTCTTGACTCCGCTTAATGTTGGTCCATCCATGGCCTGCAGCAATAATCATCCCGGCACCAGGCACCAAAGTATATGGAGAAAAAAATGAAAAAGAAAAAAAATCCAGTCTAGTGACCCGACCGATGATTAAAGGAGCGTGATAACTCAGTGGTTAATCCACTTGCCCCCGACACCATAGGTCCTGGGCTTGATATCGGCAGCGGCCACAAAAAGCCGACGCCCAAACACACTCCAACCGCACCACCTGCAGAATGAATCACATTTCCAGATTTCTTTGACTCCGCTGCATCCGCACGCACCCCAGGACCCACGGGCAACCACCCTACCAGATACCACTGCATCTGAGGAGAACAATCTGCAAAGAAAAACCAACCGAGTGCCCCGAAAATAATGATTGCAATATATATCAAAGAATATGTAGTAATTAAAGATCAACCACACTCAGTCCCATAATGTATGATAAATTTATGTATATCCTCAGACCAGGTGCAGCCGTGTCGGCCACTTCCCGCCGTTCAGATATAACCATGAATATAGATAATGATTACAATACATCAAAGAATATGTAGTACTTCATTAAATGTGAACCACACTCATTCCCATAATGTTTAATGAATTTTGAAGGCCAGGTACAGCTGCGTCGGCCACTTCCTGTCCTCCAGATAAAACCATGAAAACATGAACCACACTCATTCCCATAATGTTTAATGAATTTTGAAGGCCAGGTACAGCCGTGTCGGCCACTTCCTGTCCTCCATATATAACCATGAAAACATGGACCACACTCATTCCCATAATGTTTGATGAATTTTGAAGGCCAGGTACAGCCGTGTCGGCCACTTCCTGTCCTCCAGATATAACCATGAAAACATGAACCACAATCATTCCAATAATATTTGTTGAATTTTGAAGGCCAGGTACAGCCGTGTCGGCCACTTCCTGTCCTCCAGATATAACCATGAAAACATGGACCACACTCATTCCCATAATGTTTGATGAATTTTGAAGGCCAGGTACAGCCGTGTCGGCCACTTTCTGTCCTCCAGATATAACCATGAAAACATGAACCACAATCATTCCAATAATGTTTGTTGAATTTTGAAGGCCAGGTGCAGCCGTGTCGGCTACTTCCTGTCCTCCAGATATAACCATGAAGACATGAACCGCACTCATTCCCATAATGTTTGATGATTTTTTTTTTTTGGAAGGCCAGGTACAGCCGTGTCGGCCACTTCCTGTCCTCCAGATATAACCATGAAAACAAATGATGATTTCAATATATCAAGATAGATGTAGTAATTGAATGTGTACCACACCCATTCCCATAATGTATGATGAATGTATGTATATTGTCAGGCCAGGTACAGCCGTATCTGCCACTTCCTGCCCTTCAGAAGAAATAATGATTGCATCACACTTACGCCAAACAACCACATTACCTTGAAATGTCCTAGCATCCCCCCCCCCCGTTAAATTTAAACTCTGTTTGTTGATGATATGAAAACATCTAATTGTTGGTAGATTTCTTCACAGTGAATTTTTGGTTCTTCATCATCTTTGTTTTGGTTTTCGTCAAAGAAAGTATTCAAGTCAAGGGCACTTGTACCCAAGTTTAATAAGAGCTCTTGCCTCATAATTTCTCTCTGAGCATCATAGAGTTCATAATCAAGGAGAAAATGGTCTACTGTTTCTCTCTCACCGCAAGCACAAGAGGGATCATCAACCACACCAACAGAGTGGAGGTAGTCTTTGAGTCTGCAGTAACCACTCTGCAATTGCAATATCACCCTCTGATTTATTGTGCCCTTGAAACTGATTTTCTTCAGTTTGACTACTTGATGGTATTGATGCAAGTTTCTGCCTTTTTCCGATATTTCCCATCTTCGTTGCCACTTCTCCTTGACTGCTTCTCTTGCTGCATGTTGTATTTGTGCCTGTGTTGCATCTTCTATATCTTCTGGCATTTCCTCTGCTTCTTTTGCAGCCTCCTTGGCAAGCCTATCCGCTATCTCATTCCCTCTTATATCTGCATGCCCTGGACTCCACTGAATCTTTACTTCTGTCCCATTCCTTTGTAAATCTGACATAACTTGGATGATAGAGCTTGTTTTCTTGTACTTTTTGTCATCCCAGCCTAACTGTAGAATACCAACTGCACACTGACTGTCACTGAAAATCAAAACTGTATCAATCTTTCGTTTCATCTTTTCTTGTAGGATAAAATCTAGTGTCATCTTGATAGCGGCTAGTTCACCAAGGAGAATGGAAGCCAGCTTAGACACAGGTTGTTTGAGCTCTATCGTTTCATCATTTGGTAGAAATATGCAAGAGCCAGCACCACAGGGACCAGGATTTCCTCTGCAAGAGCCATCAGTGAAAGCCACTACTGTATCTACTCCTATGCCCTCCAGTAGCCTCTCATTGACCACTCTTGACTCTGTTCCCTGTGCGGCAGTTCTTGACTTTGAGGATCCAAGATTACTCCAGTATTCTGGCTTTCTTTTTGATGGTGCCATGTACTCCAAATATGTTGCTTCTGACTCAATAGCATTGAGACTAAGGTCAGTTAACGATTTCATATCATCAACCTGTCGTATCATCAATCCAAATGGAGTTGTTACTTTCTCCCTTGGATTAGACTCCAGTGTTGACTGACATTTTGCGAGAGTTTGCCTTATCTTCTCATCAGCTGACTTAGCCATGATTTTTGTACATGTTCTAACTGAAAGTTCTTCTCTGCGAATGTCAAGAGGTAAAACACCTGCTTGTACCTCTAATGCTTCCAAACTCGCTGTGCTAGGACATCCCAAACACAGTGCTAGACCTTTGCGTTGAATTTTTTCAAGCTGACTGCAATTTGCAAGCTGCCAGACTGGAGCTGCATACTCCATTTGTGGGACAACAATGCTGTTGTATAACTTAACCATATTAGGAGTACTTATTTTTTCAGTTTTACCAACAATCATCAAAGAACCCATCGCTTTTGCTGCTCTTTTTCAACCATATCCAAATGATCATGAAATGTTAACTTCTTATCCAGTATGACACCAAGGACCTTAACCTTATCTGTGTGTTTAAGCAGTTTTCCTTTCATTTTAACTTCTGGGACAGAATGACTGGCATCCCTAGTGAAAAGACAATATTCTGTTTTTGCAGCACTAAGTTTCATTCTCCACTTATAGGTCCAGTCGGAGATATTGCTGAGATCCTGATGCATTGCTGTTGCTAATTCATTTGGGTCATTTCCTGAATTCCAAATGGTGCCATCATCAGCAAATTTAATCTTTTCACTAGTTACACAGCCATAAATGTCACACAGAAAGAGACTGAATAAAAGTGGAGATAGTACACTTCCTTGCGGAAGTCCTACATCTGTTATAAACTGGCTTCCCAGTTGATTCTTTACCAAGCAAGCAGCTGTCCTATCTAACAGAAAGTTCGCAATCCACCTCCAAAATGCTCCATTCACTCCTTTATCATACAGTTTAACAAGAAGTCCATCACGCCAAACTGAATCAAATGCCTTCTCCAAATCAATGAATGCTGCCATAGTGCAATTTCCTTCACCAAAGCCAGATAATATCTCTTGACTCAACCTGAGAAGCGACTGCGTAGTGCTTCTATTGATGCGAAAGCCATCTTGCTCTTTATCAAGAAGCTGATTGTGTTCGACATAAGCATATAGCCTAGAATAGATGATTCTTTCCATGCATTTACCCAGTACGCTTGTCAGACTGATAGATCTATATGAACCAGCTTGGTAGTATGAGTCTTTTCCAGGTTTTTTTTAGAAACTTCACATTAGCACTTTTCCAATTTTTTGGTAGGCATTGGCAATTCCAAGATGCTGTAAACAACATCAATATTGCTTCTTGGAGCACTTATTTGATTTTATCATATTTGTGAAAATTTCGTCTGGTCCGGGAGCTTTGTCTGCCTTTTATCTCTGTATACTGGCTTCAACCTCATCATACGAGATGGGCCTATTTAGGAATGCATCACCATTTTCATTGTGAGACTGTTCCCTGATCATGCTGAGTGTTGTTTCAATTTGCTGCCGGAAGGCTTCATCAAAATTTTCCCCAGAAATATGTGTGCCCCCAAAGAAAGCTTCCTGTAGAATGCTGCATTTCCCATCATGATCAAAAACGGTCTCACCATTTTCTTTGAGTAATGGCAATACATCAATATCATCTTTTGCCCTGTATGATGTCAATCTTTTAAAGGCTTGCCATTTTTCTCTAAGGTAACCAGTTTGGTCAATTCTTTCTCAAATAAAAATCAAAAATGAGTTCCTTTAAGAGCAATGAAAACATTCATAAGAAAGAAGATGGGTCATACTACGTAGTTTCGGCTAATAAAGCCTCATCAGTGACCCTGTAATGATCCGGCAAAGAAAGCCAGAGGAAACATACTGCAATTTTGCGAATTTCGAATAGGCAGTCGATACAAAGACTGATATAAATCAAAATGGGGTCCAAATAATTAAAAACCTGTCTAGAATATGAGTCTAAACCAATAATTTATTTCCGATTTCTCAGAATATTCGCGCTGATCTCAAAGGACCAAGTCATATTCACCCATTCTGATTTAGCACTTTCACATTCTTTGTTGTATGCATCTTCACATTCCTTCAAGTATGAGAAATTGACTGGTGTTTTATGCCTTTTAAATGTCTTCTTAGCACTATTTAGCAGATTTTTCTTTTCTTTCTCAAGTTCATTTATTCATGGAGGAATACTCCTTCTATTTTTTGAAGGCACCTTTGCTTTAGGTGTGCATTCATCAACACATTCTCTGAACACGTCTAAGAAAGAGTCGTACATTAGGTCAATATCCGTACATCTGGTTTCTTGAGTCCATTTTCCGAATCTCACTGTAGTTATTTCATTCCACTTTTCCCAATCTGTTTTATTAATTTGATATTTGTCAACAAATTCTAGATGATTTTCCTCTCCTGAAATCTCCATCAGAACTGCTATGTGATCAGAACGTACAGTCTCCTGTATAAGCGTTGAACACTGAATAATAGCCCTGTTCAAGTGTGGCTTAATTAAAAATAAGTCTATCACACTGTCAGAGTTACGGCGTGTTTTCACTCCATCATTAACACAAATGAAATTTTCCATGAACATACATTTTTCTAATAATTCACCTGCACAATTTTCAGTGCTATTGCCCCATAGCTTGCTTTTGGCATTAAAATCACCTGTTATGATAATATTTCTAAATAACAGATTACATTTCATTATTAATGCAGTAAGATGTTTCATTTGAGTAGTTTTAGAGGGAGGAACATAAGCTGTGATCAAGAGAATTTCCTCTTCATTGTCCTGTCTTACTGTTGCACAAATTGATTCAACTTCTTCCATTTCTAGATCTAACCTTCTTGTTACCATGAACTTGTCTGACTGTCTATTCAAAATTGTAACACCACCATGATTATCCTGCTTCCTGGGCTTTGATAGTAATTGCCAGTTGAGCAAGCTGATTTTTTCTGTCTCTGATTCCCAGGTCTCACATAAGCACAAAATATCAAGGTTAAAAGTATCTAATAAAAATCAAAAAAGAGTTCCTTTAAGAGCAATGAAAACATCCATAAGAAAGAAGATGGGTCATACTACGTAGTTTCGGCTAATAAAGCCTCATCAGTGACCCTGTAATGATCCGGCAAAGAAAGCCAGAGGAAACATACTGCAATTTTGCAAATTTCGAATAGGCAGTCGATACAAAGACTGTTATAAATCAAATTGGGATCCAAATAATTAAAAACCTGTCTAGAATATGAGTCTCAACCAATAATTTATTTCTGATTTCTCAGAATATTCACGCTGATCTCAAAGGACCAAAAGTAAAATATAAACTACACTATGGTTGATGTACGGGGAGACGTTTTACAGCCGCCACACGGCACAACACCAGCTGCAGTGAAGGCAAATAAAAATCAAAAAAGAGTTCCTTTAAGAGCAATGAAAACATCCATAAGAAAGAAGATGGGTCATACTACGTAGTTTCGGCTAATAAAGCCTCATCAGTGACCCTAATAAGGCTGTAATGTCTTTTTTAGCGGTTTTAAATGATTGACAATTTAATGATAAGAATTTCATGATAGTTACTTGTGAACAAATTAGAAGAAAATGAAAATGGGTAATAGACAGAAAAAAATATATCTATATAAATATATGAACAAGAAACAGATGAAAACTGATTTAATCTAAAAAAAAAAAACCTACAAAATGTGAGTGGAAGCTAATTTTGTGTATAAATCCCTGTATACCTGGCAAGATGAGGATGATGCAATATGAATTACACCACAGTTACAGCACTTGACAGGTTCTACACAGTTGTCACTTTTATGGCAACCACCACACCTTTCACACTTTGTTATGGATCTACAATTAATCTCTATATGCCCAAACTTCTGGCAGTTATACACCTTACCACTCTTCTTTGTCTCTCCCTTTCAATGAAGAGCTGTTTATTATTGAAGAAAGTGTTGAATTTTGAATTAGCAGCTTTCTCTAAATCCTCTGGTATGTCAAATTAAATTTTAGCTATAGGCAATGGTTTGCCAGAACACCTGTGGAAGTATCTTTTTACTGACACTTTACCGAAACCTTTCTGCTGAAGGAACTCTTGGATAGATTTCTCAGACACACGAGGATCAATGTTACGCATAAACCCAGCCTTACTGCTTTTCTTGCCTGTGGGTTTATGTACTGATTCTGAATACTGAATACTTCCCCTGGCCAATTCTCCTCTGCTTCCTCCTTTGATTTTTGATTTTCAAATTGCAATACAATGCCACCTTGTGGCAGCTTGTATGCAAAGTCTACACCAGATATGTTCTTTTCCCTCACCCTCTCTTCAATTGTCTTAGAATTTGTTAATGTTTTGGTATTTTTTATATTATCAATTACCAATATCTTTTGAGGGTTTACAGGTTCTAAACACTTTTCTTCTTTTGGAAATGAAGACTGTTTTGTTTGAATGGCACTACTTCCTGGTAATGAATATTCTTCCCCAACACACTCTTTAATTTCTGTATTAACTACAGACTTGGAAGCAATCAAACCTGAATTTTTCAGAACACAGAATGCACAGGGAAAATAGATCTTGTTTTTAACAATTTTCTCAGCACTTTCTACATCCAAACAAGCACATTCCAAATGCCACCACAATTTTCGGATATCACACTGAATCCAGGGCCTTTCCTTGAATCGTACAATTGGACACTCATTTTTTTCACAAGCAGCACACGTAGTTTGTTTATTTGTTGACTGTGGGTTAGAAGAAACTACAGAAATTTCTCTGGATGCACTGATTTTCTGTTCTTCTGCCCTATCTCTGTCACTTTTTTATTAGCTTTATTTTTTTTCTGCCAAACGCTTACTTTTTCTCATTTTTGATTAAAAAATAGAAAAAGAAAAGATCAAACATTTATGTTTTGATTCTAGATTAAAAAGTACAGAACTGAATTCAAATTTAGATAAATATCTTACTTTTTCAATATGCTACTATAATGTTTACATTCCTTGACAACGGTAACTAAGCAGATAAAATAGCATTTACTCACCAACCATCACTTGAAAAATAACAGAAATAAAATTATACTTCTCTTAAATCCACTAAGAAACTGTTTCCCGACACACACACTTCTTCACATACAGATTTGACCTTCACACAGTTGAAATTGTAAACAACACAAGGCAGCTGATCTTCACTTCAGGTTGGCGTCTTTGCTCTAATCCACTTTCTCTTGAATTTTCTCCTCTCACACACAAGAATGACACAAAATAAATGTTCCTTCACTAAATCTCAATTAACACTCTCTCTGTAACCACTGGCTCATGTAATTTCTTCTCAGAAAGCGCAAATTTAATTTATTTTCTCTCTTAGCTTTGAAAAACACAACTGGATTCTCTGCCTCGTTTTGACAGGGCTTGAGATGTCATTTCATCTCAATGTCGGATAAAAGTCCCACAAAATTGGAAGCAACGTCTCCAAAATGACCTTTACAGTGTTGACGGGGACGTTAAACCTCAAATCAAACAAAAAAAAATAATGGACTCCTGATCTTGGTGTTGAAAAGGGGGGTGCGAAGTACATATACAGAGAAGACCCGTCTCATTGTTGATTGCGCTTTTCGGTTTGTCAGTATACCCATTGATCAGTCAGTGTCGAATTCAACTCTGTTACACGGTTAAATTCAACAGTTTTCCACAAACATGATCAAACAAGACAACCGGTCATGTTGCATATGATACTGCAAATTCAGTGTTCATGTCGACACGGTCAAATAATTCTAGTTTATGAGTTTATAACTGAACGGTTGAATAAAAAGGTTTCATTGCATGTTCCTTTCCAAACTAGTGCAATGCAATCACAACTAAGTCACTTTTGTTTGTTTTATTTGAGGTTTAACGTCCCCATCAACAATGTATAGGTCATTTTGGAGACGTTGCTTCCAATTTTGTGGGACATTTACCCGACATTGAGACGAAATGAAATCTCAAGCCCTGCCGCTGATATGGCACTTTGTGTCATATCTTTACGTGTCTTATTTCTGCTCTAACATATACATTGTGGATACTCGTTAGAACCGCCTCGGGGTATACATTATCTGCTCTCTTTTTTGCTCAAAAACATAGATTGTGGGTACTCGTTAGAACCGCCTCATAGAGGCGGTTCTGACGAACACCAACAATCTATGTTGAAAGCAGAAATAAGGAAGATATTAAATCTTTACCTAATATTTGCACCCGCCCATCGGGGCTTGGAAAAACAAATTGGGCTGCACGATGCTTCAAAGCAGAGCTGATACCGATCGCACATGAGTACTGGTAATCCGCTTGAAACGTCTAATCCTGCCCAGGAAAATTGCTGCGAGTCGGCCCGTCCATGCTTATAAACCCTATTTGTTTCATTGGGCGGCTGGGATTGAGATGAAATTTCATCTCAATGTCGGGTAAAAGTCCCACAAAATTGGAAGCAACGTCTCCAAAATGACCTAAATTGTGTTGACGGGGACGTTAAAGCTCAAATCAAACAAAAAAAAACTTATTACATGTACTTGCCATTTCTGACACCATGTTGGACGCCAATATTTCACATAGACATGTTTTCCTAATGTGAGCCGTCACGCTCCGAAATATGTGTTTGGAAAATAATGACACAGCAAAAACTCTAATCACCCTGCGCATCTGCATTGTCCTATCAATGTACGCTGTGCGCATTATGACCAAAAGTTTTTTTTTATGTTTTTTTTTTTTTTTTTTTTTTTTAATTGTTTATATTTTTTATTTATTTATTATTGTTTTTTTTTTTTGCAACAAAATTTCATTTCAGGATACAACGTATTGTATCAGCGTATATTTAACTTCGCATTGACGGTACTGTAAGATTTGCCTTTTTTCTCTTATTCAAAAACACTTATACAAGGACAAATAATTCAGAAGAAGAAGAAGAAATAGGAGGAGTTAGAGGATGAGAAGAAGAAGAAGAAGAAGAAGAAGAAGAAGAAGAAGAAGAAGAAGAAGAAGAAGAAGAAGAAGAAGAGGAAGGAAAAGAATCCATCCAGTGAATTCTCTTTTTTAGCTCACCTGAGCACGAAGTGCTCATGGTGAGCTATTGTGATCGGTCAATGTCCATCGTCCGTCGTGCGTCGTGCGTCGTGCATCGTGCGTCGTGCGTCGTGTGTAGTGCGGCGTCAACAATTTGCTTTAAATGCTAACTCCTCCTAAATCCTTGAGCCAAATTAAATGAACCTTCATAGGAATATTGCTGAGGTGACCCTCTACAAAAATAGCTAAAATTGTTTCGCTCCGCTTAACAAGATGGCCGCCATAGCTAAAAATAGAAAAATCTTTAAACGACAACTTCTCCTGTACCTTAAGGCCAATTTCATTCAAACTTTATGGGAATGTTGCTTAGGTGACCCTCTACCAAAATAGCTAAAACGTTTCCGCTTCGGTGAACAAAATGGCCGCCAGAGCTAAAAATAGAAAATTCTTTAAACGACAACTCCTCCTGTACCCTTTGGCCAAATTTATTCAAACTTCATAGGAATGTTGCTTAGGTGACCCTCTACTAAAATAGCTAAAACGGTATTGCTCTGATGAGCAAAATGGCCGCCATAGCTAAAAATAGAAAAACATCGTAAATTTGCTTCAAACACAAACTCCTCCTCAACCCGTGGGCCAATTTGATTCAAACTTAACAGGAATGTTGCCCAAATGAGTCCCTACCAAAATAGCTAAAATCGTTATGCTTTGACAAACAAGATGGCCACCAGAGCTAAAAATAGAAAAAAATCTTTAAACGACAATTCCTTCTGTACCCTTGGGCCAATTTTATTCAAACTTCATAGGAATGTTGCTTAGGTGACCATCTACCAAAATAGCTGAAAAGTTTCTGCTCTGATGAGCAAATTGGCCGCCACAGCTAAAAATAGAAAAACATCGTAAATTTGCTTCAAACACGAACTCCTCCTTAACCCTTGGGCCAATTTGATTCAAACTTCACAGGAATGTTATGTAGGTGATTCCCTAAAGAAATATCTAAAATCATTCCGCTCTGACTAACAAGATGGCCGCCAGAGGTAAAAATAGACAAAATCTTCAAACGACTACTCCTCCTTTACCCTTGTGCCAATTTCATTCAAACTTCATAGGAATGTTGCTTAGATGACCCACTACCAAAATGGCTAAAACGTTTTTGCTCTGATGAGCAAAATGGCCGCCATAGCTAAAAACAGAAAACTTTGTAAATTTACGTCAAAACGCAACTCCTCCTCAACCCTTGGGCCAATTTGATTCAAACTTCACAGGAAATGTGGTGACTCCCTACCAAAATAGCTAAAATCGTTCAATGCGGCGAACAAGATGGCCGCCAGAGCTAAAAATAGAAAACATCTTCAAACGACAACTCCTCCTTACCCCTTGGGTCAATATGATTCAAACTTCACAGGACTATTATGTGGTTGACTCCCTACCAAAATAGCTAAAATTGCTCCGCTCTGACTAACAACATGGCCTCCAGAGCTAAAAATAGAAAAATTCTTCAAACGACAATTCCTCCTTACCCCTTGGGTTAATTTGATTTAAACTTCACAGGAATATTATGTCGGTGACCCTCTACCATATTAGCTAAAATGATCCCGCTCCGATGAACAAAATGGCCACCAGAGCTAAAAATAGAAAAATTCTTCAAACGACAATTCCTCCTTACCCCTTGGGCCAATTTGATTCAACCTTCACAGGAATATTATGTCGTTGACCCTCTACCATAATAGCTAAAATGATCCCGCTCCGATGACCAAAATGGCCACCAGAGCTAAAAATAGAAAAACATTGTAAATTTGCTTCAAACTTCACAGGAATGTTGCCCAGGTGACTCCCTACCAAAATAGTTAAAATCATTCCACTCTGATAAACAAGGTGGCCACCAGGGCTAAAAATAGAAAAAATCTTCAAACGACAACTCCTCCTGTACCCTTTGGCCAATTACATTTAAACTTCATAGGAATGTTGCTTAGATGACTCTCTACCAAAATAGCTAAAATGGTCTCGCTCCGATGAACAATATGGCCGCCAGGGCTAAAAATATAAAAACATTGTAAATTTGCTTCAAATGTGAACTCTTCCTAAACCCTTGGGTCAATTTACTTTTTTCTAATATTTGTATTTATTCATTTAGTTATCATTTCGAAAAACTACCACCTGGAGGGCAAATGATGTCTGGACAACGTCGAGTCAACATCAATGTAGCGCCGAGGCATTACATCGATGTGGATTCAACGTTGTATACGCGTTTGGTGGGGAGAGGCCAAGAAAATTAGATTCCAGTTCTCCGCTTCTTGTTTCGTTCAGTACCACCTAGTGGGCAAGTGATGTCTAGGTCACGTCGCATCAGTGTCGATACTGCGCCATGACGTTGTATGGACGTTTATTCGATGTTGTATGGCCACTTTGTGAGAAGCTGATAAGAAAATTATCATTTATAGTTGTAATTCTTTAGTGTTATCTCACAGCACCACTCAGCGGGCGGATGATCTCTTGACAACGTCGCATCGTCGTCGATGTAGCGTCATGACGCTGCATCGACGTTGTTTCGACGTCGTATACGTTGTATACGTGCTCTGCTGGGAGTAGATAAGGAAATATGTATTTACCTTTTTTCTCTCTTCTTCGTACAATACTACCCAGCGATCAAGAGATGCCAGGGCAGCGTCGCATGGGCGTCGATGTGGCGTAATGGCGCTGCACCGACGTTGATGTGACGTTGCATACGTGTTTTGTGTGCCCGCTGGACAGGTGTCCGATCTGCATTGCCAAAATGTATTTTGTTAGCATCAATGCGACTGATGGGGTATCATAGCCATAACAGAAACGCTATTTCTGTTTAATATCTTCACTGAGTCATATCAGTGTGGTAATCTTACAACCATAGACAAGTCAGCACCATCTATGTCTTACCTCTGATGACAGAACTTCTGTCAGATAATTCAGATAATTATGACGTCACGTACCTCATAATTCAGCAGAAAAAAGGTTAAAATTGCCTCTCTCGGCATTAGCTCTGCCGTTGAATATGTAAGTAGTATCATATTCTAACCATTCTGATTTTCTGAAGTGTCATAAAATGTTGTATATATCGGTAATCTCTGATACATAATATGTATGTCAGCGATGTTAAATCATTCCTTGCTGTCTATGTCATTCAGTCTGTCACAAATGTCATAGCAATAATTCAAACATCATAAACCAGTTACGTCAGTCTCGGTTGCATGACATGTATGTCAATGATGTCGAATTATAACCTTGTTAGAAACGCGGTCATAGAATAACTGATATTTCTGCTATGTTAACTGTGTAAATAATATGCCTGTTATAAAATGACCATGTCTGTAAATACTATGTTAAGGGGCCGGAGTATTTGGGATTCTTACCATGCCTTCTCTTTGTGAACAGCGTCATATATGGTTCAATTCATGTGCCTCGCCGTTGGTGTTGGGGACGTCCTGACACCGCTGTATCGTTCAACGATGCAGCGAGGTCAGTGCAGCCCTGTCGAGATTGCGATGAAGCATCTGAGCCCTAATTTCTACCAAGTGTCGTCCGGGATGCCCGACTTGTTTGTGTCTTAACCAGGTATGACAGAGGCGTGGATCAGCATGCATATTCGCTCAGTCTGTATGGCGCCTCTGTCACTTCTTTTTCGCACTAGTACGACGCTCTTATGATAAGCATAACAACAACAAAAATACCTTTCTTATAGTATTTCCAGGAGTTACATGTATTGATCCATCTGAATAGTGGAAAATTATATCCGTATTTGTAACACACTGACACACTTGTACTCCAGTCATGAATGAACCTGGCTCACGACACCCACGTGCCAAGGAGTCGCACGAGCGATTTTTAAACCACATGACATTAGGGTCGTTACGCGGTACAACGATACTTATTGCCTTCAGTGCGGACATTTGGCATATGCCTATGATTCGCGATCTAGTGAAATAAATCGCCAGATGCATAATTGGATCCTTCAAGTTTTCGCCCCGACGGCGGAGGCACTGGCCGTACTGCGCGCATGCGCAGTCGCACATTGGCCCTCGCCGTTAGCGTATGGCATAAGTGTCGTTGTCACGCGTTCCGGCGCTTGCAACCGGTGATTAAGTCTACATTAAGATACAATGACATTAGGTCATGTCAGCGACTGTCATAATATTACACAACTGCAAGTCCATGTCAGCAAAATGTAAACCTGTGAAAGTTAAGTATTGTCGGGGGAATGTCTGCTACAGTCGGTTTATGAAGCCGGTTTATAAAAATTGTCATACATGTATCAGGTAATGTCAGTGATTCCTATGCCACATTACTTTCATACCAGTAAGTTACCTGACATAAAATAACCATGTAAAATAACACGACATTTATGTGAATTGTCACGCAAACAATTTGTTTTGTAATGCACTGCTCATGCCAGTGCCACAAATGTTTCAGGCTCATAATTTAGATGTCAGTATCATGTATGCACATTACGACTCGTAAATTTATTTGTATGTCAGGACAATATTATGTCTGAGATAGGATAGATAGGCTTATGTAACAGACATGGAAACAAAATTTCCTTCATGATCATGGTAAAATAGTCATTGTAAGAGAACTATATCCTTTGCAACAATGTAGTAATGTGTGTTGGCACTTTGTCTTCAACGATACTTCCTTGTTGGTTTTGTTTCTGATATTTACAGCCATGCCAGTAATAAGTTTGTCATATGCATGTGAAGCTATTGAAGCCACCTGCTTCTTACAGAATAGCCATTTCAGCTTTTATCTCATCGCATAATAGTCATAATTATAGTATTGTAAGTTATTAATGCAACGGTGGAAGTTTCGCTAAAGAAAGCTAGTAATATACACGTTACTTGTCAGTAAAATGCCAGCCACACAGCAGCCATTAAATTAACACCATCTTGAACAAAATATATGTTCAATTTGACTCAGTAAAACAAGAGAGAATTCTAGGATTCCAGACACTTATATGCATCCAACAATTTGTAATCACCAAAAATGTTCATTTTAGTCCCCTTCCTCTGCTAGTATCATTATGTTTTTGATTATGTATATGTTCCTTTATGTTTGTCCATCATGTAAACTAATCAACGTCGTCTCAGCGCTCCACGGGGGAAACCATGTACATGTTTCAATTATCCTAGGAAATGTTATAAATCAACGCAACCTATCGTTCCAAAGAAACTATTTCGTGCCCTAATTGATTGCATAACATGATTGAAATTCAAATTTACAGGATACGGATAGGGTTGCATTATTGTCGCCAAGCTAAGGCTAAAGGTCTAGAGTATCTTAACTATTTTGATCTTCTTGTCATCATAGCAATGCTACTAATAGGGGGCATAGAGAAAAACCCCGGACCATTAGATGAGTCTTTGAATTCATCGACCTCTGAACCTACTTTTCGAGAAATTACCCTCAACAGCAAATTTTCTATTGTTCACTATAATATTCAGAGCCTAACTAACAAAGTAGACGTTATAGAGTCTGAATTACGAAATTTTGATGCTATTTGCCTCACGGAAACATGGTTAGATAACAGAGTACCTAATGAAACAATAAAAATAAATGGATTTAGCTTATATCGTCGTGATCGCATGGGAGATAACCATGGAGGCATTTGTGTATATGTGCGTGATTCTATTTTTTCCCGTAGAAGACCTGACCTTGAACTTCCGCAAATTGAATGTGTATGGGTTGAAATTTGTATTCATAACAGGAAAGAGTTGTTGGGTACGTTTTATAGACCTCCTAATTCAAATAACGCAATCTACACATGCATTGAGGACTCATTCGGGCTAGCATTTGATACTAATATTTCAAATGTAACAATAACAGGAGATTTTAATTTTGATGTATCAAAACAAACGTCCCATAGGAAAATTAATGATTTATGCCAGCATTTTAACTTGGACCAAATTATAACTGAAACCACGCACTATACAGAGAACTCCGAATCAATTATTGACCTATTTATGGTGTCAAACAAGAACAGGGTTGTTCTGAGTGGCGTTGGTGAGCCCTTTCTTGATCAAAACATAAGGTATCACTGTCCTATATATTGTGCATATAATTTTAACAAAATCACATCCCCAACTTACACAAGACAAATTTATTTATATCATAGAGGCGATTACCAAACACTTACCCGCAAACTAAATGAAACCAACTGGAATTCACTGAAGGACGACGATGTAGATATCTATGCTAAAAATGTAACCGATGTGATCTTGAATCTTGTAAACAAACATATTCCAAATAAAACGATACATATTCGCAAATCCGATCCACCATGGCTGACTAATGATATAAAGAAACTTATGAGAAAACGTAAACGCCTGTATGATAAGTACAAAAGAACAAAACAAGAGCAAGATTTTAATAAATACAAACAAGTCAGAAACCAGGTAACTTCTTTTATTCGAAGAGCTAAAGACGATGAACTCAACAAATTAAAGAATAAACTTAAAGATCCCAATATAAATCAAAAAGATTGGTGGAAAACATTAAAAAATTTCATTAAACCAGAACAACAATCTTCTATACCTCCACTGAAAGCCGATAACATTATTATTTGTGACGACAAAGAAAAAGCCGACCTACTTAACGATTTTTTTACACAACAAACAATTTTGGATGAAGTTAACGCGTCCTTACCACAAGCAACAAATACAACACACAACAAACTCGAGTCTATTATTATTACAAGAGAAGATGTGAAATCTATACTCTCGTCACTACCCACAGGCAAGGCGTCAGGCCCTGACCTTATTGGTAATAAAATTCTCAAGGATCTTGCCGAGCCTCTAACATCCCCTCTAAAAGATCTTTATAACTTCTGTCTTGAGAAGGGTAGATTTCCAGCTATGTGGAAACAAGCCAACGTTACTCCTATTTACAAAAAAGACGATCCTTCCGAAGTGTCCAACTATAGACCAATATCTCTCCTTAGTACTATTGGAAAAGTTCTTGAAAAAATCGTTCACAAATATATTTTTAACTTTTTTCGAGAAAATGCCATAATAACGCCATTACAGTCTGGCTTTGTACCGGGTGATTCTACTGTAAACCAGCTAACTGATATGTACAATACTTTCTGTCAAGCTCTAGACGAAGGCAAAGAAGTAAGAGCAATATTTTGCGATATTAGTAAAGCCTTCGATAGAGTTTGGCATAAAGGCCTTCTGTATAAACTTTCTTCTGTTGGCATTTCTGGACAGCTCCTCCAATGGTTTTCAGACTATTTAGAAAACAGAAAACAACGTGTTGTCTTACCTGGAACAGCTTCGAGCTGGACTTCAATAAAGGCTGGCGTCCCTCAAGGTTCTATTCTCGGTCCTCTCCTTTTTCTAATTTATATTAACGATATTGTCGAGGATATTCACTCTTCTATCAGACTCTTTGCTGATGATACAAACCTTTATATTATTGTTGATGATCCTGTTGATGCCGCTGATAAACTAAATACTGATCTCTCTAAAATTAACGAGCGGGCTAAACAGTGGCTCGTCAAGTTCAATCCATCTAAGTCGGAGTCAATGGTATTTTCCAGAAAAAGGTACAAGCCTAACCATCCTCGAGTCTTTATGAATGAAACCCAGATAAATGACGTAACATCTCATAAACACCTCGGTGTTGTATTTTCCAGTGATTGTACATGGCATGAACACTTAGAGTATATAAAAACTAAAGCATGGAGCCGTATAAATATCATGAGAAAACTAAAATTTAAACTCGATAGGCACTCGCTTCAAACAATATACTTTTCTTTTATTAGACCATTACTTGAATATGCGGACGTCGTTTGGGATAACTGTACTTTGTATGAAGTTAACGATTTAGAGAAAATACAAAACGAAGCTGCTCGCATCGTCACCGGTGCAACAAAACTAGTCTCTATAGAAAGTCTTCATAATGAAACCAAATGGGAATCATTAGCATCACGTAGGAAGAAGCACAAACTACAACTGTTTTATAAAATGCAAAACGGCTTGACTCCTGACTATCTTTCTTCACTGGTACCCGCCCCAGTAGGTAACAATTCTACTTACAACTTACGTAACGCACGAGACCTAAGTACTGTACAAGCACATTCTCAACTCTATTATAAATCCTTCCTTCCATCAGTTGTACGAGACTGGAATGGACTGTCTGAAGAAATAAGAAATTCGCCAAGCCATGTCTCCTTCAAAAGACAACTTGGTCTTAACCTGGCTTCTTTGCCGAGGTACTTCTGTAACGGCAAGAGGACAGGTCAGATTTATCACGCTCGTCTGAGAATGAGATGCAGTTCTCTCAATCAACATCTATTTTCAAAAAACATTATTGAAAGCCCACTTTGCGTCTGCGGAGCTGTCGAAACTACTCAACATTTTCTATTTTCCTGCACACGATACACACATCTACGACAAGACCTCTACACTGAAATACAACCAATATGTCAGCCGTCTCTTGACGTACTTCTGTTTGGAAACCACGAATTATCGGATTCTAATAACAAGCAGATATTCTTAGCCGTTCAAGAATTCATAATCAAAACTAAACGATTCGTAGTAAACTTATAAGCTCCTGTAGATAATATAATCCTATTATAAATAACCATATCTACTTATAGTATCATTAATATTTTCCTTTACGGCAGGATTCGTGCTATACTAGACCTCTAGCTTAACTTGGCCAGACAAGCTAAATGTGTAACATAAGATGTCACACTATCTACATTCATCTATTGTATTTTACATTCCATGTCCCCCGTGGAGCCAATCCAGCTAGACGCTAGGAATAAGTATCTAGAAATGAGTTTAACAAGAATATCCATAATAATATCATAGGTCATTTTCACTTGTTCTGTATTATCACAAGTCACAACGCTACTATTGTACATTGATTTTTGTAAAAATGGGAGACAGAGTTCCATAAGTCTTTCGACTTTCTTCTGAATCCCATTGTATAATATTGTCTTTGTTGATTTATCTGTATGTATGTATATCATGTATTATACAAATAAATAAACGTTTAAACTAAAATAGCTAAAATCGTTCAACGCGGCGAATAAGATGGCCGCCAGAGCTAAAAATAGAAAAAATCTTCAAACGACAACTCCTCCTTACCCCTTGGGTCAATTTTATTCAAACTTCACAGGAATATTATGTCGTTGACTCCCTACCAAAATAGCTAAAATTGTTCCGCTCTGACTAAAAAGATGGCCGCCAGAGCTAAAAATAGAAAAATTCTTCCTCCTTATCCCTTTGGCCAATTTGATTCAAACTCCACAGGAATATTATCACGTTGACCCTCTACCATATTAGCTAAAATGATCCTGCTCTGATGAACAAAATGGCCACCAGAGCTAAAAATAGAAAAACATTGTAAATTTGCTTCAAACTTCACAGGAATGTTGCCCAGGTGACTCCCTACCAAAATAGTTAAAATCATTCCACTCTGATAAACAAGATGGCCACCAGGGCTAAAAATAGAAAAAAATCTTCAAACTACCGCACTGGGGCCGACCAGTTAAATACATGGGCTTGTATAGGGAAATCCTATAAAAATCTTCTTCTATGAAACCGTAGGGCCCAGGTCTTTGATATTCGGTATGAAGCTTCATCTAGTGGACCTCTACCAAGATTATTCAAATTGTAGCCCCGGGGCCAAAAATGCCCCTGCCACAGGACCCACTGGTTTTACATAGGCTTATATAGGGAAAACCTTAAAAAAATCTTCTTGTCTGATATCAGAAGGCCCAGGTCTTTGATATGTGGTATGAAGCTTCACCTAGTGAACCTCTACTAAGATTGTTCAAATTATAGCCCTGGGGCTAAATATACCCCAGCGCCGGGGTCTACCAAGATTTTTCAAATCATAGAGTTGGGGCCAAAAATTGCCCCACCCTGGGACACCCATGTACATATCTTAACTCAGGTGAGCGAATTAGGATCATCATGGTCCTCTTGTTTTTTTTTTTGTTTTTTTTTTTGTTTTTTTTTTTTAGCTAAATTCTAGATTTAGATACGCACCCAACTGAGGTAATGGCCAAGTATAAGTAGATAGGTAAAACGAAGAAGAAAAAGAAGAAGAGGAATATGGTACAGGTCTGAGAGTTTAGCTATTTTTAAAGACAGTCCATAAAAATAAAGACAAACTTTAAATTTATGGACTCACGTGTCTCTAGAAAGCAATGAAAATCGTAAGAATTTTCAAAAATTCAAAAATCGCAGAATGTGTATTATATAAACTTTTCCGTTACATGATGAATTGTATACACAGAAAGTTTTGTCTCAAACTGTTGTCTACTTTTCGAGTTGGCGTGCACGCCTATAGGTATCGTGCGCGTGCATTTCACCAGCCCATCTCTCTCAGCGTATCCGTCCCAAAATTACGAGATCTCGCGAATTGAAAACTGGCGAGAAACGCTTACATTTTTGGCCGGAATTTTTTCTCTTTCCGTAAATGTTCAAGATCTTTCTAAATTCCAAGAACTATAACGTATCCTTTTTAACAAATAAATGCGTTTTAAAAAATAAAAGTTCATTTTCCCGGCGTTTGTTCGAAAAATGCGTGACCGGTTCTAAATCATTGATCGACGTTATTCAGGCGCTTATCAGAATTAATTAGGCATAAACGTTAAAGATTCCACAAAAATGAGAATCAGTCTTTTGTTTACCTTCCGTCTGCGCGTTACAGTTTTTGGCCTGTCGACAACAATTGTTTTGACAGTTCATTTGGAGATTTTGCCGCTTTGTATGCTTATATTCTGATACTTTGATAGAAAGACATTGAAAGGCTAGTTTGTACAGCCGGGGAAGTATTTGTAAAAAGCTGTTTCTGTCAAAAATTCTATATTTCTGCGACTATGCTGTATTCTTCACAGATTTGGGTGCATTTGATTTTGTAAAACACACACACTGGTATTTCCTAATCCTGATTCAGATCATACATCATGACAAATTGCCTGGCAAGTTCATATGGTGTTAGATATCTATCTATCTATCTATCTATCTATCTATCTATCTATCTATCTATCTATCTATCTATCTATCTATCTATCCAAACGACAGTGCACTTTTTGCCATTCTATCTATCTATCTGCTGATACTGCGTCGGTCACATTTGACCATTACCGCAGGTGTATATTACATACACTCCAGGTTTTGCAGGATGAAAGCCTACACAGTAATCATGTAATTACGGTAGGGATCTTTAACCTGCACAGGGGATGGTTCTCCCTGCACAGTTAACATCCCGATCCGAAGGACGGTGCACTTTTTGACATCATCCCTGCAAATGATGCCAATGGAGCGTGTTCGGACACCGAAATTTTATCGCAGCTGCCGGGGATCGAACCCGGGACCTCTAGCATCAGAGGCAAGTGCACTTACCACTGAGCTATCACGTTCACCCGGCAGATAATGCAAATGGAGCGTGTTTGAATCCGGAAATAATCACTGCCACCATGAATCAAACCGGGGCCTCTAGAGCCAGAGGCAAGTGCACTACCTCTGATCTATCTATCCTGTGATCGGTCACTTTTGACCATTACTCGCAGGTGTACATTTAGCACACACAAGGTTTGTAGGATGAAAGCCTACACAGTTATCCGAACGACGGTGCACTTTTTGCCATTCACCCAGCAGATGATGCCAATGGAGCGTGTTCGTATCCAGAAATAATCACTGCCACCAGGAATAAAACCGGGGCCTCTAGCGTCAGAGGCAAGTGCACTAACGACTGATCTATCTATCTATCTATCTATCTATCTATCTATCTATCTATCTATCTATCTATCTATCTATCTATCTATCTATCTATCTATCTATCTATCTATCTATCATTTGCACTGAGGAGTTCTGTACCTCACAACATGACATTATTTAAAGATCCCGACCATAGACTTACATCCAATAGATAGATAGATAGATAGATAGATAGATAGATAGATAGATAGATAGATAGATAGATAGATAGATAGATAGATAGATAGATAGATAGATAGATAGATAGATAGATAGATAGATAGATAGATAGATAGATAGATAGATAGATAGATAGATAGATAGATAGATAGATAGATAGATAGATAGATAGATAGATAGATAGATAGATACCTAACACCATATGAACTTGCCATCGGAATTCGATCAACAGTGATGGCCCTGATCAGATCTGCATTCTGCTACATCTGAATTGGGATTGCATGCACTGTTTGCCCATTTGATATTCTTTTTGGGGACATTCTGTACAGAAAGGGGCTAACATGACAGGTCGACTTAAACACTGTTAAACTGATGATGTTAGGCAAACTGCCTGAGTGGTTGGATATACATTGTATATTCTAAATAGTGTTCAATGCATCGTTAGACTATAAACAAATTGAAACGGGCCTCCGTGGCCTAGTGGATAAGAGCGCTGACTCTTAGTCATTAGGTCTCTCACCGCCGTAGGTTCAAGCCTCGCTCGGGCCACGTGTGAGACGCCAAGTTCTGCAACGGAAGGTCAGGTGGTTTTTCTCCGGGTACTCCGGTTTTCGCCCACCTCTGATTAACGATCAGCTCGATATGAGTGAAATAATCTTGAAAAGGCCGTAAAACCCAAACCAAAAAAAAAAATAACATAATCAGCCAGATTCATTCAAATTTCATGTCACAGCTAGGATACAGGATATAAGTATGGAGCACACTAGCTGATATAGGGTAAGTCTTTAGAAATCTTCTCTGAAACTGCAAAGCCCAGGTCTTTCATATTTGGTTTGAAGCTTCAAATTGTCAACCTCTACCAAGATTGTTTAAATTATAGCCCTGAGGCCAAAAATGCCCCCGCTCTGGGGCCCTTGGGTTTTACATAGAATATATGGAAAATCTTGAAAAATCTTCTTCTCTAAAACACAAGGCCTAGGTCTTTGATATTTGGTTTGAAGCTGCATCTAGTGGACTTCTACCAATATTGTTCAAATTATAGACCTGAGACCAAAAATGCCCCCGCCTCGGGACCCTTTGGTTTTACATAGACTTATATAGGGAAAAGCTTTAAAAATCTTCTTCTGTGAAACCAGAAGACGTAAGTCTTTGATATTTGGTTTGAAATTTCATCTAGTGGACCTCTACCAAGATTGTTGGCCAAAAATGCCCCTACCCCGAGACCCTTTGGTTTTACATAGACTTTTCTAGGAAAATCTTTAAAAATCTTCTTCTCTGAAACTGCAAGGCCCATGTCTTTGATATTGGGTATGGAGCTTCATCTACTGGACCTCTTCCAAGATTGTTCAAATTATAGCCCTCGGGGTACAAATGCCCCCCCCCCCCCGGGCCCTATGGTTTTACATAGATTTATATACTAGAGATACCGTATTCGCCCTAATTACCGCACATGCTCCTATAAGCGCAAACCAAAACTATTTTTGAAAAGGAAATGCATAAGCAGACACTTTACAGTAACCTCTCCTTCAAGCTCTCAAGCAAATCTATAAAAAATACCATTATTTTACCTTCAACAGTGAAGGTAATGCTTAAGTATCCTTTTCCATCCCATTAAATATCAGTATGCATCATATCGGAAGCTATTTTTTCGTATCAACTGTGCGCTAATTAGGTAGATTTCTCTCCATGATTTTTTGACACGATTTGGAAAAAACTAAGGGCACGGTGCGGTAATTAGAGCGAATACTGTAATCTTTGAAAATCTTCTTCTCTGAAACAGCAAGGTCCAGGTCTTTGATATTTGGTGTGAAGCTTCATCTAGTGGACCTCTATCAAGATTGTTTAAATTATAGCCCTGAGGCCAAAAATGCCCCCGCCCCGGGGCCATTTGGTTTTACATAGGCCTATTTAGGGGCTCACTTGTTACTCTTTGGATCAGGTGAGCGATCCAGGGCCATGATTGGCCCTCTTTGTTTTGAATTGTACTGTGTTGGTGGTGGGGGTGGGGGCGGGGGTATATTAGTAACTTTAAGCCGAGCATTAAATAAGAGTTATAACTATAATACAGAGATTAAGATTCCCATGAGTTATCAACCAATCTCTTTAGTTGCTTCAGAATGTTGTTCAATCACTATCCACTTTATTAATTTTTGTACAAATGATTTTGTAGAGAATTTTAAATTGAAAATCCCTGACCATAGTGTTGATTGATTGTTGATTGATTGTTGAAATTGACATAGTAATAACCATGCCCGTGACTAGGCAGTGCCTGATTTCATATTATAAAACGTCTACGGAAGATATTCTTGTTTAGGTTTTCTCCCTTCATGTACTTTACAACAAGTGTGCCACGCATCAGGTGACATATTTCATTGTTTATAGTGTAAGGGAGAAAGCCTGAACTACATAGAATCAATTATCTAAGTTCTTGAATTGTTAATCAACAAGACAACATGCCCCATGGGCCAGTTCAGATAAGCTTCGTTAGCCTTGTGTTATTCGTTAAGTCTTCGTTAAGCCTTCGTTAGCTAAAACTTGATTTCAAAGTACCCATCGTTAATAACGAACACTTAACACATTTTCGTTAATGCGACAGAATTTAACGACGACTCTAGGGTCGTCGTAAGGCATTCGTTAAGTAGGAATTTCCGAGTATCTATCTGGGAAGAAAATGGTTAGCTCAGATAGATATTTGGAAAGTCTATGACATTGCGAGTATGATGATAAATAAATAAAATAAAATAAAAGAATAAATAAAAATAAATAAATAAATGATTGTAACAATAAATTTCTATTATTCTTATCATCACTCAATCTGATAATTCTAATTAAACAGAAGAAGACGGAACAAAATATAAACTGGATTTATTATCAGTTAAGGTCAAGGTCAAATATCGAAACTATTGATTATTTCGTTCCCAGGGTCTTTCATTTTTGGTAAAATCACGGTCAAATATTGATATTCAACGTTTTGGGAGTGATGATTTTCTCAGGGTGTGATAGATGGCGACATGAGCTCGAGCATCGATAATCACTGTTCCTAGTTTCGGCCAATTCGGCCTCATCATTGACCCCAGATTTTCCCAGATATCGCAGTGAAGGACTGGAAAATGCAGTCCACTATCATGAATGACAAGGAGACTTTCTACGACCGCCAAAGGCGTTTACTAAAATTGCTCGAGTTCGAACTATTTCTTTCTTTTTTTTTTTTTTTTTTTTTTAGGTTCAACGTCCCCGCCAATTCTGTCGGACTGTTACCCGACATTAAGATGAGATGACATCGCAAGCCCTGTCGTCCAATTAAACCAATAGGGTTTATAAGCATGGCCGGTCCGACCCACCCAGCTTTACCTGGGCAGGCTTAGCTCCTCCAAGCCGTTAACCACAGTACTCGTGTGTGGCCTGATTCAACTCTGCGTGAAAGCATCATGCAGCCCATCTACTTCTTCAAGCCCCGAAGGGCGGGCGCGGGAGTTCGAATTATAATCAACATATAGTCTATGTTATTCCATTTTCGCAGAAATCGCTCTTTTTCTTGCGAGACAACGGCGTCGACGCCAGGCCATATTACGTCCCTTGTGCGACCGGCTTAATCCTTTTGATTACATGCAATTAGAGGAGTTGCTCAAGCAGTACAGATTTAATGGTATCTTTGAATTATGCTGGCTTCTCCATAATGGCTTAAACTATCCTTTTCGATGGAATAATGCATTACCTTGAGATACTTCGCATCAGGGAGCTTCTTGTCTGTGAGTGAGTGTTTGAGTTTTACGTCCCACCAACAGCTAAGGTCATACGGAGACGGGACCTCGGTTTAAAGACTCATCCGAAAGTCTGGAGAAGCCCGGGATCGATCCTGCAACCTCTGGTTTACAAGGCGAGTAGCGTAACGACTACATCACGGAGGCTTATAATTCTTGTCTGTGTTAGCTGACAGGTAACTTCATGCCGTTTCGTATCACCTGGCAAGGTGGGCATCATTGTTTATACACTTTCCAACTACGTTAAATGCCATAGGGGATATTCAACAAGGATTCTACACTATTGCTAATTTTTCGAGAGTGTAAGGTGCTGTTTATGGGACTTTTATTCCAATAAAAGCTCCAAGCAAAGCTGACCACCTGTATGTGACACGTAAAGGGTACCACACCATAAATACCGGCCCCGATAGCTAAGTTGGTAGAGTGTCCGCTCCGGGGAACGGGAGCTCACGGGTTCGATCCCTGGCTGCGACATACCAAAGTCGTTAAGAATGGTACTAGCTGCTCCTCGCTTGACACTCAGATTTACGGGGTAGAGCTAGGACTGGTCGACCCAGTGTCAGGATAATGTGACTGGGTGTGTTATCATGTAATGTGTCTGGGACATGATACTTCAGTGAGGCAGCACTATAAAAGTGAGCATTGAGCTCCCTGTCGCAACCAGACACCGTCGTGATATGACTGAAAATTTGTTGAAAGCGACGTTAAACCCGAATTCACACACACACGCACACACACCACACCATAAACGTCCAGGGCATATGTGACGCAAATTATAACTTCCCGAACTTAGTGGTGAGATGGCCTGGAAGCACGCACGATGCGTATATTTTGATGAACAGTCGTGACATCTTCGAGACGGATCAAATACAGAATGCATGGCTATTGGGTGTTGGGTGACAGTGCATACCCTTTGAAGCCATGGCTTCTTACACCTGTATCTGATAAAAAAAAAAAAACATCTGAATGTCGCTACAGTGTTTCTCATAAAAGGACACGTTGCGTCATTGAACGAACGTGTGAAATTTGGAAATGAGGTTCCTGTGCCTTCACAAAACTGGCGGATGTTTGACCTTTTCCTCTAATCGTAACGTGAATATTATCGTATCAACGGGAACGTGAATAGTATCGTTTCAACGGGAATACTGCACAACCAATGTATGCGGAGAAACATACCTTTGCTATATGATGATGATGGAGGTGATGATGACGATCATCATCATGCTGACGATGCAGATGGTGACCATGAAAATGATGAGTGGAATGACGATGATGTAAATCTGCATGAAGGACGTCGACAAGAGATTATCTAATCAACACCGTTTTTCGCAGAGATAGATCTGTGGCGGATGTGAGTTCTGCCCCTAAAATTAGTTGAATTCCAGAAGTTTTATTTGATTTGATGTTTAATGTCCCCGTCAACACTTTAAAGGTCATTTTGGAGACGTTGCTTCCACTTTTGTAGAATTTTACCCGACATTGAGATGAAGTGACATTTAAAGCCCTGCTGCCAATAAAACTAATAGGGTTTATATTCATTGACTTGTTGAAACTGACCACGAACTGCTTAGAGGTTCTAATACTGCCCAGGAAAAGAAGTGCGAGTCGGACCGTCCATGCATATGAACCGTATTGGTTGTATGGGCGACAGGGCATGATAGGTCATTTCATCTCTGTGTCAGGTAAAAGTCCCATACAAGGGGAAGCAACGTCTCCAAAAAGATCTTTACAGTGTTGACGGGTACTTTAAACCTCAAATCAAACATGCAGAGCTGAGCCAATATTGATACAAAATTCACGTATCAACCAAATACATATAGAATTACATGACCAATTCAAGTATTTCTGGGTACATTATATGCAAACAAGCTTAAGAAGCAATTTACATGCGATAAAACAGCAAATTATCGTCGTCTAGACTCTTTTCTGCCACTTTTGCTGAAACAGTGGGACCTTTTCAGTTTCTTTCGGCTTTGTTTACCGCTGATCGCTGGCGTGTTTTCTTTCTACACGTTTTCTACACAGACGCGGTGTTTTTGTTACTTTAACTAACGAAACTTCGGTAAGGACTAGCTAACGAAGGACTAACGACTTTATATTTGAAATGACATTTCGTCATCGTTACGTCTTCGTTATCTCTTCGTTAATATCTTCGTTAAGCCATCGTTAAATATAACTAACGAATATTTTATTTGAACTAATCCAATCAGTTTTCAGCTACGCGCAGATTATCATGTAATTAAGAAGGTTGCGTAACACATGTACTGCGATTTTCGAATTTTTGAAAATGCTTACGATTTGCATTGCTTTCTAGAGACACGTGAGTCCATAAATTTAAAGGCTGTCTTTATTTTTATGGACAGTCTTTAGAAATAACTAATCTCTCAGACCTGATTATGTCAATATTCATCAACGTTTACATTCGGTTCGGTAAATTGACCGGCTCGATATGACCTAAATAGTGTTGACTGAACCGTTCAACGCCCAAACAAACTAACAATTTAACTTTCTCACCCTTCCACTGATTCAAGAAGGACAGCTGTCAGGTTGTGACGAAAGAATGCGCAACATACATGTTAAACGCCTAGCGATAACCCATCATGGCTTAAATAGTGCTGACGGTGCCGTTAAACTACAAGCCAAATAAAAATCAAACCACTTAAAGTTCACCACAGCCTCATTACAACACGGTTCGTAAAAACACGGTTTTGGATACAACACGGTTTCAAGAGGGATTCCTAAAATGCACAGATTATATAGAAAAATGACCATAAATGGTCATTTTTCTATATAATCTGTACATTTTTGGTTTTGATATAACACGGTTGTTTAACTTACACGGTTTGTGTTTGGACCCCATTAATTATAAAGAGGTTGTGGTGCACTGGTGGGTCGATTGTCTCTGATTTGTTTGTTTGTTTGATTTTAGCCTTAACGTCCCCGTCAACACGGTAAAAGTCATTTTGGAGACGTTGCTTCCAATTTTGTGGACTTTTACCCGACATTGAGATGAAATGACATCTCAAGCCCTGCCATCCAATGAAACAAATAGGGTAAATAAGCCTGGACGGGCCGACGCGCACCGCTTTGCCTGGGCAGGCTTAGCTCATCTTAGTGGTTTACCAGTATACTCCTGTGCGGGACGGTTTCAGCTCTGCGTGGAAGCATCGCATCATGCAGCCCATCTATTTCTTCAAGCCCTGATGGGCGGAGTCTCAGTGTAGGCTTAATCGGGACTTAGAGTGTTTCGTTTAACCCTTAATTCCCGTACTGTAAGCAAACAGGGTAGACAACATGTATGATCGGACGGTGCAGAACATAAGGCTTCTGATCTGGGTCAGCACGGTTTGCAAAGCCCAACCCACGATTCCAGTCCAGGTTCTGAAGATAACCATCCTGCACAACACTCTTATTACGAAAACACGCCTATACAAATACATGGTAAATCTATACCACCGAAAATATGTAGAAGCCTCCGTGGTGTAGTGGTTACGCTACTCGCCTTGTAAACCAAGGGTCGCAGGATCGATCCCGGGCTTCTCCAGACTTTCGGATGAGTCTTTAAACCGAGGTCCCGTCTCCGTATGACCTTAGCGGTTGGTGGGACGTAAAACTCAAACACTCACTCACTCACCGAAAATATGAGCATTTTAAGTTAAAAGATTGTGATATTTTTCTTATTTCTGCTCAAAATATAGATTGTGGGTACTCGTTAGAACCGCCTCATTGAGGCGGTTTTAACGAGTACCCACAATCTATATTTTAGAGCAGAAATAAGAAAAATAAGAAAAAATACCCCTGTAAACCCCAGTTTTACTATATATATGAAAGTGGGGTTCAATGGGGCCATAATTATATAGGCGTGTTTTCGTGACGTGACTTCGCAGCAATAAGAAAAACGTGGCTGTTTTCTATATATAAGTAACCATTTCCTGGATTATCTCCAACTCAGTGATAGTCACGTGAACTTTAGCATTGAAACGCTACGTACGTGCGTACCTGCGCGCGCGTGTGCGTGCGTGCGTGTGTGTGTGTGTGCGTGTGTGTGTGTGTGTTTTACTCTTATTTCACTTATTTCGAGCCGATCGTTAATTGGAGGTGGGCAAAAATGCCACCTGACCTCCCGTTTAGAACTTGGCGTCCCACATGTTCATGTAGCCCGAACGAGGTGCGAACCGCAGCGGTGAGAGAGTTGGCGCTCTTATCCACTAGGCCACGGAGGCCAATTTACTGTGCTTTATAAAAATTATAAATTTAGATCGATTGAAAAATAATCGACCAAAACAAAACGAACAAACAAACAAACAAAAAAAAAAAAAAAAAAAAAACATTTTGAAAGCACGTGAAAGAATTGGCTTTATGACTTGGTCAACTGATAAATAATCGACCAAAAACAAACAAACAAAAACTTGTTGAATGTACTTGTTAGAATCGAGTACCCACAGCATATGTTTCTATGTAGATAATAGAACAAATATCCGAAGATATCCTCTTCACTCTTAATCTGGGACCCCCATTACGCAAACACGCCTATACAAATACATTGCCACCTTTATCGCCGAAAAAATGAAAATTTTAAGATGAAAAATTGTGATATTTTTCTTATTTCTGCTCAAAATATAGAGTGTGGGCACTCGTTAGAACCGCCTCATTGAGGCGGTTCTAACGAGTACCCACAATCTATATTTTAGAGCAGAAATAAGAAAAATAAGTTTTACCCCTGCAAACCCCAGTTTGACTATATAAAAGTGGGGTTCGAGGGGGTCAAAATTATATAGGCGAGTTTTCGGGTTTTCGGCCGGGTATGCTATCATTTTGCACACGCCATCTTAAAAGTGCATCAGTCAGTTGTAATGCATACAATGTCATGCATTCTCATCTCTTTTCATAGGACAGTCACGATTCTGAATGTTTTTATTCAGCAAACGTGTAAAATATTTCAATAACGATATCGGGTGTCTGTATACTCATCGGCCTAGTTAGAATTAAAAGCTATATACCCGTATGTAGAGCAACTAAAAATAACAAATCTTTTATGAAATTCGATTTTTTCGTGTCACGATTTATGTCATAAGACCTTGTGAATAAGTATTCTACTGTGGAAAATATGCTACGGAAGAATACCGGGTGGAATGCATTTAAGAAATGATTTTTTTTCTGCTGTTCATGAAAGTATGATCGCAGTGGGTTTCGTGCAAAGTAAATGAACCCCGAGGGGTTTCATGTAAACTTTGCTAGCGGTCCGCTGTCGTTCATACTTTCATGAAAAGCAGAAAAATTCAGATTATTTTTATATTTACATTCTTTGCTCCTCGTCACTGACAGGGCGAAAAATAATGTTAGGACAAATTTTTAAGGCTGAAAAACATTTACACCTGTTTTTCTACAAAGAGCGGAATAGCGTTGGCTTCACCAACGCCCGTAGAGAACCATAGTTTAGACTGACTTCACTTGACGTCACTGAAAATCATGTGACTCGATGCGTTCATGGAAGTATGAACTACATTGTGTTCTATAGGTTTATATTAGCCGTTACACTGGAAATGTAAATATTTAGCAGTAACGAGACGCTCAGTCGGTACACAGGTGCAGTATCTTGCGGCACTGGGGCGTCCAGCTACTGATATCGGCTTACAGTTGCACAATGCCTGCTTTGATTGCAGCAGTGGTATGGGGTAGAGGGGTGGGCCAAATAATATTTCTTCTGTTCAGTTTCCTCTTTCTCTCCTGTTTCTAACTTTCATCTCCTCTACAATCTTCCTTCATTCCTCTCTCTGGGAGACAACACATATTGATTCGCTCCTGCCCATCGGGGCTTCAAGAAATATTTGGGCTGCATGATGCTTCCACGCAGAGCTGAAACCGACAGCACACGATTAGTGGTAGGCAAAGTAGTGCAGAACGCGGCGTCTGATCAGGGCCTCCACTGTTAGCTAAAAGTTCAGCCATTTTCCGAATAATGAAAACACAACCTGACACCCCTAAATTTTGAAACGGACTCCTGCTGTATATAAGGTGGAAGATTCCATTTGGTACAAAAAGGGTTAAGTGCTGTACATATCAAGGACTTATCAAGGTAATGATATTCACCATATTTGCATTATTTGCTGGCTCCCAGTTTTCACATTGTCAATATTGGAAAAAATAGGTAACCAGACCCCCCTGACCTTTTAAGGTCAGGGGGGTCTGGTTACCTGTTTTTCCAACGCTGATAACCTTCAGACTAGGAACCAGCAGATAATGCAAATAAGGTGAATAGAAAGTGTTCCGTCCTACTGGATGTACAATATCCAACAGAGTGACCTTTATTCAGTTTTTTTTTTCTGTTCATTTAAAACTCAGGCGTTCGTTCAAAGACGCTCAGTGCTGTTTCGTCTCTGTAAGAATCAACAAAACATGGAAATCATAAAGAAAAGGCCACTGTTTTGGGTAGTGCTACTTCTTGGGGGTTTGGCTTTCGTTTTTCATATGGTTGGATTTATAACCCCTGGATGGATTGTTGTTCGAGTAAAACCCGCCCCTATCGACTTTGTGGTCCGTCCTGGTCAACTATCTGGCGATCACTTGGATGAGGTTATTGATGTTGACAGGCCTCATAAACCGACAGGAAAACCGCATCATCCGACGCACAGACCGCATCATCCGACTGACAGACCCCAACATCCGACAGATAGGCCACATCATCCGACTAGAAAGCCGCATCATCCAACACACAGGCCGCATCACCCGACAGATAGACCGCATCCAGGTCCTCACCCAGGACCACATCCAGGACCACACCCAGGACCTCATCCTGGACCCGGACCACACCCAGGGCCACATCCAGGACCTCACCATAATTTTACTCGGCCACCACACCACAACGGATCGCATCCAACTGGTCATCCACACCATAATTTCACCAAACCTCCACACCATAATGGTTCGCACCCTACAGGTCATCCACATCCAACTGGAAGCCCGAGGCCACATCCAGGACCGGGGCCACACCCAGGACCGGGACCACATCCAGGACCGGGACCACACCCAGGACCGGGACCACACCCAGGGCCACATCCAGGACCACATCACAACGGATCTCATTCAACACACCGTCATCGTACGACAACAAACACTCCTCCTCCGATGTATGGCAGAGAAAAACGTGAGGTATTCGATGTCGAAATAGAGCGTCCAAGATGTGGTCATGTTCTAGAAACCTTTGTAAGTGCAGTGTTTCATTTTTTATTTGTTAGTTTAACTGCAAATTATTTCTTCGAATGCACCATGATAATAAGTCCGTGAAATGAACAACCTCTAAACCCCACTTTATATAAAGAAAACTGGGGTTTACAGGGGTATACGTTATTTTTTCTTATTTCTGTTCCAAGACATATGTTGTGGGTACTCGTTAGAACCGCCTAACGATCCCCCACAACCTATGTTTTGAGTATAAATAAGGAAAATATCTAAAATCTTCATCGACCATTTTTGAAATCTGAAAGACTGCTCTATGTAACAGAGATGTGTTATCGTTTGTTTGTTTGATTTGAGGTTTAACGTCCCCGTCAACACAGTATAGGTAATTTTGGAGACGTTGCTTCCAATTTTGTGGGACTCTTACCCGACGTTGAGATGAAATGACATCTCAAGCCCTGTCGCCCAATGAAACCAATAGGGTTTATAAGCATAGGCGGTCCGACTCGCACCACTTTGCCTGGGCCGGATTAAACCTTCTTAGCGGTTTACCAGTACTCATGTGTAGTCGATTTCAGCCCTGCATGCGTAGAAACATCATGCATGCAACCCAATCTATTTCTCAAAGCCCCAATGGGCGGGGGCCATCATTACACGGAATTGTTAACATGTTGTATAGTGCAACTCTTTTGGCTCGAACTTCGATATCTCGATTACCATGGTTGAGTCGAAATCTTTCTCGAGTCTCTAGGAAATTCTTCCGAGAATCCCAGGTAACAAATATTAACCCTTTTTGTATGCTAGTGGACTCTTCCATTCCTATATGTTAGACAAGTCCACTTGTCACATAAGGGGTGTCAGGCCTATTTTTTCGTTTTTATTCTATTTTAGACAGATAATTCTGTTAGCAAATAGTGCAAGCCCTGGTCAAACGCCGCGTTCTGCAGCGGTTCTGCGGCGTCTGATCTGGGCCTACACTGTTTGCCAAGGTACCCCTTATGGGGATTCCCGCATACAATGGGTTGAGGATAATTTTCGGAGCGTTTTTTTTTTTTTTTTAATTAAAAGTATAAGAATCTTGCATGGGTGCGAGGGGTGGATAGAAAATCCCTTCCGAGGGTCACAGTCCGGCATCACGAGGCTTGTCGTGTGATGCCGTGCTGTGATCCCGAGGGACGGATTTTCTATCCACCCCTCAAACCCATGGTAGATTTTTTTCTTGCATAACTTTTTTTTTTTGACCGTGGATTTTTAATAATGCAGTCACTTTTGTTGTCGCCGTCCACCATATTGTGACGACAATGTTGTGATTTTAGTGACGTCACGTAACGTGCTTGACGTCAACCTTAACGACGGCGCATCTGAGGTCGTATTTAACCACGTGAGACAAATCGATTATTTCTCCGTCCCTTGGTAAGAACACCAGGGTAAGAACAGAATTTCTCTTCCAGGCTAAAACTACAGGTTTCCTTATCTGGTGTGCAAGAAAACACACTCGTGCGCTGAAATGGCGTCGATCTTATCTCTAGAACAAAAAGCCCCCGCCCATAGGGGCTTGAAGAAATATATGGGCTGCATGATGCTTCCGCGCAGAGCTGAATCCGGCTCGCACACTAGTACTGGTAAACCGCTTGGAGGATTTAAGCCTGTCCAGGAACCGCGGTGTGAGGCGGACCGTCCATGCTAATAAACCCTATTGGTTTCATTGGGCGACAGGGCTTGAGATGTCATTTCATCTCAGTGTCGGGTAAAAGTCCCACAAAATTGGAAGCAACGTCTCCAAAATGACCTTTACAGTGTTGACGGGGACGTTAAACCTCAGATCAAACAAACAAACAAAATCTCTAGAACAAACAATTTTCAGAAGAAACTGTTTGATATTTTTCTTATCAATGGCCTTAACGAAAACCCGCCTATACAAATACAGTGTCAAGTTTACCGCCGAAAAAAAATTAAGATTAAAAATTGCGATATTTTTCTTATTTCTGCTCAAAACATAGATTGCGGGCACTTGTTAGAACCGCCTCATCGAGGCGGTCCTAACGAGCACCCACAACCTATGTTTTAAAGCAGAAATAAGAAGTATAAGGTTTACCCCTGTAAACCCCAGTTTTACCATATAAAAGTGTTGTTCAAGGGGGTCAAAACTATACAGGAATGTTTTCGTGATGCAAATGCAGACTGCGTGTGCTCGTTAGAACCGTTTGTCTGGCTTCATTTCATGGATTTGTAAACCTCATGTTTCTATTTATTTTTTTTTTTTTTTTCGTTTCTTGAAAAGTTATGTTCTGTGCACTTATTAGAATTATAATGGAAATTGTCTAGGGACATTTTGGCGATTGCCTCAGAAATAAAGGTCATCGTGTTGTGTAATAGGGTTATCTGAAACCATGGGTTTGGCCTGGCTAACAGTGTAGAACGCGGCGTCTCATCAGGGTCTTCGCTATTTGCTTACAGTTCAGACATTAAAGGGTCAGACGCCGCAAAACGCGGGGTCTCATCAGGGTCAACACCTTTTGCATAATAAACTGGAATTTAAGGGTTAAACGAAACAGTTTAAGTCTCAGTCAAGGACTACAGCGAAACATCGATCACTCGAATACGGATAATTCGTTTACCATGGCGAATTCGAACCCACTCTTGGGTCCCTTGATAATTGTTCCTATAGCGCCTTGTTCATATTATTCAGGTTTGTTTCATTTTAACTTTAAAATTGATGTTGTTTGTACTCATTAGAATCGCCTCATTGAGGCGATTCTAATGAGTACACACAGCATTTACAGTCAAACCTGTCTTAGTGACCACCTCTGTTAAGCAAGCAACCTGTCTTAAACAAGCGGGCATTTTGTTCCCGAAAAAGGCAAATGCACTAAAATTCAATTGTATTCAAGCAAGCACCTGTCTTAAGCAAGCACATTTTCATTATCCCTTGCTTGCTTAACATAGGTTGGACTGTATTTATTTAAAAATAAAAGCGAAAATATATCCTTAGGTCAACCGTATTATGTCTCTGCTTAGCAGTATCAGTAACCCTCAATAACTCGCACTACCCCTATTTCAAACAAAATTTAATGGCCCCGAAGATGTTTGAGTTATCGAAGTTCTACTGTATTTTCCCAGCCTTAACTCAGAGACAGTCCACACCCCAGGACACTCAGTGCTTTGATTCCTTCTTATTACAGGAATCACTGACATCTGACAGTAAGCTTTCATTCGGTCTGTGGTTCTCGCTCATGTGCACTAAGCCGGAGCATGACGAGAGTTCATCTGAGAGCGAGGCTGATGACGAAGATTACGACATTATTGTGGACGACAGGCACAAGAATCATCACAGGAAACACCATTGTAAGAAAATGGCGTCGGAATGCTTCTTTGAGACGTATGACGCATTAGCCCCGATGTCGCAAGTAGATGGAAAGGGCCGAAATGACAAGCACGGTATGTAACCATGACTACTCTCTCAAAATTAGACTTTTCACAGTAAGCACAATGTCGTGTACATATAGAAAACTATGGGTTGAAGCACTATATCCCCAAATCCATTACGAAAACACGTCTATACAGATACAGTGTAACCTTTATGGCCGAAAAAATGAAAATTTTAAGATGAAAAAAATGTGATATTTTTCTTATTTCTGCTCAAAATATAGATTGTGGGTACTCGTTAGAACCGCCTCATCGAGGCGGTTCTAACGAGTATCAACAATCTATATTTTAGCGCAGAAATAAGAAAAATAACGTTTGCCCCTGCAAACCCCAGTTTTACTGTATAAAAGTGGGGTTCGAGGGGGGGGGGGGGTTCAAAATTATATAGGCGTGTTTTCGTGATGATACACCTTTAAATTCCGCTGTAAAGTCACAACTCTTACAACAATTCAAATAAGAGTCTATACTCATTTTAAAATATAGAAATGATGTATTCTCTCAGTTTTATACACAGACAAGGCACCGAGGTTGCTGCATTTTCAGCTGAAGTGAACGCGAAATCAAGTGAAGAACTAGAAGTTATTATTATTTTTTTTTTTCATGTTCACATGAGCAGACATCACGTCAACCTTTCCGAACAATGATTTGTTTGTTTGTTTGATTTTGGGTTTAAGGTCCTAGTCAACACGGTAAAGGTCATTTTGGAGACGTTGCTTCCAATTTTGTGGGACTTTTACCCGACATTGAGATGAAATGACATCTCAAGCCCTGTCGCCCAATGAAACCAATAGGGTTTATTAGCATGAACGGTCCGCCTCGCACCGCGGTTCCTGGACAGGCTTAGATCCTCTAAGCGGTTTACCAGTACTAGTGTGCGGGCCGGAGTCAGCTCTGCGTGGAAGCATCATGCAGCCCATATATTTCTTCAAGCCCCTATGGGCGGGGGCCTTGCTTCAAAACAAAGATTGATGGTTATCATTTTAGTTTCTACTACTTTATTTTAGTTCGATTGCGATGACAGCTTTAAGCTTATTTGAACTGCTCTCGAACACTCATTTCGGGTGTTAGAACCTGTTAACCTTTGTCCTGCTGAGCAAGGATATGTCTTATCTTTCAAACAATGAAGATCCAGATCAGATGGCTTCTGAAGAAGCCATCTGATCAGGATCTTCATTGTTTGTTATTCAGCTCAAGAATTTGTTGCAATAATTTGCACCAAGTAATCTGATCGGTTGATAATCAGTAGTGGGTGTGGCATGCAGGTTTTTGTTTGTTTGTTTGATTTGAGGTTTAACATCCCCGTCAACACTATTTAGGTCATTTTGGAGACGTTGCTTCCAATTTTGTGGGACTTTTTCCCGAAATTGAGTTGAAATGACATCTCAAGCCCTGCTGCCCAATGAAACCAATAGGGTTTATAAGCATATGACATGCATGTGAAGGGTTATTGAGGTATCAGCTGAGTGAGGCGGTTCCTATGAGCACTAACAATTTATGTTTAGTTTTGTTTGTTTGATTTGAGGTTTAACGTCCCCGTCAACACTGTAGATGTCATTTTGGAGACGTTGCTTCCAAGTTTGTAGGACTTTTACCCGACATTGAGATGAAATGACATCTCAAGCCCTGTCGCCCGATGAAACCAATAGGGTTTATAGGCATGGCCGGTCCGACTCGCACCGCTTTGCCTGGGCAGGCTTAGTTCCTCTAAGCGGTTTACCAGTTCTCGTGTGCTGTCGGTTTCAGCTCTGCGTGGCAGCATTATACAGCCCATCTATTTCTTCAAGCCCCGATGGGCGGGGCCGAGGACGTTCGAGTGTATTTATTTATTTACAGTAAAAGTCCTATCTTAAGACCATCTTTGGGACTGTTCAAAAGTGGTCTTTAAGACCATTTTTGAACAGTCCCAAAGGTGGTCTCTGATCAGAGGACGCTGTATGCAGGAAAAGACAAAGAAAGAATACTGCATCCTACTACCGGCCCCGATAGCTCAGTTGGTAGAGTGTCCGCTCCGGGGAACGGGAGGTCACGGGCTCGATCCCGGGCCGCGACATACCAAAGTCGTTAAAATGGTACTAGCTGCTCCTCGCTTGGCACTCAGATTTACAAGGTAGAGCTAGGACTGGTCGACCCAGTGTCAGGATAATGTGACTGGTTGTGGTATCATGTAATGTGTCTGGGACATGATACTTCAGTGAGGCAGCACTATGAAAGTGAGCACTGAGCTCCCTGTCGCAACCAGACACCGTCGTGATATGACTGAAAAATTGTTGAAAGCGACGTTAAACTTGAATTCACACACACACTGCATCCTACTAAATAAGCTTCTAAAAGCAGAATTAGTCTTAATTGTAGGTGGTCTAAATAGCGGAATTTCACTGTTTTTATTTATTCACAGATCTGGGTAGAAAAATGACAGAGCACCGCGTTGAGGGAACTATCGGTGTAGTAGCATGTCTTGTAGGCCTCATTCTTGGCGCCCTCGCCTTCAAGAGTGGAAATGGCAGAAAGGTTTTGGGCATCATCGCTGTGGTTTCCATGCTGATATCATGTAAGTTTGTGTTTATTTACTTTAAATTTAAGGTGAAAAGGATAGATTTGTAGAAATTTTACCGACACTTTAGAAAGAAATTGTGGCCACATGTTAGACGCCAAGTTCTTCAGCGGAAAGTTATATGGTTTTTCACTGGGTACCCCGGTTTTCGCCCACCTCTGATTAACGATCGGCTCGAAATAAATGAAATAATCTTGAAAAGGTCATGCAAAAGAGTACGGTATCGTGGCTTTTCTGAGTTCATAATCTATTTTCTACCTCCATTTAGCATTAAAAGATGATAGAGTTTTATGTGTGATTTGAAACGGGCCTCCGTGGCCTAGTGGATAAGAGCGCTGACTCTTAGTCATTAGGTCTCTCACCGCCGTAGGTTCGAGCCTCGCTCGGGCCACGTGTGAGACGCCAAGTTCTGCAACGGAAGGTCAGGTGGTTTTTCTCCGGGTACTCCGGTTTTCGCCCACCTCTGATTAACGATCGGCTCGATATGAGTGAAATAATCTTGAAAGGGCCGTAAAACCCAAACCAAAAAAAAAAAAAAAAAAAATGTGTGATTTGAAAGTATGAATATATAATTATTTTAGATGTGTAAGGCACTTTTCAACATGTCATGTCCTTTATATGAAGATGATGCTATAGTGCTATATAAATATGCTGCGTGCGTGCGTGCGTGTGTGTGTGAGAGAGAGAGTTTTACGTCCCACCAACAGTAAAGGTCATACTAAGACGGGAACTCGGTTTAAAGACTCAACCGAAAGTCCCCTGGTTTGTGAGGCGAGTAGCATAACCACTACACCACGGAGGCTTCTGTATATATAATGCTAATATGGTGTAATAATAATAATAAAAATAATAATGGAACGGTGTTTCTGTACCTATGACATTATACGAGAGTAGTCTCCCTTGGGAGCGCTATGTCAGAGTCTGTCAACCTTCATAAACCAATATATGACAAAAAGAATTGTCCACTAGACTGGCATCATAAACCAGTGGTCGGCGGTTCGATTCCGGGCAATTCCAGACTATCGAATGAGTCTTTTATCCAAGATCCCCATCACGAAAACACGCCTTTATAATTTTGACCCCGCCCCCAGCTTAAACCCCAATTTTATATTGTAAATTTTGTTTGTTTTGATTTGAGGTTTAACGTCCCCGTCAACACTGTAAAGGTCTTTTTGGAGACTTTGCTTCCAATTTTGTGGGACTTTTACCCGACATTGAGATAAAATGACATCTCAAGCCCTGTCGCCCAATGAAACCAATAGGGTTTATTAGCATGGACGGTCCGCCTCGCACCGCGGTTCCTGGACAGGCTTAGCTTCCCTAAGCTGTTAACCAGTACTAGTGTGCGGGCCGGATTCAGCTCTGCGTGGAAGCATCATGCCGCCCATATATTTCTCCAAGCCCCTATGGGCGGGGGCCATTTATATTGTAAAACTTGGGTTCACTGGAGTGCGCATTATTTTTCATATTTCTGCTTAAAAACATTTTTGAGGGTACTCGTTAGAACCACATAGGCGTACCAACAACCTATGATTTCAGCAGACATTTAAAAAATATCGGAAGTTCTTGTCTGAAAATTTTCATTATTTGGTGTTAACTTTTTCAGTATACTTCAATAAGCGTGTTTTCGTAAGGTCATTTTCATATGATCTGAACTGATGGAGGGACGTAAAATTCAGCAACTACCGACTTAAGGCAGATCAATTTCAAGTTAAAGGGGTGTCGGGTGCCGTGTGGCGGCCGTAAAACGTCTCCCCGTATATCAACCATAGTGAGTTTATATTTTACTTTTGGTCCTTTGAGATCAGCGTGTATATTCTGAGAAATCAGAAAAAATTATTGGTTTAGACTCATATTCTAGACAGGTTTTTGTTTATTTGGACCCCATTTTGATTTATATCAGTCTTTGAATCGACTGCCTTTTCGAAATTCGCACAATTACAGTATGTTTCCTCTGGCTTTCTTTGCCGGATCATTACAGGGTCACTGATGAGGCTTTATTAGCCGAAACTACGTAGTGTGACCCATCTTCTTTCTTATGAATGTTTTCATTGCTCTTAAAAGCCCCCGCCCATAGGGGCTTGAAGAAATATATGGGCTGCATGATGCTTCCACGCAGAGCTGAATCCGGCCCGCACACTAGTACTGGTAAACCGCTTAGAGGATCTCAGCCTGTCCAGGAACCGCGGTGCGAGGCGGACCGTCCATGCTAATAAACCCTCTTAGTTTCATTAGGCGACAGGGCTTGAGATGTCATTTCATCTCAATGGTGGGTAAAAGTCCCACAAAATTGGAAGCAACGTCTCCAAAATGACCTTTACAGTGTTGACGGGGACGTTAAATCTCAAATCAAACAAAAGCAAAATCATTGCTCTTAAAGAAACTCATTTTTGATTTGTATTTGCCTTCACTGCAGCTGGTGTTGTGCCGTGTGGCGGCCGTAAAACATCTCCCCGTACATCAACCATAGTGCAGTTTATATTTTACTTTTGGTCCTTTGAGATCAGCGTGAATATTCTGAGAAATCAGAAAAAATTATTGGTTTAGACTCATATTCTAGACAGGTTTTTGTTTATTTGGACCCCATTTTGATTTATATCAGTCTTTGAATCGACTGCCTTTTCGAAATTCGCACAATTACAGTATGTTTCCTCTGGCTTTCTTTGCTGGATCATTACAGGGTCACTGATGAGGCTTTATTAGCCGAAACTACGTAGTATGACCCATCTTCTTTCTTATGAATGTTTTCATTGCTCTTAAAGGAACTCATTTTTGATTTTTATTTGTTTTATTTTTGTACGTTTTACAAAATGTCCAATGCTCTCAGAAAAAAAAAAAAAACATTGTAGACCCTGATCAGACGCAGCGTTCTTGGTCTACACAGTATGCTCTCAGAAAAAAACACTGTAGACCCTGATCAGACGCCGCGTTCTTAGTCTACACAGTATCATCATAGATGGGCTGCATGATGCTTCCACGCAGAGCTGAAACCCGACTGCACACGAGTGCTGGTAACCTGCTTAGAGGATTTAAGCCTGCCCAGGCATAGCGGTGCGAGTTCAGACCGTCCATGCTTTTAAACCCTATTGGTTTCATCGGGCGACAGGGCTTGAAATGTCATTTCATCTCAATGTCGGGTAAAAGTCCCACACAATTGGAAGCAATGTCTCCAAAATGACCTATACGGTGTTGACGGGGACGTTAAACCTCAAATCAAACAAACAAAAACCGATTCATTTTGGGTCGCTTCCCAACGCCCAATTTTAGGACGCCAGTCTTATGAGTTCAGAAAGCATCTTAGCATTATGGACGCTAAATCTTGCTCATCACGTGAACAAGTCCATGAAATGAACACCCCCTAAACCCCACTTTATATAGAGAAAAGTGGGGCTTGCGGGGGTATGCATTATTTTCTCATTCCTACTCCAACATCGCGCAAACACGCCTATATAATTTTGACCCCTTGAACCCCACTTTTATATAGTAAAACTGGGGTTTACAGGGGTCAACCTTATTTTTCTTATTTCTGCTCTAAAATATAGATTGTGGGTACTCGTTATAACAGCCTCAACGAGTACCCACAATCTATGTTTTGATCAGACATAAGAAAAATATCACAGTTTTTCATCTTAAAATGTTCGTTTTTCGGCAGTAAAACTTAATATGTACAAGTTTTTGTATAGGCGTGTTTTCGTTGTGACATATTTTGTGGGTACTCGTTCGAACCACCTTAATGAACACACACAACCTATGTGTGCAGTATAAATAAGAACAATATCACGGATTTTCATCACAAAAAGTAGCCATCTTGGAGATGTGAAAAATGCACTATGTCGCACGGGTCTGTTATCGTTTGTTTGTTTGATTTGAGGTTTAACGTCCCCGTCAACACTGTAAAGGTCATTTTGGAGACGTTGCTTTCAATTTTACAGGTATTTTACCCGACATTGAGATAAAATGACTCTCAAGCCCTGCCACCCAATGAAACCAAATGAGTTTATAAGCATGGACGGTCCAACCCGCACTGCTTTGCCTGGGTAGGCTTAGATCCTCCAAGCAGTTTACCAGTACTCGTGTGCGGGTCGGTTTCAGCTCTGCGCGGAAGCATCATGCCGCCCATCTATTTCTTCAAGCCCGGATGGGCGGGGGCCGGGGTCTGTTAATGTAATGCCATAATAAAAGGAAAGAAACCATCATTTTCATCAATATCACGTGCATTTCCTCATCTACTATTCTCTGTCTATACATTTTCAGGTATCCTGGTGGCATTACCACTCTATCGTTTCGGGAACCACAATATACACATAAGGCACGATGACCTACTTTCAACTCGTCTGCCACATTCAATTCTCTGCTCCGCCATTGGATGGTTACTTTGCCTCATTACTGCAATGGTGATCTCCGCCGGATTACTGCGCAAGAAAACGAAGGGCGGCTGGTATAAGTTCAGCAACGAGCTTGACAGCCAGAGTCGTTGATCCTATCATCATTCCAGGTACAGTCGTCGACTAGGTAGGACGTATTTTTTGTCTCTCACCAGCTTGAATCGTCTGTTTTGACACTGATTAGCATATTCAGTGTTCACACCTGCTATTGTCCGTTTTTCACACCTTTGAGTGTCAGTATTGTCTGTGTATTTGCAATTGTTAGTATAGTTAGTAATTGTGTAGTTTTTGTATATTCAAAAATTTGACAGCACATCTCTCACATTTGTGACACTTATGACATCAAAGACAATGGCTGATAGGAAAGCCCAGGGTAGTGACTGCATCACCCCAAGGGACCAAATCACGGCCCTGGGGGAGGCCTGCGGGAAAGGGGGCACGAGCCCAGACCGCGAAGAGGAGGTCGCCGGGGCTCAGGGAGAGGGTGGGATACCTGTCCCAGTCCCCACCGCGGGGGCTGTTAAGGGGACAGATGAGGAGGAGGGGGACCTGAACGCCTCTAGGGACGTTCAGGACATGATTGGGGATTTACTCCCAACCCCTACAGGAGAGGGCTCAGTTTCGGAAACTCCTGAACCCCTCCCTGAAGGATCAACCCCACTGGGAAAGGGGAACGGGAAGAAGCACTGGGGAAGCAACGGGATAAGGGAGCCAGCCCTCCCGGGGATAATGGGGTCAAGTAGGACCTCAACCCCCAAACCAGGGAAGTCCAAGGGAAGGGTGGTCCCTGACCAGAGTGTGACAGCAGGCCCCAAAAGCCAAAAAAGAGATAGGACATTCCTATCCAGCGACTCCGAAGGGGACTCTTTTGAGGGACCACCCTTACCTAAGGCAATACACCTTGGATCAGGGGAGGGGAAGGGAGAGGAAGACCAGGAATCTGTCCTGGTCATAGACGCCGGGTCCGGGGAGGAGAGTTTCACCGAGGTGACTCGGCGAAACGGGCGGTCCCACAAGGAAGGTGGCGGGAAAAAGACCCCCGCCCCAACCCCTGGGAAAGAAATGCCGCGGGCACAGCCAGCCCCAAGCCCCACAGGCATGTTCGTATTCGTCATGTTCTCACTGGTGGGGGGTGCCTTCCCCATACAAAAGCTGGAGGGCTTCGCCAACAGCTTCAAAGCCTACATCGGGGAGGTCTATGAAGCCCACGCCCCGGGGAAAGGGAAGGGACCCATTTTTAAAATCCCCGCTGCCAAGGCGGAGAAAGCAAAGGGCTTTCACTACCAGGGGATGGAACTACGAGCCAAAGTCGCGCAAAACATGAAAGACACTAATAATGAAAACACTAAATCAACACGTCGACAGAGCAAATCGTACGCAACAATCCATATCGGGGCAGATGTCAGGCAGGAAAAATTAAGAGAGATGTTTGACTTTGGACGTTATCAAATATGCGATGCACGTAGGATAGCGTCCAGGGGCAGACAACTCGACTTGGTAAAACTAACGTTTAACACAAACACACCGGCATACGACTTAACAAGTAACTCTGATATAACCTACCCACTAGAACCATGCTACCTACAGTACCTTCGCTGTCAAAAATGCCAAAAATACGGACACACAGAACGAAACTGTAGGAGCAAAAAACAAGTATGCCCACACTGCACAGGACCTCACACGCACAATGAATGTAGGTCCAAACACAATAAGAAATGCGCAAATTGCGGGCTAGCAGGACACGGCGTGGCATGGCGAGGATGCACCATATTCCTCAACTATAAAGCACAAATTGACCAAAAAAACGGTCAAATCGCCAAAGAATGGGAGCAGGCAAAATATCAAAGTCCAGCCCCCGTGGAGCCAAAAATGAAAACGAGCGCGGCAGTTACCGCACTCCCAAGTGCGGCGGATACTACGCCTCCTACACCAAAAACAGTTCACACACACCCAGAACCGACCTACACGAAAGCGGAGGTCGAAGAACTCATCGCCACAGCGATCAAAAACGCTACGAGCTCACTATTACATGAGCTCAACAAGCAAAAACTATTTAGCACGAAAGCGTCCGATGAGGTCATAGACCAAATCATCAGCCGCACGACAGCTAAAGGAACAGAAAACCAAGCAGAAGAGCCCGACGCAGAAAACGAGGGCTCCGCCACAACAGCGGAGCCCGAAAAAGCCCATGCCGCGCCCGCGCCCGCACCCACACAGGAGCAAACTCAAAGCAAACGGAAAAAGAGAATTCCAAAGAGGACACACAACCCACAAGAAGTGCAGAATCTTCTTATAAAAAACAGCAATTACAGCGCCACCGATCCTAAACCTAGGATCAAGGGTGGAAAGAACGCACGTAAATAAAGCACAAAACAACTATACTGCCTGACTATGGATCCCAGCATAAACGCTAAAATCCGTGTGCTACAATGGAACGCCCGCAGTCTGTCTGGCAGAGAAAACAAAGTAAAACTCGGAGCCCTAGGGCACTATTTAGAAACTTTAGGTTATAACCCGGAGGTAATCGCTATTCAAGAAACATTCTCAAAAGTAAACAGTCACCCAATCAAAATACCAGGATATAAACCTCCGATAACATTTAGTAGGGAAACGGGGGAAAAAGGGGGAGGGGTAGCCACCTACATCAAATTAGGCTTAGACTCGGAAGAGATCAAATTTAAACACACAAAAAATGAAATAGAGGTGGTAATCGTCCGACTCTTTGGGGAAAAAGAAAACATTGACATTGTAAACTTTTATGCTCGGCCTAACTTGGAAGTAACGTCGGACGATTATGACGAAATTTATAGAAAACTGGGGAAAAAATCGATTTTTTTGGGAGATTTCAATGCCAGACACGAACTGTGGGAAACAGACCTCAACCACCAAACCGACAAACGACGAGGGCTAAACTTAGTCGATTTCATAAATAGTACGGACTACGTAGTCCTAAATACGGGTTGTGGCACACGACTCAGCGTCGAGCGCGGAAGCACGAGCGCAATCGATTTGACACTGGTTAGCGCGCCATTATGCGGTTCTAGTGAGTGGCGAGTGGGAGACGACACGATGGGAAGCGACCACTTCCCCATCCTGACGTCGCTCAACGTCAGTCACAAATGCGTAACGCAGCGGCCTGCTCGACGTTGGAAATTAGACAAAGCAGACTGGGATCTCTTTAGGCATAAACTCAAAAACATGAAACTATCCCTTGAAGGCACAAATATTGATGAAAACAATGAGGAATTTGTTTCGGAAATCATGGCGGCCTGTGAAAAAACCATACCAAAAACACAACCAAACAATAAGCAAAAAAACACCCTACCCTGGTGGGATTCAAATTGTAGTGAGGCAATAAAAAAGAAAAACAAAATTTATTACAAATACAGAAAAAACAGATCAGCCGCACTTTTGGAAGAATACAGGCGCGTTAGGGAAGAAACAAAATACATCCTATATCAAACAAAACAACAAGCCTGGAGGGATTTTGTGTCTACCCTCAACTACAAAACTGACTCTAGGAAAATCTGGAACACAATCAAAAGATTTAACGGAAAACCCTTTAAGCCGGTAGAAGTTTTAAAACAAAATAACACGCGTTTTCATAATAATGAAGAAAAAGCGGAAGTCCTTGCACAACACTACCGACAGGTCTGCAGCAACGAAAATTTGAACCCAAATTTTAGGCAGATTAGGGAAACACAGGACCCAATGATCGAGCGGGCCGTTCGGGACGCCGACCGCGCAGGCCAGTGTCATGCTTACAACGCGAACTTTTGCTACCGCGAGCTGCAAAGCGCACTTAACAAGAAAAAGAGCACTGCCCCTGGGGCGGACACCGTTCATTACGACATGCTAAAAAACCTGCCAGAAAGGGGCAAACATCAATTACTCGCACTTATAAACAAATCTTGGAACGAGGGGGCCCTCCCTTCACAATGGAAGGAGAGCACCATCGTTCCAATATTAAAACCGGACAAGGATCCGCATGAACCAAAATCATATAGGCCAATATCTCTGACGTCATCAATATGCAAAATTATGGAAACAATGGTAGCATCTAGATTAACGGCACACATTGAGAAAAATAACCTTTTGGCAAACGAACAATCAGGATTTAGAAAACATAGATCTACCATCGATCAAATTACTCGGCTTGAATCCGCTATCCGGAAAGCAAAACTACGAAAACACTCACTGGTAGCGGTATTTTTGGACTTAGAAAAAGCTTTCGATCTACTATGGACCAATGGGGTCCTTCTAAAACTGACAAAATTCGGAATCCAAGGAAAAATGCTAACTTGGATCCAAGACTTTCTGGCTGGTAGAAAAATGAACGTCAGAGTAGGAAACACGGAGTCCGCTTTCTATGAGTGCGAGAACGGTTCCCCCCAGGGGTCAGTGCTATCACCCATCCTCTTTAACCTATTAATGAACACACTGCAGGAAACACTTAATGCACTACCGCTAGAACTATCCATGTTCGCCGATGACGGCCTGATATGGAAAACAGCGAAGAAACCAAAAAGTGCTCTTCCAACACTACAATTAGCTTTGCAATCCATACATGACTGGGCTACCAACTGGGGTTTTAAGATTTCAACAGAAAAAACCACAGCAGTAATTTTTAACAGAACCTTTGCACAAACGGGGAACATACCCAGGTTGAGGTATGACGGGCAGGAAATTAAGTACGCCAGTCATGCCAAATTCCTGGGTATGTATTTTGACAGTTTGCTGACATGGAGACTGCACATTGAACAACTGGTGTCCAGGTGTCAGCGGGACCTTAACGTCCTCAGGGCGGTATCGGGGGCGAGCTTCGGTGCTGACAAAAAAACGCTCATCAGGCTATATACGGCGCTCATCAGGAGCAAGATTGACTACGGCTGCCAAGCATACGCGTCTGCGGCACCAACGCACCTAAAAAAACTAGACAGCATCCAAGCTACAGCTCTCCGAATCGTTACTGGGGCGTACAGGGGAACGCGGAACCTGGACCTGGAGGTCGAATGCAGTATCATGCCTCTGCACCTGCGGAGGGATGAGCTGCAACTAAAATACTGGGCCCGAACAAGCAGTCTCGGAGAAAACCTCCCCATAAACAAAATGATTGACACCACGCCCAGTCATGTAAACAGAGATAGGTTAAGAGGGAAAATCCCCTATATCCTTAAAGTTCAGGACCTAATCAAAAAACATGACCTCGACCAGGTCAAAACAGCTGAAAAATCATACTTAGAAACCTATAAATTAAGAAGCTTAAACGCAAAAACAACACTGGCGGGTTTAATAAAAAAATCTGAAACATCGCAGAAAAAATGCTATGAGATCACGGAATCACACATCAGCAAAAACTATAAGCACGCGCTTAAGGTTTTCACTGATGGCAGCAAGGACAGTGATAAACAAGAAACAGGGTGCGCTTTCACAATACCAGCATTAAATTTCAACCAAAGATTCAAACTCAACAAGCACCTCACTGTTTACACAGCAGAACTCATAGCAATACTTAAGGCATTAGAATGGATTCAGGACCAAAAACCCGACAGTGTTGTTATTCTAACAGACTCGTTAAGCTCAATTCAAAGTATCAACTCAGGGAGCAGTAATACAAGACAGGACATTCTGCAAAATATACTGCTCCAAATACACAAAATTCTCAAACTAGGAATAAACCTGAACATAGATTGGATCCCCTCACACTGTAACGTGCAGGGGAACGAAATCGCGGATGCGCTGGCTAAAGAAGCTCTCACACGGGGAAAGGAACTTGAATACCTCCCCACCCCTCACGAGGTCTACCCCCTAATTAAAGCCAGCATCAAACAGGAATGGGCGCGCATATGGCAGGGGCATCACGGTTTAAGGCACTCAGTCTGTCAGTCACTGACCCCAAAAATAGTACAATACAGCGACAGCAGAAAGCTCGATCGCATCTACACGAGGCTAAGACTAGGGGTCAACGGCCTAAATGCTCACAACACCTTCTATAGCGAAACCGACCCACTATGCGGACACTGTGGCGGGGTAGAGTGTGTACAGCACTATCTCACAGAGTGCCCTGCACATAGCGTAGCTAGAAGGGAAATGAAGGCACAGCTGACAGCACTGGGTTTTCAAGGGGAAATAAGCACAGCTTCCTTATTAGACCTAAAAACACAGGAAATGAGGGATACACTATTTAGTTTCATTGAAAACACAAATTACCTGGACAAGATATAGGGGTAAAACGCGACAGCAGCTCAAAACCACAACCCGTAGATAGGCCAAACAAAATAGGAAAGCAGAACAAAACGTGTAAACACTCAAGTTTAAGACGAATTCGCTCTACAGAGGGCTGCCTGGCTCGGATGCCCGCGGTCTGTAGGCATCCCTAGCGCCACATACTAGGTACAAATGCAAAAAATATAATGAAAAAGCGCCCACAACACATACTAACATACGCGCAAAACTAGACTCGCAAGCACTTCCAAACAAAAGCTCATCGACAAATATTGGGATGTCTTCTCCAAGGGCGGATGCGATATAGGTCAATCCGCCTTAAGCGACACACTGATTTTTCGAAGCCCAAATACACGAAAACAAGCAAAAAAGGGACAAAACAAAAAAGACAAGCACCTGGGCGCTCACAAATACTACATTCCACCTTTGACCCGAACAAAAACCGACACCTAATAACGGAGATATACAACCGCAAAGGCCGATGAGCTTAAACTTTTGGCAGGGATCCAAGGCATGCCGCGTGATATCCGAGCCAGACAGCGAATGACGTCACACCCACTGCATTCCATTGACCAAAATAGATTAAGTCCGGAAATAAAGTTACAAATATAGAAACAAGATCTAAAAACGATGACAGCTATCATAACACCATTTCGGGAACGGGCATGGACCCACCAAAAGGAAAGTCCATAGCCCCGACCCACCCTCCAAAGGGGGTGGGGCAAACGAGAGGTTAGGATGAGGTGCGGCGTTGGGGTTTGCAGCCTAATGGCTTTGCACTGAGGAGCGCCGTACCAAAGTCCTAGCTGATCGCGGGCCGCACTGCCCAAAAGAGGATCACACGAGAACACGCCGGGACTGGGCATGGATTTAACACAAGGAGAATCCATCGCCCAGTCTCCCCTGAGGGGGTGAGGCAAACGGGATGTCAAGACAAGATGTAGCGCTGGGGTTTGCAGTCTTAGGACTTTGGCACTGAGCAGCGTTGCGTCAAAATCTTGGCTGATCGAGAACCACACAACCCAAAGGAGAACGGCACACAAACACACTAGCAAACAAAAGCCTCTCCTTCAGGAATGGATATAGATAAGTGGGACAGATATAAGAAACAATAAGCCTTATCACATCTTTTTATCCTTTCTCCTTTCGCAACTTTCGCTTTCGAATAAAGGATGTACATTATAAGGTTACCCTAACAGAATGATCTGCGGGTCCACAAAAGGACCCCTTTATAACCACCTGACTAGCAGGAAAATCGCAGGAAGGCTCTCTCTATACACACATGATATCGCTTCTGTCCCTCTATGGACAGATGAATACGATCCCTATCATAGTGCCTATGGAGGCGGCCATCATTGTCCCAAATTTTCACTCGGAAAAACAGGAAACGCTGCCCAAGACGCCGGCGCAGATACTGATTAATCTGACGCCGGAACATCTCGAACCCACTGGGATCAATATTACCTCGGAACGAATCCCGAGGCAACACCTCACCCACAAGACCAACAATGCCTGCCGCCTCCAAAGACCCAATAAGGGACATTATCATCTGCCCAATATGCCCCTGCTGATCAAAGCTGATGTCGTTCCCACCTAGGTGAAGAAGCACCACGTCAGGCTTCCATGCCAACATCCTGTCCCACAAGTCGATATCATAGTTCGCCACCCGCATACCACCACGGCCGAAAAATCGAACTTCGCCTGGTACATCCAACAGCCCTCTGTACTGCCCTTGTCGCTTAACATAAGAATCACCATATACAGCAAACCGCGCCATGACCGTAATTATCACGTACGGTCAAGACGGCCACATATTTATACAGACAAGGGCAATTAACTAACTAACTAGGGCATGACTTAGCGCGACCCTGAAGGAGGGCAACAACATGCAACCACCCACGCAATGCTCAATTAGGTAGATGTAGCGATAAGTTGTAGAATAGTCGCAGAATAGGAATCCAGCTGAGATTATAAGATAGGAAATGAGAGACAAAAAAACCTGGAAATAGAAGAAGAAGAAGAAGAGTTTTCTCCCAAAACGATTTTTGAACATTGTTCACTGTAAATATGACACACAAAAACCAGATCGCATAGGAGCGCTCGACTGCGCACATGCGCAGGCGGACGCTTGTATGCGACCTACATGATTATATGAAATTGTACTGACTATATTCTAACGAGGACGACAAACGCTATCTCGGGCTCTAAAACGACTAGGCAGGAATACAATTCCTCCTATAGTGCCTTCCTTCACGTAGGATGTGATAATGATATGCAAAGATGGCGGCTCAAAATGACCCACATATGGTCCAACAGAATGTGGCATCCTACGTGGAGGAGGACACCACATTTTCCTAACTTTAACAAAATATGCAGTAAATGGGATTGACCTACTTTCTCATCCTCCGCGATAGAGGTCAACCAACACTCTAAAACCACCAACTTGGGCCCGAGACGGCGGATGCCGGCACACTATGCTATATGTTATATGTACAGAATAAACAAAAATCACAAACTATGCACTACAAGCACAACCTTGCAGGTACAAAAAATGTCCTACCCAGCAACAGGGAGCGGGCGGGCCTGTCCCAAAACAGACAACACCACCTTTAAGCACAAAAAAGAACAAGCAAATCAGGCCCGTTTCGGGGTAAGCACGCCCGCCCACGTATATACCTAAGAGGTAGACCACCCAATAAGCTGGGTAAACAGACGATATATTGTAAAAATGTACATACGTTACAAAAATATACAAAAATCAAATAAAAAATAACAAAACAAAATACCAATATCAAAATTGATACAAAAAGCGTAGACAACATCCATAGGCAGACGACTTGCGTGACTGTGTAGATGCGGCTGATCAGATTACACAGCAGCTACAAGCTAGAAGAAAGAAGAAAGAAGTGGATAGACTCTACAAACCCAAACCCATTTTTTTTTTTTTTTTTTTTTTTCTCCCTAGCCCGACAGGCACACGACAAGAAATGACGTTATACCGACGTCGATACGACACCGGAATGTCTGATGCAGCGCCAGATTGACGCCGGTCCAGCGCTGAAGCGCTGCCCCGGTGGTGATCTGGCGCTGCCCAAGCAAATGTATGCCTGCGGGGGAAAAATCACCTCACAACCCCCAATCACCTCAGCACCCCACCCCCTCCCCCTGCACCCCCAAAATCCTTTTCAATTTTTTTTTTTTTTTTTTTTTTTTTTTTTCCTCACTTTTTACCCACTTCACTCCACTCCCCCACACCGCACTCCCCTTCTCCCTCAACCCCACGCACTGCACCCCTAATGCATGTGTATGTAAGAGCAGTGTGTCCACATGCATGCATGCAAATGTGCATGCATGCATGTGCACACATTCGTCACTAATCGTATGTTTGCACAAGACCGGATGCCTAAATGAAAGGGCATGTATGAAAGATGGAATGAAAGTGTATGTATGAACCCCAAAATGCACTTAACAACCCGACCTCAAGCACAACAAAAGTGCTAAGCGAGCGGCCAGCGGCGTGCAATACAAACCACCCGCAACCACTTAGCAGCACAACAATAAAACAACAGAAGGAAACTAACCACAAAAAATGGCTAAAAACTTCTCATCTCTGATCCCCAGATTGGGTATAAGGCGCATAACACGTAACATTGAACGTGTATAGCAATCTTTAGACACGTCTTCCAAATTGCAATGAAACTTACAACCAAAACTACTGTTGAACGATCCCCTTAATAATAAGTACAAACTCAGAGCCATCCCGTTACATAAAAACATCCCACACCCCTTTCGGATAACCGAAAAGCCAAGGCGCAGCACCGCTAAAACTTAAATGCAGTGCAATCACGGAGCCAAAATCTTTAGAATGGAGTTCTAAATTACTACAACTAATTTACGCTGCACAAAACAGAGGCTCACATTGGAACTGTGCAGCAACCCCACATCGCGGATCTGGAAATGAACGCACGGCCCAAACACTCCAGCATTTAAAAGATGCCCACAAGCGACAGGACACATGCACCCCTGTAGCGAATGGGAAGACAAACTATAAGCCCACCCGAGACCTGAAAAGGTCACGGCACCGCTTCACACACACCTCAGGACGGAGCGCGGCGGATAGCTAAAAGGCGAGGGGATACCCGTTGTCCCGAAGACACCTGGGAAGTGAGGCGACAAAACTCCACCTACAGGACCTTCTCCTGCTTTGACTCGGCACGGCATGTTGACAAGCAAAAAATCATAACATCAAGCAGATGACAATATCGACTGACTGCAGCGGACATACGATAGACACGGACAGACGGGGCTGGAGCCGAGCGGTGGTCTCCCCATTCACCGACAACGGGGAATGGGGTTACCATCGAGCGGCTACGGTGTAGTGCCAGCATGGATTCGTTCCCTGGGACCCCACCAGCTGACGACCCGCGACACGGGGAAACGGGAAATCAATCAAACAGCCAGAGTATCAAAGAAAAGCCGGGACTTGGTGATGAAAAGGAACCCCTTCCCGAAAATACCACACTGGATGTCGCCAACTTTGGCTATGTGAAGATTAAGGAGTAGTCTGGATCAAAGATTCTCAACTAGGGCCAGCTGTTTTAAAACATTCCATGCTCAACTCAAATGAGCCCGAATTTCGTACTGGTCAGAAATATCAAAATAACAGAAAATGTTTACTTCGGGCTTGAGAATTTTTTTTATCCTGTTCAAACAATTAAAATTCTGACGCTTGTTGACATATCAATACATGTAATCCTGAACAGGAAAACGATTATGCGCAGTACGAAAACATGCCTAATTAAATACATTGTAATTTTTTACCGCCGAAAAGAAAAACAAATCTTTTCAGATGAATAAATTGTGATATTTTTCTTATTTCTACTCATAAGATAGAGTGTGGGTACTTGTAAGAACCGCCTCGGCGAGGCGGTTCTAACGAGTACTCACAATCTGTGTTTTAGAGCAAAAATAAAAAAAAAATAATGTTTACTCCTGTAAACACAAGTTTTAGTGTAAATGCGGGGGTCCCAAGGGGGTCAGAATTATATACTAATAGGCGTGTTTTCGTGATGCCAATTGAGAAGCATGTAAATATATAAACGTTTTGCGAGTTAGGCCCAGATGTGCAATGCTTTGGCGCAAAAAGAAAAATATTATATTTCAACAAAAAAGTACTAATCGTAATTCAAGATCAAAATCTGAAGACTTGTGTGCATTTTACGATAACTCACCCGTACCACTTAGTGCATTTTTCACATCTCCAAAATGCCTACTATTCTTAAAAAAAATCCTAGATATTTTTCTTATAAATGCTCATTACATAGAGGCGGTTCTAACGAGTACCCACAACCTATGTCTTGGAGCAAAAATAAGAAAAATTATGTATACCCCATACACCCCAGTTTTTGCTATATAAAGTGGGGTTTTGGGGGTCTTCATTTCACGGACTTGTTCACGTGATGATAAGAAAAATAATGAATACCCTCGTAAACCCCAGTTTCTCTATATAAAGTGCGGTTTAGTGGGGTCTTCATTTCACGGACGTGTCCACTTGATGATTTTATACTAGCAAGAGATTTTTTTGTGTTCGGAAACCTTCCTTGTCAAAACGTACTCAGAAACTCTGAGGCTACGGCACACCATTCAAACCATGCTTAATGCAAGCATTATCCTGGCGGCCTCGGTAGCTCAGTCTTTGTTTGTTTGTTCGTTTCATTTGAGCTTTAACGTCCCCGTCAACACTGTATAGGTAATTTTGGGGACGTTGCGTCTAATTTTCTATGCTTCTATGTTTACCCGACATTGAGATGAAATTACATCTCAAGCCCTGTCGCCCAATGAAACCCAAAGGGTTTATAAGCATGGACGGTCCGACTCGCACCGCTTTCGTTGGACAGGCTCAGATTCTCTAAGCTGTTTACCAGTAATCGTGTGCGGTCGGAAGCATCATGCAGCCCATCTATTTCTCCAAGCCCCGATGGGCGAGGGCCAGCGGTAGCTCAGCCGGATGCGCGTCTGACTGATGATCAGGAGGACGCGGGTTCGATACCTGCCAGGGTCGGCAATATTCTTTATTGGAGATTGATCATGAAATCTTTTGTGAGCATTCTCTCCCTTCCGCTCATTCAAGAAGGGCAGTTGTCAGTTTATGGCGAAAGAATGTGCACTGCACTGGTTAACCGCTTACGTATTAGCCGGCCCAGGAAAAGTGTGTATAAGTAAACTTACAGGCTCAAAAATGGCCTAAATAGTGTTGACTGGGCCGTTAAACTTCAATACAAACAAACAAACAAAAGCAAGTATTATCCAGACTTATGTTGTTTTCTTTGCTTATATTTTGTTTATATTTTGCTTACATTTTGCTTATATTTTGCTCATATTTTTGTGTAGCGAATCTTGTCGGCAACTAGCTCATCCAAAATTCAAACCATACCGTAAACACGCCAATATAATTTTGACCCTCTTTAACCCAACTTTATATAGTAAAACTGGGATTTACAGGGCTATTCATTTTTCTTATTTCTACTCAAAAGCATAGATTGTGGGTACTCGTTAAAACCGCCTCACCGAGGCGGTTCTGACGAGCACCAACACTGTATGTTCTGATTAGATATATGAAAACTATCAGAATTTTTTGGTAGTAAAAATTCAATATAAAAATAGAGGCGTGTTTTCGTAATGAGCTCAAGTCAAACATTATCTTGAGTAATGTTGTTTTTCTCTGTGAAAGGCATCTCTTCGGCAACTGGCCTCTCATCCAAAATTCAAACATTAACCAAAATATACCCGAAAATGGGACACTGATAAACTGTGAAAACACAGCTCAGACGCCGCAAGTACGGTCATTTTTTTATATTCATCCGACAACCCTGATATTACACATCACGGGAAAAACGCCAGCCCTGTATAATTTTGACCCCCTTGAACCCCACTTTTATATAGTAAAACTGGGGTATGCATGGTATACCTTATTTTTCTTATTTCTGCTCTGAAGTATAGATTGTGGGTACGTAAACGAGTATCCACAATCTATATTTCGAGCAGAAATAAGAAACATATCACAATTTTTCATCTTAAAATTTTTGTGTTTTCGGCGGTAAAGTTTACAATGTATTTGTATAGGCGTGTTTTCGCAATGAACAGGGCCTGTCCAAAGTGGGAGATTCGACGGGTGAGGTGTACCGAACTGGAACCAATCACTTTATAATATAAGAACCTTATATGGGTGTGAGGGGTGGATGGAAAAATCAGTCCCGAGGGTCACTGTCCGGCATCACGAGGCTTGCCGAGTGATGCCGGACAGTGATCCCGAGTGACGGATTTTTCTATCAACCCCTCACACCCATATAGGATTCTTTTTCTTGCATACCTTCCATCTCTATTGCGAATTTTCAGTGCTGCTGTCACTTCGGTTGCCGACGTCCGCCATTTTGTGATGACACAACAGGAATGTTAAGTGACGTCACGCATGACGACGCCGCGCATGAGGTTGTAATCAACCAGGGTATTTATCAAACACGCGATTATATTCGATTTGGGGTCGGAACACCAGGGTCAGAACATCAATTTCTATCCCAGGGTAAAATCACGGATTTCCTTGTCTGGTGTGCAAGAATACTCATGTTGTTGCCACTGTCAGTGTTTTGCATGTTGAAATGGGATTTAACGTCCCCGTCAACACTATTTAGGTCATGTTTGGAGACGTTGCTTCCAATTTTGTGGGACTTTTACCAGGCATTGAGATGAAATGACATCTGCCGCCCGAAGAAACCAAAAGTCTTAATTTCATTGGACGGTCTGACTCACTCCACTTTTCCTGGGCAGGCTTTGTTCATTCTAAGCGGTTTACCGGTACTCGTGTGTGGTCAGTTTCAGCTCTGCGTGGAAGCACAACGCAGTCCTGATCTGGTGTCCAGGGGCAGATTTTCCATCACGAAAACACTCCTATATAATTTGACCCCCTTTTACACCACTTTTGTACAGAAAAACTGGGGTTTACAGGGGAATACATATTTCTTCTTATTTATGCTCAATACATAGATTGTGGGTACTCGTAAAAACCTCACCGAATCTTACATGGGTTTGAGGGGTGGATGGAAAAATCTATCCCGAGGGTCACTGTCCGGCATCCCGGGGCTTGCCGAGTGATGCCGGCCAGTGATCCCGAGGGACAGATTTTTCTATCCGCCCCTCACACCCATGTAGGATTCTTTTTCTTGCATACATGTACCTTCCATTTCTGAGCGTGGGTTTTTAATACTTCTGTCAATTCGGTTGCCGACGTCCGCCATATTGTGATGACAATACAGCGATCTTTAGTGACGTCACGTAACGTGCTGGGACATCAACCTTAACGACGGCGCATAAGAGGTTGTATTCAACCAGTGCATTTACCAAACACGCGAGAATATTCTATTTTAGGTTAGAACAGAATTTCTATCCCAAGCTAAAATTATGGATTTCCTGGTGTGCAAGAAAGTCTGTTCTAAACATGTATATCTTAACGTCATGTTATCAAGTCCGTTAAATGGAGACCCCCTCTAAGCCCCACTTTATATAGAGAAAACTGGGCTTTGCAGGTTATACATTATTTTTATTATTTCTGCTCCAAGATATAGTTCTTGGGTACTCGTTAGAACCGCCTCAGTGATGCGGTTCTAACGAGCACCCAAAACCTATATTTGGAGTATAAATTAGAAATATATCACAAATTTTCATCGGAAAAGTAGCCTTTTTTGAGAAATGAAAGAATGCACTATATCGCACGGGTGTGTAATCGTATGTTCTGATGAAATCGACACTGCTGGCGGTGTTCGGCCACTGCATTTTGTTTAGACCATCCATTTGAATTCATTAAAGTTTTGCATGTATAAATCTTTTTCTTAACTTTGTTGCTTGATATTGCTGTTAAAACTTTATCTTCTACATGTTTTTGTGTACTTTATACTTCCATCAAAACATCTAGTTGACAGAAGTCATTGCAACCAAACGCCTCCAAAGCTGTCTATAAAGATAATAATAGTAGACATAAGTATAACACGTTTTTTTTTTTGTTTTTTGTTTTAGAAAATAAAGATCTTACACTCGTGGTCATTTCATATGGAATTTCATACTTTTCATGTGGAATGACGACGAGTTGGAGATTATTTTTATCACATGATCATTGTTCTGGGTTCTGGGTATTTTACAATTTCAAATTTGTTAATAGCTTGGTTTATCACATACGCCCTTCGTATTCACTATTTAGTGTATAACACATTTATCATATAGCGTCGCGTCTGAGAGTGTAATAACGCCATGTAATAAATTCGACAATCCACTAGTGGATTAAATATGAAACTTAGCTAGATACGCCCCATAACGTCACATGTATGACGTCCTTAGCGACGTCGCGTTTACTAATGGCGGAATGTTGAAATTTTTGTAAAACAATCGTGAATAAAATGCATTTTAAATGTTATATGATAAATAGAATCGTGCATTCGTGCTCATGTATTATTGGATTTATTAAACAAGTTGAGGAAAAGAGATAAAATGCGAGGCTTCTTCCTCATAAATTCAATCCGAGCATTTTATCTCTTTTCCTCAACTCGTTTAATAAATTCAATAATACATGAACACATGAGGAAGAAGCCTCGCATTTTATCTCTTTTCCTCAACTCGTTTAATAAATTCAATAATAAATGAACACTCATGTAAGATCCTCTATGTCATAAATTCTCAGTGCATGTACAGAAAACTAAGTTACTTGGAAGCAATGCTGTTCATACGTCAATGACGCGACACCAGTGACGTCGAAATAAACAATGGTTCTCTACAATAATTGAGCCGGGGCACATCATGTCCCGCAGTCTACATGTGCGCTCAGCGAAGAAACAGATCAGCCTGTGCATCCATATAGACTGACAAGATACATGTACTTCTCTTGCTGCGTGAAGGAGCACTGGGTCTTTTACTATCCTTAGAACGCACAACAAAGACTCTGATCAGTAGTGTTCGTTGGGCGACCATGTCTTATTGTAGGTTTTGTCGTGCGCTGGTTCATATTATAATATTTACATTTCCACTGTAAAGTCTAATGTAAACCTATAGAAAACAATTGCGTTCATACTTCCATGAACGCATCGAATCACATTATTTTCAGTGGCGTTAAGTGACGTCATTTTAAACCATTGTTCTCTACTGGCGTTGATGACGTCAACGCTGCTCTGCTCTTTGTAGAAAAACAGCGTGTAAATGTTTGTTAGATTTAAAAGTTTGCCCTGCAAGCATTTTTCGCCCTCTGATGAGGGGCAAATAATGTAAATATAAAAAATAAACTTAATTTTTCTACTTTTCATGAAAGTATGAACGACAGTGGGTCGCTAGCAAAGTAAACATGAACCCCGAAGGGGTTCATTTACTTTGCACGCGACCCACCCCGTTCATACTTCAAGGGTTCATTTACTTTGCAGGCGACCCACTGTCGTCCATACTTTCTTGAACTGCAGAAAAATAAATTGCATTTCTTAAATGACTGGAAGATGGCGACGTGATGACGCCATCGATGTATTTCCGCTGTCATAATCTATATCTTCAGTTTGTATCTACCTTCATGCACTGAGGTGGTCATACTATGACCGCTACCTCATTTAGGTTGTGCACTACATTTAGAATTTAGCAAGCAAACAAATCACTACGCGAGTTATTAAAACACTTTACAGTCTGCTTACAGAGGTATACTAAAGCGCATTCCTCTGAGTCGGAGTCCCAATCTGTACCATGGCGGCTTTGAACTCCTCTGCAGTTTTGGCAGGGGAGACTATCCCACTGAGGAATAGTTTTAGGGGAAAAAAGGAATTCTTGGGGGCATCACTATAGGCCTTATGCCTGCGATATTGACTGTTGTTTAATTTTGATGCCCTTGTTTGAATTGAACTAGTCATTGGGGTCAAGTGTTGATCTTTATTAAAGGCATTTTTTCTTGCGATAGTATGACACACCGTGTGTTCATAATTGTTTTATTGTCCCCTGTGATATACTGTCTGTCTATAGCAGATCAAAGGCGACTTTTAATAGGGTGATTGGTAGCTCTTGTTGAATCCCCTGACAGAGGCACTTAAGGGGAAAATCAATAATGTACACTCTAGTCAACAGTTAGTAAACGATTGATTTTTTCCAAGGTGGCCCCTTACCTGTTCAAGACAGAGGAGGTCTCTTTAGTTAGCAATGAGGTGGCCCCTTACCTGTTCAAGACAGAGGAGGTCTCTTCAGTTAGCACTGAGGGCTACATAATATTATATAATGAAATGATAGTCCTCAATAATCAAGAATAAATGCATTTAAGAGACTCTATATCGGAGTGCTAAAGAGGACTGCTCACGGCGGGCTTCCAACGATGGCCATTGAAGCTCATCAATCATATCGCCAACACTACTTTTGTTTCGCCATCCCTTGCAGGTCCATCGGGCAGCCGTCTTCGCAACCTCATCAACCGGTTGAATCCGGGTTTTAACATGGCGGGTCCAGCAGATGAGATATTTCAGCACTACATTCCTTGAGCACCCTGGCATTCAGAACATCAGGTCCAGATGCTTTATGTATGATGAGCTTGTTCAACAGTTTTGCGACCCCCTTGGGGTCAACTGTTATGTCCCCCATAGAGGAAAACGGGCTTTTACCTTTCGATGGTAGCTCGCCATCAGCTTCAAGCGTAAACGCCGATTGAAACTGCTTATTTTCTTTGTTTGTATTGTAGTTTAACGGCCCAGTCAACACTATTAAGGTCATTTTTGAGCCGGTCAGTTTACCTATCCACACTTTCCTGGGCAGGCTTATACGTAAGCTGTTAACCAGTACAGTGCACATTCTTTCGTCAGAAACTGACAACTGCCCTTCTTAAAATCAACGGAAGAGAGAGAATGACCGTAGAAAAGATTTCATGATCAATCTCCACGAAAGAATGTTGCCGACTCCGGCGGGAGTCGAACCCGAGTCCTCCTGATCACCAGTCAGACGCGCATCCGACTGAGCTACCGAGGCCGGCTAAAACTGCTTATTACAAATACAGTAAAATTTCGCTATTAAGACCTCCTAAAATTGATACTTATTCTGCTTTAAAAAGCTTATTTAGTAAGTTGCAGTTATTCTTTCTCTGGGTTTTCTGCATACAGTGTCCTCTGGTCAGAGACCACCTTTGGGACTGTTCAAAAGTTGTCTTAAAGACCACTTTTGAACAGTCCCTAAGGTGGTCTCAATATAGGAATTTTACTGCACTTGCCATATCACGCGATTCAGTTTTCAAAATTCCCTTTTCCCTACGTGAGGTGATCCCAAATGATTCTTTTTTCAGGGACTTTACAAATGACCATTTTTTAACTTTTCTATTCTTCTTCGGGCCCTCGGGATCAATACTTTCATCATCAAAGGTAAAGATACTTGAACGTCTCGAAAACACGCCTATATAATTTTGACCCCCTTGAACCCCACTTTCATATGAGACCCGCCAAGCGACTTTGTGTATTCGAGCATTCCGTCATGACAAATTTTAACTGCGCATGCCCAGCCATTCAGAGGGGCCAGGGATATGGCTTTCTGTCTGAAGGTTCCTCTTGATTCACTGCTTGTATGAGCGAGCAGCGAAGGTTCTGGCGAGACTGCGCAGACTCGCCTGAACCTTCGCTGCTCGCATAGACGATAAGTACCAAAATCGCTTGACGGGGCCCAAATAGTAAAACTGTGGTTTACAGGGATAAACCTTGTTTTTCTTATTGCATCTCTAAAATATAGATGTTGGGTACTCGTTAGAACCGCCTCGCCGAGGCGGTTCTAACGAGTTCCCACAATGTATGCTTGGAGCAAAAATATGAAAAATATCAGAATTTCTTATCAAAATGTTTCATTTTTGGCGGTAAAATTTTCCAATATATTTGAATAGGCGTGTTTTCGTTATGACATGCTTCCAATATGCATCTCTAATTACCTTTTGTTTTGTTTGATTTGAGGTTTAACGTCCCCGTCAACACTGTAATGGTCATTTTCGAGACGTTGCTTCCAATTTTGTGGAACTTTTACCCGACAATGAGATGAAAGGACATCTCAAGCCCTGTCGCCCAATGAAACCAATAGGGTTTATTAGCATTGACGGTCCGCCTCGCACCGCGGTTCCTGGACAGGCTTAGATCCTCTAAGCGGTTTACCAGTACTAGTGTGCGGGCCGGATTCAGCTCTGCGTGGAAGCATCATGCAGCCCATATATTTCTTCAAGCCCCTATGGGCCGGGACCGAATTACCTTTTGTACATGTGCTCTGATTTTTGTAAGGGTTTAGAAGCCTCCGTGGTCGAGTGGTTACGCTACTCGCCTTGTAAACCAGGGGTCGCAGGTTCGATTCCGGGCTTCTCCAGACTTTCGGATGAGTCTTTAAACCGAGGTCCCGTCTCCGTATGACCTTAGCTGTTGGTGGGACGTAAAACTGAAACACTCACTCTGTAAGGGTTCTTCATGTCTTGGTTGTTAGGCTTACGAGCACAAAAGTACATTCTACTAGATGTTTGATCGTGTTATCAACACTATGCTTTATTTTGGTCATTTTTGTTGGTATGTACCTTTCCATGGCCACCGTGAACTCGGTCTTAAAACTGACCCACAAGTCATTGACTGACATGCGAGAGAGGGCAGAGGAAAGGAAGGAGACCCTAAATCGTGTCATTTGGTCTCATAGTCTATCCATATCCGCACGTTTATATAGATACATGTATATTTTACGCGGGACTTATCGGATTCGCTTTGCTTTTATAGCATACTGAATGTAAATTATACCATGATCAGCCATTTCAAAAACACGCCTATACAAATACATTGTTACCTTTATCGCTGAAAAAAAAAATGAAAATTTTTAGATGAAAAATTTTGATATTTTTCTAATTTCTGCTCAAAATATAGATTGTGGGTAATCGTTAGAACCGCCTCATCGAGGCGGTTCTAACGAGTACCCACAATATATATCTTAGAGCAGAAATAAGAAAAACAAGGTTTACCCCTGTAAACCCCAGTTTTTCTTTACAAAAGTGGGGTTCAAGGGGGTCCAAATTATATAGGCGTGTTTTCGTGATGCTTACCAATCGGGGGCATCCCTTTGGCACGACTAACGGTGGATAGGGAATTTGTAACTAGTATATCTACGGGGTGTTGGTTTTTGACTACTTGGGAGAGGCAATTTTTCGTTATTATATCCAAAAGTTGTTGTTGTGTTTGCCTTTTCGACACCCCGTGGGGTACCTGCTTGTTGCTCAATTCAATATCTCCACACCTGATCCCCTTCTACCAATATGTGGGCATTTCCATTCGACAGTATCCTAGCCAAGGATGTATTAAAAGCCTCAAGATAATCTGGGTCAATCTGATCTTGTGGACGGTAAAAAGATCCAAGGTACAGAGTCCTACATCCAACAATATTCAACTTACACCAAACTATTTCACAGTCGATATCCAACTCCGGAGTTTCTGTACAAAGCAGGTCTCTTTTGAATGCCACGAAGACACCACCGTGGGCGGATTGATCCCGGGCCTCTCCATACTTTCACACGAGTCTTTAAACCGAAGTCCCGTCTCCGTATGACCTCAGCTGTTTGTGAGACGTAAAACTCAAACACTCACTCACTCACCACCGTGGTCATCTCCAACTCTGTCTTTCCGGATGACATCAAATCTCAAATGTACCAACAACCTATTTTTGCAGTATAAACAAGAAAACATCACGTGAACCAGTCCGTGAAATGAAGACCCCCCTATACCCCACTTTATATAGAGAAAACTGGGGTTTAAGGGGGTGAACATTATTTTTCTTATTTCTGCTCCAACACATAGGTTGTGGGTACTCGTTAGAACCGCCTTAAATTGAGGCGGTTCTAACGAGCACCCACAACCTATGTTTGCAGTATTTATAAGAAAAATATCACGGCTTTTCATCAGAAAAATGGCCATTTTGGAGATGTGAAAAAATGCACTATGTCGTACGGGTGTGTTATCGTAATGAAATATCATGGATTTTCATCAGAAACGTTGTCAGGTTGAGATGTGAAAAATGCACTATGTCGCACGGATAGGTTAGCGTAATGGATATCCTGCAACTAGCACAATATGCACATGAAAAGAAATTATGAAGTTGAGCTCTTTTTTTGGCTGAGGTTTCAGAGATTTTTCTCAACCTAACGTTTAGATGAAGACTGCTAGAGGGCTAATGCCATCGCCCGAGATAACATTGTGTAAGTTGCAGAACAGAATAAATTTGACAGCAATACATATGGATTCTTGTGACACAGTCATTACATTGCAGTGAGATAGCATGTCTAATGATCGCAGTAAAAATATCATACAATGACACTGTCATGATAACAGGTGTGTGTGTGTGTGTGTGTGTGTGTGTGTGTGTGTGTGTGTGTGTGTGTGTGTGTGTGTGTGTGTGTGTGTGTGTGTGTGTGTGTGTGTGAATTCGGGTTTAACGTCGCTTTCAACAACTTTTCAGTGATATCACAGTCTGGTTATAGCCCCGCTTTGAAAAAGTGGGGCTATATTGGATTTGCCATGTCCTTCTGTCATTCCGTGATTCCGTTAATTTGTGTTGGCTCCATAACTTTGTATCTGCTTAACATATTTTCATGAAACTTCACACAAATGTTAAACACCATAAGACAATGTGCAGAGCGAAGGAATTATAACTGTGGATTGCCTACTTTTGGAGTTATTGCCCTTTGAACATTTTCCGTAATTCCGTAATTCCGTGATTCCGTTAATTTGTGTTGGCTCCATAACTTTGTATCTGCTTAACATATTTTCATGAAACTTCACACAAATGTTAAACACCATAAGACAATGTGCAGAGCGAAGGAATTATAACTGTGGATTGCCTACTTTTGGAGTTATTGCCCTTTGAACATTGAAAAATGGCAATTTTAATTGTGTCCGCTTCATAACTCGAAAACCGTTTGAGATATTTTTAGGAAACTTCACACAAATGTTAAGCACTATGAGACGATGTGCAGAGCGCAGGAACCATAACTCTGCATTGCTTATTTTTGGAGTTATTGCCCTTTGAACATTGAAAAATGGCAATTTTAACAGTGTCCGCTTCATAACTCGAAAACCGTTTGAGATAATTTCATGAAACTTCACACAAATGTTAAGCACTATGAGACAATGTGCAGAGCGCAAGAACCATAACTCTGGTTTTCGTATTTTCTGTGTGTCTGTTTGTGTCTGTTAACAATTTTCGTGTCCGCTCCATAACTTTAAAACCCATTCACATATTTTCATGAAACTTCACACAAACATTAAACACCATGAGATGGTGTGCAGAGTGCAGGAACCATAACTCTGGATTGCCTAATTTTTGAGTTATTTCCCTTTGAATATTGAAAAATATCAATTTTAGCCGTCTTTGCTCGATAACTCATAAACCGTTTGAGATAATTTTATGAAACTTCACACAAATGTAAAGCACCATATTACGTGTGCAGAGCGCAGGAACCCAAACTCTGGATTGTCTACTTTTTCAGTTATAGGCTTTTGAATATTAAAAAATGGCAATTTTAACTATGTCCGCTCCATAACCGTTTCTGATATTTTCATGAAACTTCAAATAAATGAAAAGCACCTTGAGATGATGTGCAGAGTGCAGGAACCATAACTCTGGTTTGCCTACTTTAGGAGTTATTGCCCTTTGAACATTTGAAAAGGCAATTTTGACTGTGTCGGCTCCATAACTCACAAACCATTTGAGATATTTTCATGACACTTCACACAAGTGTAAAGCACCATGAGACAATGTGCAGAGCGCAGGAACCCTGACTCTGATTTGCCTACTTTAGGAGTTATTACCCTTTGAACATTGAAAAATGGAAGATGAAATTTAGTATAAACATGGACATTCTGGTAATGTATCATGCTCATTGAAATGAGGGACAAGGGCTCACAACTCTTAGAGTTTTTCCAGATAATGTAAAATTTTCAACAGTTATTTCTTGTTCATAACTGTTTTCTCTGCAGCTTAAATAACTTTCTTCTCTGACAGCGCTGAAGCGGGGCTATAGTCAGATCCTCTGACAGCTCTAGTTGCGACAGGGCGCTCAATGCTCACTTTTATAGTGCTGCCTCACTGAAGTATCATGTCCCAGACACATTACATGATACCACACCCAGTCACATTATCCTGACACTGGGTCGACCAGTCCTAGCTCTACCCCGTAAATCTGAGTGCCAAGCGAGGAGCAGCTAGTACCATTCTTAACGACTTTGGTATGTCGCGGCCCGTGATCGAACCCGTGACCTCCCGTTCCCCGGAGCGGACACTCTACCAACTGAGCTATCGGGGCCGGTATCATGATAACAAGGCCATGTAATGAACACCCTAGAAAACGCCACTTAATGTAGTGAAAAGTGGAGTTTACAGAGGTATAATTTTTTTTTCTGATTCGGTTCCAAAAATAGGTTATCGGTATTCGTTATAATCGCCTCATCGATGCTGTTTTAACGAGCACACACAATCTCTATTTGGATACATGTAGATTGGATTAATCAATTGATTTCGGTGGATTTAGCGACCCGTCAGTCCTTGTGGGTCATTTTGTGTCGTCTCACGGAAAAGGAGAGAAATAGAGAATACCAGGTTCGTGTCTTTTGATATCAAGTTTATCAGGCAAGGCTTCGAGAATGCTTGTAGAATCGCGAGGCTTGCCTCGCGATTCTACATGCGTTCTCGAAGCCGAGCCTGATAAACTTGATATCAAATGATACGAACCTGGTATTCTATTTATCAGTTTATTCCCTTGCACACTCTTAAATTAGTGATGGCCACGTTGACGTGATAAAGCTCACTTGACCTGAGATAGCATATCTTTATCAGGTCAATGCGTTACAATGCAATATATATAGGGGGTAACTGATAAAATAGAGAAATAGTAGAGGAGATGAAAGTGATGGACAGATGAGAGAGGAAAATGAATGCAAGCGTAGAAACACAAGAAATAACAACATCCCCCCCCCCTATAATTACCTGCTGCATGGACATCAGTCCTTGTCCAACTGTTAGCCAATACAGTGGAACTTCGATGGCTCGAACACCAATGGCTCGTTTACTATGGATGTGTCGAATCCATTCTTGAGTCCCTAGCGAAATCCTATACACAAGAAATAGTGGGGGATTATTAAGGAGATTTTAGTCTTTTATCTTGAAAATGTATGCTGTGTGTACTCATTAGAATCGCCTCGTTGAGGCGATTCTAATGAGTACACACATCATACATATTCATTATAGAACACCGAAAAGATGTCTAAAAGTATCTCGTTACGCCTCCTGACAGAAACCTCAGTGGCTCGAACTACCCCTGTCTCGAACAGATTTTCGAGGTCCCAAAGGTGTTCGAGCCATTGAAGTTCGACTGTATCTGTTTGACTCTCCAGTGACGCAAGATATACGTCTTCTTTGCCTCACCCAACCAACCCTAAAACGGCCCCCGCCCATCGGGGCTTGCCAAGTTGCAAGATGCTTCCATGCAGAGCTGAAACCAACCGCACTTAAACTTGTAAACAGCTTGGAGGTCGAATACGTGGTGCGAGTCGGACTGCCGCATATAAACCCTATTGGTTTCATTGGACAGCAGGGCTTGAGAAGTCATTTCATCTCAATGTCGGGTATTGATTTTTGGAATTCTTGCTTCCATTTTTGTGGGACTTTTCACCGATATTGTGATGAAATGACATCTCAAGCTCTGCACCGCGTTGCCCGGGCAGGATTAGATCCTCTAATCGGTTTACTGGTACTCGTATGCGGTCGGTTTCAGCTCTGCGTGGAAGCATCTTGCAGCCCATCTACAATGTATTTCTTCAAGCCCCGATAGGCGGGTCACATGTGAGTCGCCTAGTTCTGCAACAGAAGGTCAGATGGTTTTTTCTCCGGGTACTTCGGTTTTCGCCCACCTCTGATTGACGATCGGCTCTATATTAGTGAAATTATCCTGAAAGGGCCCCAAAACCAAAAATAAATGAATAAATAAACAAATAAATAATTAGATGTTACGAATTTAGGCCAACATAAATTTGCATTCTATGGGTTACTGAGAAAACATTTATTTATTTATAAATAAATAAATAAACAAATAAATAATAAGATGCTACGAATTTAGGCCTACATAAATTTGCATTCTATGGGTTTCTGGGAAATCATTTATTTATTTTTATTTCAAGGGTTAGGAGTCTGTCACTTGAACAAAAAAAAAGAAAAATTAGTGGCCTTGGAATGTTTTCTCGGTTAAAAGACTTCAACTGTTTACGTTTTTAAAGGACTTTTTATGAGAAAACTCATTAGATTAATCAGGGGCGTAGCATCCTTTTTACAGATACGCACTTGCGTACATTTAACAAACTTAAAATTAGACGACGTAGAAGAAGACGAAGAAAAATAAAGAAAGAAGAAGGATAAGAAGAAGAAGAGCGAAGGGGGCAAATTATTTCCTGTCAGTGTGGTCCTCATTTGGTAAACGATATTAAGGAGCGGGATTATTATTTCTATAGAGAATCTTACATGAGTGTTCATGTATGAATTTATTAAACGAGTTGAGGAAAAGGGATAAAATGCGAGGCTTTGCCGATCATAAAATCCTTTTCCTCCACGAGTTTAATGAATTCAATAATACATGAGCACGAATGCAAGCTTCTATTTATCGTATGGCATTTAAAACACATTTTATTCACGATTGTTTACAAAAATGTCAATATTCCGGAACTGCGACGTCGTTAAGGATGTCGTACATGTAACGTTACCGGACGTATCTAGCTAATTTGTATATTTAATCCACTAGTGGATTATCGAAAATATTACGTGGCGTTATTACACTCTTAGACGCGATGTCATATTATAAAATAGTTTCTTTGTTTTTTCTCCAAGTTAGGTCCCCGATTATTTTAATGCTAATACAGTTCCTGTCTAACGGACACATTCGTCGTCCACATTAATCTGATCGCGATCGAACTAAATCTTACCCCAGACCGAAGCCAGCAAATCATGCGGCTCGTAGACAACGAACGTGCCCATAGCAAACGTTTTGTCACGCTCATTTCCAGGCAAGGCCCCGCCCATTGGGCCTTGAAGAAATAGATGGCTGCATGATGCTTCCACGCAGAGATGAAACCGATCCCAAACGATTGCTGGTAAACCGCTAAGATGATCTAAGCCTGCCCAGGCAGAGGGGTGCAAGTCGGACCGTTCATGCTTATAAACCCTATTGGTTTCATTGGGTGACAGGGCTTGAGATGTCATTTCATCTGAATGTCGGGTAAAAGTCCCGCAAAATTGGAAGCAACGTCTCCGAAATGACCTATACAGTGTTGACGGGGACGTTAAACCCCAAATCAAACAAACAAACATGACCAGACAACTGGGCCGACATGTGAAGATAGTCTAGCAAATTGTCCTTGTTGATATCAGCACTGCATATTTTGTCATTCCAAACGGGGATGATATTATGTTGATTTTCTCCGGGCTTTGGCTTGACAGGTCATATGCTTAGCTGTATTTGAAACAAACGCCACCTATCAGAGGTTACCTGATAGGTAGTTTGGAATTGCGGGTATAAAATGGTGACGGGTGGTGAATGTCAGTATGTTCGCCGTGATTTCCTTCCCAGATATGAATATGCAGCCAGTACCAGACCCTGGATAACATCTTTTCACGAAATAACTCAGAACTGTTTAACAGCCCGTCGAGAGATGGTTTTCTAAGATTTTTTAAAAGCTACACGTGTAAACGTTAAAAGAAATTTAGTAATCGACACAATCTTATTTAATAGAAGAAGAAGAAGAAGAAGAAGAAGAAGAAGAAGAAGAAGAAGAAGAAGAAGAAGAAGAAGAAAGTATATCCTGACACACTCCTGTGTCACTGTCACCTCCACCACTTCAAAGATTGAGATTTATTCCATCAATATTAAGTCAGACAAACTGCAATGTAAGGTAGAAACCTATATAAAATATCGAGTAGAAACCAATAACCCGTATGGTACAAACCAACACGCAAATTGTAGTCTTCGTTGATAAACTTTGTTATAAACATGCTGGAGGTCCGCGTTTAATTTCGGCGTTTTTGCAAAAAACGCCGAAATTAAACGCGGACCTCCAGCAGTCTTCGTTGATAAACTTTGTTATAAACATGCTTGAGGTCCGCGTTTAATTTCGGCGTTTTTGCAAAAAAAAAAAAACGTCGACCTCCAGCATGTTTATAACAAAGTTTATCAACGAAGACTACAAAAAGCAAATCTACAATGCTACTACAGGCACAAAATTATGAGAAATATACATGGCAATGAAGTTTAATACCTGTACTGAAATAATATTAAGATTGCCAAGAAATTTAACGCAATCCTGTATTTTTGCTCCTGTTTTAGTCGCACACTTAGATGTTAATTTCATTATTTCTTCTGAACTCGTAGTTTAAAGTAGAAAAACGTGGCACTGTTAAATCGGCATATATCTTTAGAAAAGCTTTCTTCATTCTTTACACATTTAACCAACAACACACTGTCTTATATTCCAATTATCTACTACGCATTGCACCGATTCAGCCAGTAACCATAACATTTGTCGTTTCCGCACCATGTCGTCTCGGAACAGTTTGTGCATTGACGGAGTTGAGACCGGGGGTGAGTTACCGGATCGTCAAAAAGTTGGTGTGTTGCTCATAAGATCCAAACTTGTATTTGAAAACTTAGATGGACTAGCCTTATCAAATTAGCGAATACAACACTTGATGTAACACTGTTCTTGGAAAATGGCTTCACTAAAACACACAATGTTGCACTTTATGATGCTGGTAGACTGGGGAAAATGGTTATACGAACATAATTTCATGTTTTATTTGAAGCTTTTATACCTGTGTAACTAACAAAAAAGTATCTTGCCCTATAAATGTATACGAGATGCAAATCAAGATAAGTTACTTTCAAACCGTGCATGGTTTCGGGTTGTAAAATTTTCAAGCGGTACATCCGTCTGGCAATGATTTAAAGTTTAAATAATTATAAAATATCAATCTACTATTTAAAAAATTGAAGTATGATAGTAAAAGTTGATGTGTGAAAGTTGGTGTTGTTATACCTGTTTTTCTCCCAAGACAGATGTTTGTAACAGAATTAAAACTACCTTCAAATGTCACACAAATTCTGTTACACTTGCGACATTTTTCACTATAAAATATGCTATTTAAATTTATAATACTGATGATATGCAGATGAAATATTGGTGCAATTTAACACTTTTAAAACTCATTATCTGGCATGAAATAATCTTCTGAAAGCCATCCTTATTTTGCTGCAGATCATTTTCAAACAAATACTTCATTATTTTTGAAATCACTAAAATCACCATTCACTGGCTATTCAGATCCCAAGGCAGCCGGCTGCGGGGGAGGGGGTTACTCTGAATTTTGCCTGTTACATAGGCTGGAACTATTTTTGGGGGGTTGAAATTTTAGATTTTAGTATTCTTTAGGGTTTGGCGAAAACTATGGTATTTCATGGGTACATGCCATTTGCAGATATATTTTGGGGTTACTCTGAAACTGAGTGTTTTTGGGGACTGTCCAAAACTTGTATATTTTATTGGGTGTTTGTTTGATCTGATCTCGTCCGCGTCAACACTTTTTACTTCATTTTGGAGACGTTGCTTCCAATTGTGTGGGACTTTTACCCGACATTGAGATGAAATATCTTCACAAACCCTGCCGCCCAATGAAACCAAAAGGGTTTATATGCATGGATGTTCCGGCACGAAACACTTTGCCTGGGCAGGCTTAGACTTAAGCGGTTTACCAGTACTCACCTGCGCGGTCGGTTTCAGTTCCGCGTGGAAGCACCGCGCAGCTCAATCTATTTCTTCAAGCCCCGATGGGCTGGGGCGCTTTGGGGATGTTGTTAGTCTTCTGTTTGAATAGTGGTTCTGTTCCTTGCTGCACAACATTTCAAGTGCTTTAATGTGTGTTTACAGAGCTATAGTGTAAGGAACTGTTTAATTCACTTTTGTTACCAATACAATGATAAGATGGGAGAAAAAAGTAAAAATAAACTTTTTTTTAAAACAGAAAGCATGCCAGTATAATTTGGAAAATGTTTGGGGTATGTTAAAATCTGCATATACTTTTTCGGTATTGATGATGTACTGGATATTTGGGTTGAATATGGGTACACTGTCAGGCTTGGTATACATTTTAGGGGAATGGGGGTATAACACCCGATGCTAGTGTAGTATCTGTGCATAACAAGCTGCAACGTCATTGGACGCGATAAATGGGAACTTTTGAATTCTAAGGGTATCAAATGTGTATCATCACGTGACACTGTTACACACTTATCCGCATATCGGTCAACCACACCATTGCCTGTTGCTGGTAACTTTACAGCGGATGTTGCGATAGGTGAAACTTTTCTTGGCAGCGTACGGTTCATGGTTATTGATCTTTGCTTGGTAGAAACACAGCACTCAAACTGAATGTCCTTACTGTAGGTCCCCAGTAAACCAAATAAACTCGGTTGAAACTAAATCAATTCTACATGCATTCCCTGAAGTAATACAAGGATTCGGTAAGCTGAATGTCTTTAAACTGAAGATCCGAATTGATCGTAACGTACAGCCAGTCATACAGCCTGCACGCCGTGTTCCCTATTATTTACGTGACAAGTTGGATAAAAAGCTAGATGAACTGAAATCGTTAGACATAATTGAACGTGTCACTGGTCCAAGCGATTGGATTTCTCCGGTTGTGTGTGTTCATAAAAGTAACTCAAATGACATACGCCTAGGTAGGTGTTGACATGAGGATAGCGAACGCATCCGTGACGCGTGAACGATATCCAATCCCCACGGTGGATCAGGTAGTCCAGGAACTAAATCACAGCTCTGTATTCAGAAAAATTGACCTAAAAATGGGCTTCTTTCAAATCGAACTCGATGCAAAAATCAGGAACATAACTGCATTTGGGACCCACAGAGGCCCATATCGTTATAAACGCTAAATAATGGGGTCTCTTGCTTGTGCGCCGGAAATGTACCAAAAGTGCATGCAGCAGGAGCTACAGCACTGTGAAGGTGAACAAAACATAAAAGACGATTTAATAATTCACGGCTCTAGCCAGGAGGAGCACGATAAACGGTTGAGGAAAGAACTTAGTGTTTTAAGGGACAAAGTTCTGTCGGTGAATACAGAGAAGTGTGAGCTGAATATGTCAGAGTTAGTTTTTATGGGGCATGTCTTAAGCGCGCGAGGTATCGGACCTGCGGAAGTCAAGGTCAAAGCAGTTGTTAAAGCGCGTGAACCAGAAACCGTGTCTTAGCTCAAACGTTCTCTCGGTCTCGTGACATTCAGTTCTCGTTATATCCCAGATTTCTCGATCGTGTCCGAACCGTTTCGTAAACTGCTGAGACAGAAAGCACAATTTGTTTGGAGTCCTGATCAACAGGGGGGGGGGGGGGGGCATTTGACCAGTTGAAAACTGTTATCACAAGCCGATACAATGGGATATTATGATATCAATGCACCTACACAGGTCGTAGCAGATGCATCGCCTGTAGGACTTGGAGCGATCCTAGTTCAAAAGCAGAAAGATGAATATATGGTAATTCCTTATGCGTCGCAGTCTATTAGATGTCGAATGTAGGTACTCGCAGACTCAGAAAAAGGCCTTAGCCCTCGTCTGGGCTTGCGAAAGGTTCCATCCTTTCTTATATGGGGTTGAGTTTGATTTACTCACTGATCACCGCCCTCTAGAATTCATATATTCCCCGCAGTCTAAACCTAATGCACGCATTGAAAGATGAGTACTGCGCCTGCAACCATACCAGTACACTGTGCCTTATATAAAATGCTGTAAGAATATCGCAGATTCTTTGTTGCGATAATTGCCAAAGGCTGATGCGGAAAGTGCAAACCAGAATATTGGTCAAAAATATATCCGGTTTGTAGCCTCAGCAGCGACACCGCGCGCGGTGACAACTCGTGAGATCGAACGGGCATCGGAAAAAGCCCTGATTTGCAAAGCATAAGAGATTGTCTGTTGACGTGTGGATGGCACCAATTAGAGAATAAGATTTATGTTAGCATTCAAACTGAACTCAGTGCTATTGGCAAACTGGTACTCCGCGGAACGCGTATTGTCATTGCGAATGATCTCGCGAACGCACACGGGAACTCGCTCATGAAGGCCATCTGGGCATTGTGAACATAAAGAAAATCTTACGTACTAAGGTTTGGTGGCCTGCAATCGATAAGGATGTGGAGAAGTTCTGTGAAAGCTGTAATGGCTCTTAGCTGGTGTCCAAGACTGCAAAACCAGAGCCAATGTGTCATACGGAAATGCCAAATGGTCCATGGTAATATTTGGCTGCAGATTTATTGGGAGCAATGCCGCCTGGTGTGAGTCTGTGTTAGTAGAAATTTACTATTATAGCAGATATTATGAGATACAGGTATGTAAATCTTCTATGTCTTCAATGCTACTCATGGCTTGACACTTGCTTTTCGAACAGATGATGCTGCAAATTTTATTAGCGGAATGTTCAAGTCATTCTTGTATAGTAATCAGAATCAGAATCAGAATTGTTACTGGTGACACGTCAAATGACAATCATACACCAGGACCTGTGATGGGAAGTTATTCCTCTCACCGAAGAGGAAAATTTAGCTACACAATCCTCAGCGCCTTCAGCCGTTGAAATAATCGAATCGGGAAGGGCATTCCAATCTGTAATTGTTCGGGGGAAGAATGATTCTTTACAAATGACAGTTCTTGCAGCAAGGGCCTGAAATGCCATTGAATGATGCTTTCTACAGTGCCTAGCTGGGGGAACAAGGTCATCTGTTGGGATGCTGGCAGCACCCTTTAGACCTTTGTATAAAAGAATGAGCCTACTGTCTTTTCTCCTTTTCTTGAGAGACTCCCATCTTAGTTTTCCTAGTATTCCAGTCATGCTCCCAGTTTCAAAGCAGTAATTGCTTGTTACAAATCTAGTAGCTCTATTCTGAACTTTTTCAATATCTTTATTAAGGACCACTCCGCTGGGGTCCCAGATACAACTACAATATTCCAAGATTGGGCGAATAAGTCCTTTATATGCTGCCTCTTTTACATCCTGGGGACACTGATAAAGATTTCGCCTCAGGAAACCAAACGTTCTATTTGCCTTTGTACACATGTTGCTAATATGTGTATTGGTAATATGGTATCACAACTAAAGGAATGCCCCACTATGGCCACAAGCCAATGGTGAAATCGAAAGGCAGGATAGGTCCATAATGAAGCTTATACGTATATCGCATGCCAGTGGTTGTGAATGAAAATCTGATCTCCAGACATATTTACTGATTAACCGAAGTACTCCGAACAGAACAACCGGTGTGTCTCCGTCAGAACTTTTATTCCGACGGAAGATCCGGGCAAAACTTCCAGATCTTCAACACTACTTTACCCATGATGATCTTGAGGTACGCGATAGGGTTCTGAAAATAAAGGGAAAGGAAATTGTATGAGGATAGCAAGCGTGGCGCTGTTGGAAGTAAGCTTGAGGTAGGGGATGAAGTCCTTCTGAAGCAGGATAGAGAAAATACATTCTCTACCCAGTTTCACCTACACCATTTTCTCTGACTGATTAACACGGAAACAGTGTTGATATCGACTCACAAGCTGGGTATGGGTACAAGCGTAATGTCACCCATGTTAAGAAATTCCATGAACGGGCCGGTAAAGAATTTGGGAATATCAATCAGCTGGAAATGAATGCCGATGCAGGCTAATCGGACAATGACAACTTGAGCATATCTGAAACCGCGAGCTCAACTGATCTTGAAATCTCACATTCATCTGAAACATCACCCGTCAAACCATGTAACATACCCCGCTCACCCATACCCAAACGTACCAGGCGTTAGCCTGAGAAATTCAAGGACTTAGTAACTTAACGAAGAATACATAGAGGTTTATATCCTATAGACACAGTTCAGTTTTATAAAAGTGCTGAAAAACTCATTAGTGTTCTAAGGTGTTGTTAACGTTTAAAGTCGGTTATTTCAGATTTGGTGATGCGCATTCTAAAACTCAGATTCAAATTTTGTTGAAGTTATTCTATTCAGAACTCAAAACTGACATTTCCTAGTGTTAAGTATCTAAAGGGAGGGGTTAGTATCCATGCACAACTTGTTAAACGACCCCTCTAAAGAGATTATCGAACAACTCTCTTATTTACATTTTGTTTGTTTGATTTGAGGTTTAACGTCCCCGTCAACAAGGTCATTTTGGAGACATCGCTTCCAATTTTGAGGGACTTTTACCCGAAATTGAGATGAAATGGCATCTCAAGCCCTGCCGCCCAATGAAACCAATAGGGCTTATAAGCATGAACGGGCCGACTTGCACCGCTTTGCCTGGGCAGGCTTCGATCCTCTAAGCGGTTTACCAGTACTCGTGTGCAGGTCGATTTCAGCTCTGCGTGGAAGCATCATGCAGCCCATATATTTCTTCAAGCCCCGATGGGCGGGGGCCAGATTTACATTTTGTATATATACATGTAGTTCTGTATGGACATACGCACTAGGCAAGTTATTAAAATATGTCAGCCCCACTCAGTGGTGTTGTCTTTCTAGTTATCTGGTTAAATCGGTCTTATCAGACAGAATAGCTAGGCCCCAGCCTTTGTGACAGGTAAACTTCAGAGTACTCACCCCACCACACACCCCTGGGTTCAGACTCCTACTAGAGCTTGGAATACCCTTCCCCGGGACCCTACCCGGTTCGATCATTGGCTAAAGGATAAGGACTAACTTCCCATATCACAGGTCCTGTCATTTGACATACACCAGTAACAATTCTCAGAGGCTTAGCCATGAATTTGATATTGGTGCGACCAAAACATATACAGCGCCGAGGGCGCAAACCCCTCCTAGGGAAGGGGTGTGGGTCCATGGAAAATTGTTGAAAAAAATGCTGCATTCTGGTGGCTTCTAGGGTATTTTGGGAAGAGTTTTCTCTATCTATCTATCTATCTTCTTATACTGAGTCGGTCATATTTGGCCATTACCTCAGTTGGGTGGGTGGCTAAATTTAGAATTTAGAACAAAAAAAAAATCATCTCTGGATGAGTCCTTAAAACTATTTACAATCCAAACACAAGAGGTATCCTAAAACGGATACCTCTAAGTCTCAATCTTATACTGTGCGGGCTTTGAACTCCTCTGCAGTCTTGGCATTCACCGCAGAAGATGGAAGACTATACCACTGAGGAATAGTTCTAGGGAAGAAAGAGTTTTTCAGGGCATCACTATAGGACTGGTACCTACGATACTGTGAGTTATTTGCTCTTGATGCCCTTGTCCGGGTTGACACTGTTGCAGGGGTCAAATACCTATCCTTGTTAATTGATACTGTACCAGAATGTATCTTGTAGAAGAAGGTTAAGGAGGACTGCTCACGACGGGTCTTCAGGGATGGCCACTCTAGCTCATCAAGCATGTCACCGACGCTACTTCTATTTCGCCATCGTCTGCAGGTCCATCGAGCATTTGTCCTCTGCACCTTCTCCACCTGCTGAATCTGAGTTTTAACATAGGGATGCCAAATGGGTGATGAATATTCAAGCTGAGGGCGAACCAATGTTTTATATGCAACATCCTTTGTCTGCCGAGGTGCAAAAGCCAAATTACGTCTAAGGAATCCTAAGGTCCTAGTTGCTTTAGTTGTTATTTCAGAGATGTGTTGACCCCAATCGAGATCGTCAGTGATGGTGATACCAAGATATTTGGCGGAGTGAACTTGCTCCAAAGTTTGCTGGTGTAGTGTGTAATCATACTTAATTTGCTTGTCCTGAAGGTGTCGTGACACCCTCATTGAATGGCATTTGGCTACATTGAACTTCATCTGCCAATCTGCTTCCCATTGTGCACGTCGATCCAGGTCATCTTGTAAAATGTGACAGTCAGAAGGAGAGTATATGTCCCTATACAGGACACAATCATCAGCAAACAAACGGACATATGACCTGATGTTATCAGGGAGAACATTGATGAATATCAAAAAGAGGACCGGTCCAAGGACCGAACCTTGCGGGACATCAGATTGAACAGGCGCTTGGCCGTCAAGTACAACTTGTTGAGAGCGCCCGGAGAGCCATGAGCTAATCCAATTATGTGTGGGTACTCTTATCCCATAGTAGTCCAATTTGTACAATAGCCTCCTGTGGAGTACCTTGTCAAAGGCCTTAGCGAAATCCATGATGATCAAGTCAGTCTGTTTGTGGCCACGATTTATGGCCCCATCCAGATTACTCACAATGTCATGGAAGAATTGAACTAGTTGAGTTTCGCAAGACATTTGAATGATAGAAATAATTTTGCACTTTTTGCCAAGAATTATGCTCTATTTGTGTCAAAGTTATTGGTGAGACTAGTCGCACCAATACAAAATATTGGTGAGACCAAATCGCACCAATCTCACCAACAGCTACGCCCATGATTCTGATTCTGATTCTAATTCCTGACTGAAAAAAATATATACGTCCTATTCGGAAATCCAGGGATGAAAGGGTTTACTTCCGGGTGTTATATTTTATGCATGTTTACACGGTACAAATCGATAGTCGTACTATATATATATGTGACAGATAGTTTCAACTTTCGTGTCGTAATACATGTAACAGCCATATAATGCCCATTTTGTTTTCGTAGCGGAAATTTCATCAGCTGTTCAAAAAGGTAAGCAATCAATTCATAATATCTTACTTCTTGCCTTACTTCTTTGTGTCCGAGGTCAGCGTGCCCGTATTGGGGAGTCAAAGTATTAGTATGTTTAGATGATGATGATGAGTTTGTGTTTAACGACGCGTCAACCATCTTTGTGGGTCAAAAGCATCAATAGGAGTATATTTAGACTAGCTACTAGTCGGATATCACATTTCAAAGAAAATATTCCTTGGTGTAGTGGTTACACTACTCGACTTGTAAATCAGGGTCGCAGGATCGATCCCGGGCTTCTCCAGACTTTCAGATGAGTCTTTAAACCGAGGTCCACTCACTCATTCATAATTTAAAGTTAATAAGTAATATTCTTCTAAATTTATTTTTTACTCCTTTTTGGACGGTTTTTTTTTTTTTTTTTTGGTGAATCCGTCCTTTCAAATAGCGATGTCCGGGCAAACGGGCGTCGGGCGGGCGGGCGTCGTCCGAGGTTTACCTTTTGGTTAACATTTTTTTAAAGTGATACGTTACCCTTGTTCTTCAGTAGATTGCTTTCATATTATGACTGTTGCTTCATTGGAAGTATTCCTTTTAAATACAATCCATTACTGGCATCAAGGATCCAAGTTTTGGTGAAAATTGTCATGTTTCGAACTTCAGCTTTTCAGGTTTACCATTGGTTAACCTTTTTTCAAGTGCCAGTATAGTGGGTAGAGTGTAGTACTTTGGATTAAGGTGTTGTGAGTTCAAATCCCCTTATTCTTCAGTGGATTGCTTTCATATTATGACTGTTGCTTCATTGGAGGTATTACTTTTAAATACAATCCATTACTGGAATCATGGATCCAAGTTTTGGTGAAAATTGTCATTTTTCGAACTTCAGTTTTTCAGGTTTACCTTTTTTCAAGTGCCAGTATAGTGGATAGAATGCAGTACTATGGATCAAGGTGTTGTGAGTTCGAATCCCGTTGGAGGAATATTTTTCTTTCTTCATGAATACATATACAACACAGTCATTATCCCCCTGCACAATGAAGTCTTGGTGCAAGGTCAAGGTCACTGTATCTATTTTAGAAAAAAACTTTGTTATTGCTCTATTATCTACATTTATAGATGGATTTTAATATAACTTCACACAAATATTGCCTATGATGATATCTTGAGCAAGATCGACTTTCAGGATCAAGGTCACTGTATTTTTAGAAAAAAATATTTGTCATTGCTCTAGTGCCTACATTTAGTGATGGATTTTAATATAACTTCACAAAAATATTCAATATGATAATATCTCGAGCATGTTTGACTTCCAGGGTCCTGAGCTGAATGTCGAGGTCACTGTGGCTATTTTTTTAAAAAAAAAAAACTTTGTCATCGCTCGAGCGCCTATATTTATTGATGGATTTACACATAACTTCATACAAATGTTGGATATGTTAATATCTTGAGTAAGTTTGACTTTCATGATTCTGGGCTCAAGGTCAAGGTCTGTGCTGGACTACAGATCAAGGGGTCGTGAGTTCAAATCACGGTGGAGAATATTTTTCTTCTTGTTCTTTTTTTATGCAAAGGCTTGAACACTGGATTTAATTCTTGTTCATTTGTAATTAGGGATATTTTTGATATCCTTTCAACTGCTGCAGTCTGTTTAGGTCTTTTACATAAGAAAATGGCTTTTGGGGGCAAAACCGTCAAACTTGGAGTTGTATTTTTGTTTTAAATAAAACCACTTGAAACAGATTTCTTGTTCAGTGTTGCTAAGTGGTGCTAGTTGATTCTTTTTTAATTGCTCTGGTCTGTTTGGCTCTTTAACAAAAGAAAATGAAAAACCCGACCATAATGCCGTTAGGCATTTTTCTTGTTCCCTCGCTGAAACCAACTGAGCCCCGCCAAGCGAATTTGTGTCTTCGAGCATTCCGTCATGACAAATTTTAACTGCGCATGCCCAGCCATTCAGAGGGGCCAGGGATTCGGCTTTCTGTCTGAAGGTTCCTCTTGATTCACTTTTCTATAGGCTCAGTCCTACGGAAAAAGTGGTCAACACTAAAAGGAAAGAATTAGCTCATAATGAGCAAATTGTTTCCTTTAAGAGTTGACCCCTATTGGTATGGGAGACAAAATACTTTTGCAATTGTTGCCTCCCCTGAAGACAAAGAATCTTCCACTTAAGGAATTTTTCAAAGGGAGACAACTTTCGGGACTTCCTGTTCGCTTTTCTATAGGCTCTGTCCTACGGAAAAAGGGGTCAAGACTTAAAGGATGGAATTTGCTCATCATGGGCAAATTCTTTCCTTTAAGAGTTGACCCCTATTGATATGGGAGACAAAATAATTTTGCAATTGTTGCCTCCCCTGAAGATGAACCCATTCCCATTAATAGCTATAGAAGGTCCACATTCAAGTTCCTTTACATTCCAACATCCCCAGTAGTTTGTTTGATGACCGTCCCAAGGGGGCGTTTGCCTGAGCCCTCACGTCGCGTCATGCTATCAGACTTGGGGTAATTGTATTCTGTATTCTTATTCGAATACTATTCAAATACATTTTTGAGTATTCGTGAAGTATTCTGTATTCGTGGATTTTTCAGAATAAAAGTATTTGTATTTGTATTCGAATACATTTCAAAAGTCATGTATTCATGAATAGTTTTACGAATACATTATGGATACTTTTGCTCTTTACAGGAAAAAATATGAAACAATACATAAATGTTTTAATTGATGTGACTTAAGTCCTTGACTGTTCATGTAGGAACTTTTGAAATTACTATTAGATGGTTTAATACAATACATAACATGAATCCAAGAATATTAATTGATTTATTTGACTGCACTGGTGCAAATAAAAGAGCTCTTAAAATGACAAACATTTCATTATATGAATATATTGCTTTTAAAGTGATTGACATTATAATTTATTGACTTAGGGGAGTGAAAAACAGAAGAAAATAACATCTGTTTTCAATTAGATATTTTTTTTTATTCAGAGACACTTCAATCACAAATAACTCACAATCATGGCCCACCACTATGGCACATGACTATTTCTAGTCTGTTCTTACAAATGTATCCATTTGTTAATATATGATGTTTAGACTGATTTGTGCTGATTGCATAAAATAATTTCTGCTACCCATTTATGTCCAGTGAACTTTTCAATTTTTATTATTAGACAGGTCCATTTCAATTTAAGAGGTGTCTGCTTACTTTTAATATTTTTGCAAAATTGTATGAACTTTAGAAAATTAGAAAGCACTGTACACTTTGATCAGACACTTTATTCTGTGACATATGATGTTAATCTACACTGCCAAGGTCCCTTTTTTAGGGACTGTAGGCATTGATGTGTAAATCTATGAAGTTACCTGTATGTCATCTTCCAATAGATTGCCTCAGGATAGAAAGATAGGGGCAAGACATGGTGTTTTTACAACTGGGCCATATGCATGCCAAAGTACAAACCTACAAATTAGCCACATGTATGTAATTCCAAATACTGGTAAATTGATGAGCTTTGTCTGATAAGAACATTCTCCCTCTTGATAACATAATAAAAATCATACACACACACACAACAAAAAATGCCTAAGTAGTAAAATAAAAGTGAAGGCAATCTGAAAACTCAGTGAAATCCCAAAAGTACAAATAGAAGGCAATAGGCAAATTGATTATTTTATTATGTGCTGGCTACCTTTGACACTTGTTTCTCACAAGAAACAGAACACAATAATGACCCTTATTTAGTTTCAGCAGTATATGAATTGATAATACGAAAACATGCTGCCTATATACAAATACATTGTAAATTTTATCGCCAAACATCACAAATAAATTTTAAGATGAAAAATTGTGATATTTTTCTTATTTCTGCTCAAAATATAGATTGTGGGTACTTGTTATAACCACATCATTTTAGCTACAAGCAGCTACAACAGGTGACAAAATAGAGAACAGTAGAATCATCAATATGACTAAATTCTAACAATGAATAAGAACATTAAAAATGAAACCAAGTACTAGTCATGGCAAGAGATTTAATTCATTGAACTGACTTAATAGCATAATTTGTATTTACATCATGAAATTTATAAAGAAATGTGTTAAAAAGTCATCACAATAATCGAGCAGAATTTTCAAAAGTGATACATTATCCTAATGAGGTGGTTCTAATGAGTACCCACAATCTCTATGTTAGAGCTAAAATAAGAAAAAATGGGGTACAACATGGATATTATACGACAGACTGCATGCATGGTGGTTAACCCAATCACGGTTGGCAACTTTGCTTCCCTCTTTAATTGCACGCCGGTGGGTCAGACCTCAGATTCTATGACGGCTCCAACGTAAAGGCTTATTGAAAATTAGAGCGATAATGTTGGTTGGTGCCTGATGCTCTGTCTCTGGTCGGGCTCATCGGAGTCTAACTGTTGGTTTTCTTTTGCTCCAGCATTCCAGTGGTTTCTTGCTGTCGAGTCCACACCGTTGTCTCACCTCTGTGGTTCTTTGATTTTTGTGTTCACGGAGATCTTGCACTGATGAGTTAGGAGGCATTCATGCGGACTGAACAAATTATTTGTCTAAATTGCGACGGAAGTAAGGGCGAGGATTGTGGCCACGTAAAATCGATTTAAGCCCCCCAGTGGAAATCTTCCACTGACCGTTCCAAGGCGGCTCTTCTGTGGCGATTTATTTATGTTGTTGTTTGTTACTTACTGTGTGTATCACTTGTGTCTTTTGGTTTTGGATGGCCATATGGCCATTTTGTGGGAAAGTAACTGTCCTTATGGCCTTCCTTTGTTTAGGTTTCCATTATGGTCTGGTCGCTTAATGTTTGTATTTCTTTCCCTTTGGTGTCTTTTATGGGTGTAGTAAGTTAATTGTATCAATTCCTGATCTTTGTTTTACTTCTACTTTACAGTAAACCCCGGTTTAACTGTATAAAAGTGGGGTCCAAGGGGGTCAGTATTATATAGGTGTTTATGTGATGCAATGTAATTCATCAATCATTAGCTTTTGATTGATAAATGCTGCAGACACTACAAATGACCCTTGCCATACAAGATCCTGCACACCTTCATTGATTGTGTCTTAAATTGTTCTAGAGAAAACAAAGAGATGTGTATCTGTCTATGACCCAAACATTACTACAGTCACCAGGTGTTTTTGTTTTGTACATGTATAAGTCCTACATTTTGATTGGAATGTATTCAAAAGTATTCTAAAAGTATTTGAATACATTTGCAAAGTATTTGTATTCTCATTCGAATACATTCATAAAATTTGTATCTTTATTTGTATTCTGTATTCGTGAAATGCAAAGTATTTGTATTTGTATTCAAATACTTTTGAAAGTATTCGACCCCAGGCCTGCATGCTATGCGACGTCTGATCAAGAGTTTTGCAGACATAATTTTAAACGAATTGCTTTCCCATTTTCAGAGACTCAACATGCAGTCGCCTTCAACAGACACGTCGATAAGAAAACAACAATATCGTCTGCTACGCAGTTTTGCTTGTCATTTATAGGGTAAACATTACGTTCTTTTAGCTCACGTGAGCACGAAGTGCTCAAGGTGGTCTCTGTCCGTCGTCCGTCCGTGCGTACGTCCGTCGTCAACTTTTGCTTTAAACGACCTCTTCTCGAAAACTGCTAGACATATTTTGAAATAATTCCACAGGAATGTTCCTTGGCTAAACCGTTCCGCTTGGATGAACAAGATGGCCACCAGAGTTAAAAAAATAATAAAAAAAACCTTTAAACGACTTCGCCTCCTTAACTAGTACATGTAAATGAATTTTGAAATAAATTCACAGGTATGTTCCTTGCGGTGACCCTCTACCAAAATTGCTCAAACTGTTCCGCTTGGATGAACAAGATGGCCGACAGAGCTTAAATCTTACTTAAGGCAGCCTGTCACTTTTCTGTCCGTGGTCAGTGTGCCAGTATTGGGGAATCAAAGTAGGAGTATATTGAACAATGCGTGACAATGAATCCTCCACTTAAGGGGAATGGGAACACCTGGCAGATGTTTCCGCCATTTTTCAAAGGAAGCCAACTTTCTGGACTTCCTTGTTCGCTTTTCTATAGGCGCTGTCCTACGGAAAAAGGGGTCAACACTTAAAGGAAAGAATTTGCTCCTCATGAGCAAATTATTTCCTTTAAGAGTTGACCCATATTGATATGGGAGACAAAATATTTTTGCGATTGTTGCCTCCCCTTAAGATGTACCGATTCCTATTAATAGCTATGGGAGGTCCACTTTCAAGTTCCTTTACATTCCAACACCCCAGCAGTTTGTTTGTTGACCGTCCAAAGGGGGCGTTTGCCTGAGCCTTCATGTCGCGTCATGCTATACGACGTCTGAACTGGGTCTACACTGTTAACCAATTGCCTATTTACGGGTCGCTAAGCGTCTTTAACCGCAAATCACGAGTTTTGCAGACATAATTTTAAACTTCAACAGACAAGTCAAATGAAGTGCCAATTCTGATTTTTACTGAAAAATAAGAAAAAAAAAACAATATCATCTGCTACGCAGTTTTGCTTGTCATTTATATGGTAAACACATATGATACAAAATAAAGTTTTTTTAGCTCACCTGAGCACGATGTGCTCAAGGTGAGCTATTGTGATCGGTCTCTGTCCGTCGTCCGTCCGTGCGTGCGTCCGTCGTCAACTTTTGCTTTAAACGACTTCTTCTCAAAAACTGCTATACAGATTTTGAAATAATTTCACAGGAATGTTCCTCGGGTTACCTTCTACCGAAACTGCTAAACCGTGCCGCTTGGATGAACAAGATGGCCACCACAGCTAAAATGGAAAAACCTTTAAACGACTTCTCCTGCTTAACCAATGGATAGATTTTGAAATAATTTTACAGGAATGTTCTTTGGGTGACCCTCTACCAAAATTGCACAAACGTTTTGCTCTGCTGAACGAGATGGCGGCCACAGCTAAAAGTAGAAAAACCTTTAAAAGGCTTCTCCTCCTCAACCAATTGACGGATTTGGGAATACTTTCATACGAATGTTCCTTGGGTGACCTTCTAATAAAATCGCTCAAACCGTTCCACTCGGATGAACAAGGTGGCCGCCAGAGCTGAAAATAGAAAACCTTTTAAATGACTTCTGTTCCTTAACCAGTGAATGGATTCTGAAATATAGTAGAATTCCGCTTAAAGACCACCCCGTTATTAAGACCGGTTTTTGCAAGACCCGAATTATTTCCTATATAATTAATTTCTATTTATTCCGATAAAGAGACCTTTGCCTTGAGCTAAGAATTCATTCCATTGAAAATGTCGTTATACAAGTGTTGCCGTTCTAACAAATGTCGGTATGAGGAGGGTTGACTGTGCACTGCGCATTACGATAACACCTCCATGTGGCATAGTGTATTCTTGCAAACCAGACAAGGAAATCCGTGATTTAACCCTGGGATAGGAGTTTATGTTCTGACCCTGGTGTACCGACACAGGCAACTAATAACATAAGTGCGCGTCAATTCTATTCAACTGCCGGAACTACTTCCGCACTTCTTTCATTTTGTAAACAATATACATTTGCGAGCTGTCAAAACAAAAAAAAAAAAAAAAAAAAACGAAATTAACAAATCAATAGGAATGATAATTATTTGACTAATTTATTGTTAAAGGACACTGATTACAGGAGTTTTGTATGAAATCTTAAAAAGAAGAAAAGAAATACTGTCTGTAGTTCTGCTATTTGCTACAAAATAAAAATGAAATGTTTGGGAGGTGTTGTGCAACTAAAAGAATCAAATATGGGGTTCTGTTGTAGATGGGCGTTTCCAACCCGAGGGATGGCCGTGCTGAGCGGAACCGAGGCTAGTTCTGTTGTAGATGGAAACGCCCACTCGGTTCCGCTCAGCACAGTCATCCCTCGGGTTGGAAACGCCCATCTGCAACAGAACCCGACATTGGATTCTTATATTCTTCATACCGCAAAAACGGTTACTTTTCTTATAAAATATTATATCATGTGATATCTTTCTTATTTATACTCCAAACATAGGCTGTAATATGATGTTATTAATCAAGCAAATTCGTATTGGCCCAGTTACATGGCCCTGTATCTGAGACAATACGTAATCACTTGATTAATGACAATTTTATTAATTAATTCATTCATTAAAAACATGATTATTGATTTTTGACCACAGTGTTAATGCGGAGGACATTGGAACAATACAGGTTAGTCAATTAATAATGCTCGTTACAGCCGCCTCATTAAGGGGATTCTAAGGAGTACTCACAAGCTGTCTTGGAGAAAAAATGAGAAAAATCATGTATACTCCGGTAACGGCCCCCGCCCATCGGAGCTTGAAGAAATAGATGGGCTGCATGATGCTTCCACGCCGAGGTGAAACGACCCGCACATGAGTACTGGTAAACCGCTTAGAGAATCTAAGCCTACCCAGGCAAAGCGGTGCGAGTCGGCCCGTCCATGCTAATAAACACTATTGGTTTCATTGGGCGGCAGGGCTTGATATGTCTTTTCATCTCAAGGTCGGGTAAAAGTCCCACAAAACTGGAAGCAACGTCTCCAAAATGACCTTTACAGTGTTAACGGGGACGGTAAACCTCAAATCAAACAAACAAAATACTCCTGTACACAGTTTTCTGTATATGAAGTGGGTCAAGAAGGGGCCTTCATTTCACACACTTGTGAAAATGATTAGTAAAATTGGTGTTTACAAGGATCTACATGTTCTTATTCCTGGTGAGGAGGTACTGTGAAACTTCATTTATCATATGACGTCGCGTCTGAGAGTGTAATAACGCCATGTAATATTTTCGATAATCCACTAGTGGATTAAATATGCAAATTAGCTAGATACGTCCCGTAACGTTACACGTACGGCGTCCTTAACGACGTCGCGTTTACTATTGGCGGAATATTTATATTTTTGTAAACAATCGTGAATAAAATGCGTTTTAAATGTCATATGATAAATAGAATCTTGCATTCGTGCTCATGTATTATTGAATTTATTAAACTCGTTGAGGAAAAGGGATAAACTGCTCGGCAAAGCCTCGCATTTTATCCACTTTCCTCAACTCGTTTAATAAATTCAATAATACATGAACACTCATGTACGATCCTCTATGTCAACAATTTATTAAACTAGTTGAAGAAAAGGGATAAAATGCTCGGCAAAGCCTCGCATTTTATCCCTTTTCCTCAACTCGTTTAATAAATTCAATAATACATGAACACTCATGTAAGATCCTCTATGTCAACAATTTATTAAACTAGTTGAAGAAAAGGGATAAAATGCTCGGCACAGCCTCGCATTTTATCCCTTTTCCTCAACTCGTTTAATAAATTCAATAATACATGAACACTCATGTAAGATCCTCTATGTCAACAATTTATTAAACTAGTTGAAGAAAAGGGATAAAATGCTCGGCACAGCCTCGCATTTTATCCCTTTTCCTCAACTCGTTTAATAAATTCAATAATACATGAACACTCATGTAAGATCCTCTATGTCAACAATTTATTAAACTAGTTGAAGAAAAGGGATAAAATGCTCGGCACAGCCTCGCATTTTATCCCTTTTCCTCAACTCGTTTAATAAATTCAATAATACATGAACACTCATGTAAGATCCTCTATGTCAACAATTTATTAAACTAGTTGAAGAAAAGGGATAAAATGCTCGGCACAGCCTCGCATTTTATCCCTTTTCCTCAACTCGTTTAATAAATTCAATAATACATGAACACTCATGTAAGATCCTCTATAACTCTAACACGGATGTCTCGTGTAACATGGATAATATGAACTCCATTACGGCTTTTCTCTAGGTGCCCGAAGCTGCAGACTTCTGCCCTGATCAAACACTCTCAGAAACGACGGCAAGTAACTCCACAGTGAAGACGGTACTATATGTAATTAACTATCGATACTATTGATAGTTGAAAGAACTATCGACGATAGGTGTCGGTAGTCCATTGTACCATCGATGCATTGCTATCGAGGCAGTCCCTATCGCGATGCATCGAACTATCGATGCATCGTTACACCCCTAGTTATTACTGAAGCTTTTATTGAATTTATTTTGACAAAGGTTTGTTAAATGCTAAATAATAATAAATAAAACAATACATTTCTTCATTTCAGATTATGCGCTTACAAACTACATGTTATGGCTGGAAAACATCGGACCTAGCTTCAAGGATACTAAAGGTGCTATCTATGACATTATAACCATCTGGACCGGAAATATTGTTCCGTTGTGTTTTAGATGTTTGTATAGTAGTATTTGCATATAAAAAATGCTTGTTACACTATGAATAACGAAGAACAAATTACAGAAAATCTTACAAAGATACCTAATTGTTTTACAATTAGAGATTGTTTGATTGGCAGGTCCAAACCATCTATAAAGTATATTATTGACGGACTTTTGAGCGAGTTGAAGCATTCTATATATGAACTGGATACAGAATGGACCAGGACATACAATTTCATTTCATTTCTAAATTGGGTCATTGACGAAAGAGATGAAGCGAAAGTATTCAATGAAAAGGCTTTGAAACTTGATGAAAACAATTTAATTGCTGTTGCAAACAAGCTATGGTTTTCTTTAGAATCAAAAGATGCCTATGAAGTTAAAACTACAAATTCTAGACTGAAGGAAATTCAAGAAAGCCATGAGTTCTTTACGCATCGCATAACAGCGGAGGCAGAATTAGCATACTGCTATACACGCTTAGGTCTTAAACATCAAGAAATTGCAGCGGCGAAGTTCAAAAACGCAATTGAAAGTATATGTGCCAAGACACACGATACAAAAATTGATACAAATCTAATAATGCTGTGGAAATACGGACTGGGGCTCATCTCGCGAAGATTATCAAAATTACATTGTACTCGAAACGTAGAGCAAATTGGGTGTTCTGATAAAAGAAGAAAAGATGCGATTACATTTTTTCTCGAAGTGATCGAGGGGAAATGGGATAGCAAACGTTTAAAAGCCATGGCTTATGTTCAACTTGGCGAGCTGTTTTATGACATTTCAAAAAACAGACTGTTACAAAAGCATTACTTTCCTTCACCATATGACAAATGGAATGAAGAAATGTTTTATCAGATAGCTTTGAAATTAAATGATAAAGAAACATATGTTTTGGAGAGATACGGGAAGTTTCTACGTTACAGAAAGAATTATGACCAATCTGAAATGCTGCTCAGAAAAGCTATAGAAATACGTCCGACATCATATGCTCACCACCATCTTGCTTTGACACTTAAGTCGAAATTACATAGCGACTTGGCTAAGAAATCAAGCATAAATAAAAGTTCCAATTCGGTCAGTCGTGATTTGGCAAGAAATAAACCAGTACAAAGTGACCGTGGGCATAAAAATCAAAGGCAACATGTTCGTAATTTGTTCGCTACAAATAATTCAAACGCAGTGGCAGCCCATGGATTTCAAAGTGTGAACCGTAACAATATGCGTAATGAAAACTGGTATTATAGTGGTTATTATCCGCCGGTGTCATATAATCACTATATGCCCATACAAAACGCAGCACAATATGGTCATTTGAATAACAATGCACTAAGTTTAACATATACTTCAAAAGCACGTAGAACTTACAATCTGAGAAATATGACTTCAGGCTCAAACAGATTCCAAAGAGACAACTCTTTCAGTGAAAGAACGAATCGTACAAATATCAATAAAAGAAAAGTTGAACAGTATAATGCTGTCACAGATAAGAGAACAGAAAACGGAAGCATACCGTCTAGGCAAAGTATCCAAGCAAATTCCGACATTGAAAACTTAACATCTTCCTTTCAGCAAGTATCCTTGTTGAAGGAAAATGTAGAAAAGGACGGTTCGGTGAAAATGAAGACGTATTCACACACCTACGGACCAATGGGTGCATGCGATGCTGAGACACCTGATCGCAACAAAACAGGGTCAGAAACTCTCAAATGCACTTTTGATAGCTATTTAAATAAGGTTCAAGCGAAAGTCATGGTAAAGAGTCCTAAGAAACTACTTAGTCTCCCAGAAGAAGATGAAAGAGCGAAAGAAATTCTGTGTCATCTTGATCAGGCATTAGTTTACAGTGAAAACAAGGCAGCAATTTATGACAAAGGTCTGACACTAAGAGCTATGAACAAGCTAGACGAAGCTATAGATGTTTTTAAAACACTGCTTGAAAATGAATCGTCTTTAGTGTATCTCGCTAACGCTTATGAACAACTAGGATTATGCTATTCAGAGAAAATCAGTGCGTTGCGCATTCAAAATGATGACACACAAAAATTGCATTATAACATGAAAGATTATTTCATGAAGTCTGTTGCAATATCGGTTAAGTTTGTTACTGCAATTCCTGATATAACTGACGTTTGGGCATCTGCATCAAGCCTAAAAGAGGTTTTACTGAGTGAAGGAGGGTCCAAGGAAAATCTAAAACAATTGGCAGTGTTAAATGAAAGACTTAGTAATTACAAGGAAGCTATATCATACTATGAAGAAATAATCAGATTGGAAGACAATGTACAAGATATTCCAAAACATCTGTTGGACATAGCTAAAAATCAGATGAATGATTCAAATTTTGTTGCAGCGATAACTTTCTTTGATCTGATCAGATCTCATCCTGAAGGCATTAGTTACATCGAAAAGGATATGTATGTGACGTGCCTAATTGAAGCTGCATTCCAATCAGTTAAAACAGGAAAAGAAAAGCAACTTCGAAGAAAGTATATTAACTCCGCTTTGGAATACGCGTCACCACCAGTCGATGACAGGGATGCAGCTTTTACAGACAGCGAAGAAGTGGCCGAAGATCAAATGTTTGATATTTTTCTTTTATGTAATGAAAAAAGTAGACGCTCATTCGAAATGGCTGTTAATTTATTGTGTCAACTGAAGGAAGATTGCTGCTTAAATGCAACTTTGAACTCACAGGATGTTATCTGTGGCGTTCCAAAACTGTCAGGTACATTGACTTTGATAGACAGATGCAAGTATTTCCTAATATGCACCGAACAGCAAGAACCAGATGACAAAATGTATCAGCTTTCGATGGAACATATTATCTTGAACAAAAGCAAAGTCGTTGTTATACGTGAGGATGAAAATGTGAAGCCGCCCGAAGTAATACATCGATTCAAAGACAGAATTCCGTATTTGGTTTGTCCAATTGAAAACGGTTCGGCAAAGGAAGACTCGAACTGGTTGAAACAATTGCTAGCATGCATGCTTGGTGTGAAGTTAACTTCAAGTTGAAACTGTCAAACAGGAATGTTTCCTTGGACATGTCAGTAGTGCTGATGCAACTATATCCGTGAATCCCTTTTCTCTCATTACACTTTCCTTTGGGTATTCACTGATTTCTCGCCCACTTCTTCACCTGAGTATTTTTGCTTTATGCTTACGCCTTCATTTTGGTCATCACGAAAACACGTCTATATAATTCTGACCCCCTTGAACTCCATTTTTATATAGAAAAACTGGGGTTTGCAGGGGTAAAACTTATTTTCCTTATTTCTGCTCTAGAATATAGATTGTGGGCACTCGTTAGAACCGCCTCAATGAGGCGGTTCTAACGTGTTACCAAAATCTATATTTTGAGCAGAAATAAGAAAAATATCACAACTTTTCATCTTAAAAGTTTCCTTTTTTCCGGCAATAAAATTTACAATGTATTTGTATAGGCATGTTTTCGTAATGTTTCATTCTCTCTCCATCATCTGGATATTCGTTCATTGTGTGTTACGAGCCATGCGTAGAAAAAGGAAATTCAAAAAGGAAAGCCAGCAACAAGTTTTAAATATTTATTCTAACACAGCGCGCCTATATAGGCAATGGAAAATAACTGTGTTTTATTCTGCAACAAATCACGGAAAGTCATTAAAAATTGCCAATTTATGACGTCACTAGTCGATTTCCTTGACGTTAGGCTGCTAAGCGTCACATTCTCGCATCGAAAACGTTAGAGAAGGATATCAATGCATGTGTTTCAGTCGATAACTTAGCGGGATTTGTTCTAACAATGGAGAAAAGTTGTCAGATTTTGAAGGAAACAACAGCATTATTGCCGATTTTCAGCCTGTTAGAATCGAAATAGATCAGTTGTAGTTTGTGATTTGTTGAGTAATAAGTGACAGTGTGTCGGTCAGTTGTAAGTAGTCTTGATTTGTCTACTTTACAACTGACCTGCAAACTGTGATTTATTACTCAACAAATCACAGCTAGAGCTGATCTATTTCTTAAACAAACTTTATTTACAAAATTTTAAGTCAATCTTTCTCATTTAAGAATAGAAATAAATACTTTATTTTTAAAGAACAATTACAAACGAAATGTATATATTCTTTGTATTTAAGTTCATATATAAATGTGAAAGAAAACAATGATTCAAGAAACTGGGGCGAAAACCGAGTCAAAATATTTTCATGAGTCACTGGCATACAGGTATTACACTTTTGTTTTAAAATCTGAACTATTTCATAAAAACAGAGCAACTCCAAACTGACTCATCAATAGCCATGAGGTTTTCTGTGATGTATTATTACTGATTTAAATAACTCTATTATATCTTTAACTTTTGCAGTATAAAATTCTAATTTTTCTAAAACTAAGACTGACTTGTCAAGTGAGACATGTATCTTAGCCGATCTGGTTGCCACTGTTTCTTATATTTTAAATTTTACAAGTCTCGCTACTTTGGACATCTCCTTCCTGATGCCCGGGACTTCCGTGGAGTGTGGGCCATGTTTGCTGATGTTGGCTCGGTGGGGACGCCTACAAGTCTGCGGGTGGGCGTCTCTTGCCTGATGCCTCCAGTTGACCAGTCTCACGGGCTACGTCGGTCGGTGTACGTGTGCTCGGAGGGGGATGTGCTGTGTTTGCCGGGTCTTGTCCATCATCCGTTTCGGTTTCAGAACTTTGGGGTTGAGACACACTGATGAAGATTAAATATCAGAAAGGCCTCTGTATCACTAAATTTGGTATAGTTACGCCTTAATTACACAATGGAATCTTTAAACTCCTCAGGAACTATACTATCACCTATTGGAGTTGTTTAAACTGATCTGAAATTATATGCTAAAACATTTTCCTCCTATTTTCAATCACAATCCTTTAATTAAAAATGAATAATTAATTAAAAATATTTCAATTATAGTTTCTTTGATTTTAAGTGAATGGGTTAACGTATAGAACTTACTGACCATATTTAAAAAGATTTGGTACAACATAAATGTTATACGACAGACTGCATGCATGGTAGTTAACCCAGTCACGGTTGACAGCTTTGCTTCCCTCTTTAATTGGACGCCGGTGGGTCGGGCCTCAGATTCTATGGCAGTTCCAGCGTAAAAGCTTAAGAATTTAATTTGATGTAATGTTGGTTGGTACCTGATGTTATGTCTCTGGTTGGGCCTGTCGCGGTTTACGCCCCCGCCATTCGGGGTCTGAAGCAATAGATGGGCTGCATGATGCTTACACACAGAGCTGAAACCGTCCGCACACAAGTACTGGTAAATTGCTTTGAGGATCTAAGCTAGCCCAGGTTAAGCGGTGCTAGTCGGACCTATTGGTTTCATTGGGCGACAGGGCTTGTGATGTCATTTCATCTCAATGTCGGGTAAAAGTCCCACAAAATTGGAAGCAACGTCTCCAAAATTACCTATACAATTTTGACGGGGACGTTAAACCTCAAATCAAACAAACAAACAAATCTGTCGCGGTTTATTTTTGTTATGGTTAGTCTTTGAGAGTGTATGTATCGCTTATATTGTTTTGTTTTGGATAGCCGATTAGCCATTTTGTGGACTTTCCGAAATTGATGTTTCCATTTGGGTCTACTTGTTTCATGTCTGGCTTTTAGCTCACCAGAGCCGAAGGCTCCGGGGGAGCTTATAGGATAGGCAATTGTCCGTCGTCGTCGTCTGCGTCAACACTTTCAAACGACATCTCCTCTGAAGCCACTGGGCCAATTCAGCCCAAATTTAATCTGTAGCATCCTTGGGCTGGGGGATTGAAAGGTTGTGTTTTTAATGAAAATCGGCGCATTAGTTTGGTTGCTATGGCAACTTAGAGTTTCCATAGACTTACAATTCGGAAAATAGAAAAATGGCATTTATTGCCAAGCCTTTCCAGATATTTTCACAAAACCTTTATAGAATTATTTCTTCAGTGACTATCTTTTAGCCACATGTTTTTATGCCAACCTGGGGTCCCCAAGGGTATGCCGGGGCCATGCCCCACCCCCTCCTGTGCATGAAAGGCCATATATCTCAGAAACCGTTCAGATCCCCACCCCTAAATCATATATATTCTGGTTCCTTATGATAAGATGCATTCAGTGATACCAACCTAGGGGTCTTCCGGGGTACGCCGGAGCCATGCCCCACCCCTCCACTCCATAAAAGGTCCAATATCTCAGAAACCGTTCAGATCCCCACACCTAAACTATATATATTCTTGTTCCTTATGATAAGATGCATTCAGTGATTCCAACCTAGGGGTCTTACGGGGTGCGCCGGGGCCATGCCCCACCCCCTCAACTTCATAAATGGCGATATTTCTCAGAAACCACTCAGCTCCCCACCCCAAAACCATATATATTCTTGTTTCTTATGATAAAAACATTCAGGGACACCAGCCTGGGGGTCACCTGGGATGTTCCCGGGCCATGCCCCAACCTCTCCACTTTGTAAAAGGCCCAATATCTCAGATACCGTTTAGATCCCCAACCCTAAACCATATATATTCGTGTTCCTTATGATAAGACGCATTCAGTGATACCAACCTTGGGTGTCTCCCAGGGTGTGCCGGAGCCGTGCCCCACCCCTCCATTTCAGAAAAGGAGATATATCTCATAAACCATTCAGATCCCCACCCCAAAACCATATCTTCTTGTTTCTTATGATAAGACGCATTCAGTGACACCGGCCTGGGGGTCCCCTGGGATGTGCCTGTGCCATGCCCCACCCCCTCCACTTCATAAAAGTTCCAATCTCTCATAAACTGTTCAGATCCCCACCCCTAAACCATATATATTCTTGTTTCTTATGATAAGACGCATTCATTTATTCCAACCTGAGGTTTCCCGGGGTGCCCCGCGGCCATGCCCCACCCCTCAACTTCATAAAAGGCGATATATCTCAGAAACCAGTCAGATCCCCACCCCAAAACCATATATATTCTTGTTTCTTATGATAAGACGCATTCAGTGACACCATCTTAGGTGTCCCCTGGGATGTGTCCGGGCCATACCCCACTCCCTCCACTTTGTAAAAGGCCCAATATCTCAGAAATCATTTAGACACCTACCACTAAGCCATATATATTCTTGTTCCTTCTGATAAGAAACATTCAGTAATACCGACCTAGGGGTCTCCCAGAGTGCACTTGGGCCATGCCCCACCCCTCCACTTCATAAAATGCCATATATCTCAGAAACTGTTCAAATCCCCACCCCTATCGCATGTATATCTGTGTTCCTTATGATAGGACTCATTCAGTCACATCAACCTGGGGTGTTTTTGTGCTAGGGCGATGTGTCGATGCCATGGCCCACCCCTCCACTTCATAAAAGGCCATATATCTCAGACACCATTAAGATCCCCACCTCATAATCATATACGTGTATTTTCTTGTTCCTTGTGATAAGACACATTCAGTCACACCAACTTGGCGGTCCACAGGGACCATTCCTCTTCACTTCATAAGAGGGCCTCATATCTCAGAAACAGTTCAGATCCCCACTCCTAAACAATATAACATTTTCTTAGTCCTAATGATAAGACACATTCAAGGACAACAATCTTGGATTTCCTGGGGTCTGCCAGGGTCATGCCCCAACCCCTCCACAGCTTAAAAGGCCTTATATCTCAGGAACTGTACACATCCCCGCCCCTAAACCATATATATTCTTGTTCCTTGTGATAAGACGCATTCAGTGATACCAACCTGGGCTCTTTTGGGTCCATGTCTCACACCTCCACTTCATAAAAGGCCAATATTTCAGATACAGAGTCCACATGGATTGGGACTTTATAATCAATAAATTAAAACCATACGTGGTTGCCAGTGGGCAGTGCCCGCCTGAGCTCTGGTGAGCATAATGGCCCCTGGACCTCTTGTTTCCCTTTGGTGTCACTGATGGGAGCTTTTGGTTAATTGTATCGATTCCTGATCATTGTCTTCACTTCTATTCTAAAAGCACTTTTGTATTAAATAGAGGATCTTACATGAGTGTTCATGTATTATTGGCTTTATTAAACCAGTTGAGGAAAAGGGATAAAATGCGAGGTTTCGCCGAGCATTTGATAAAATGCGAGGTTTCGCCGAGCATTTTATCCCTTTTCCTCAACGAGTTTAATAAATTCAAGAAAACATGAGCACGAATGGAAGATTCTATTTATCATATGACATTTAAAACGCATTTTATTCACGATTGTTTACAATAATGTCAATATGCCGCCGTTAGTAAACGCGACGTCGTTAAAGACGTTGTACATGTAACGTTACGGGAGGTATCTAGCTAATTTGCATATTTAATCCACTAGTGGATTATCGAAAATATTACATGGCGTTATTACACTCTCAGACGCGACGTCATATGATAAAAACATGTTCATAAAAACTAAAGTTCGAAATCGAACTATTTATAACTTAAATTATGAATAGCATACATAGAAATAAAATGGTATCAGAAAAGTAACATACACAGTAAGGGTTAATTTGTTTGTTTGTTTTGGAGTTTTACGGCCCAGTCAACACTATTTAGGTCATTTTTGAGCCGGTCAGTTTACCTATCAACACTTTCCTGGGCAGGCTTATACGTAAGCGGTTAACCAGTACAGTGCACATTCTTTCGCCAGAAACTGACAACTGCCCTTCTTGAATCAGCGGAAGGGAGAGAATAACCGTAGAAAAGATTTCGTGATCAATCTCCACGAAAGAATGTTGCCGACCCCGGCGGGAGTCGAACCAGCGTCCTCCTGATCACCAGTCAGACGCGCATCCGACTGAGCCACTGAGGCCGGCCAGTAAGGGTTAAGCCTAATGCTTCAGGTAACTACAAAATTGAAATATTGCAGTGAAGAATTATTACACTATGATATGAGCCAGCGCAAGACAAAACCTACAATAAGACATGTGCGCCCAACGAAGACTCAGATCAGCCTGCGCATCCGCGCAGTCTGATCAGAGTCTTCGTTGAGCGCTCTAAGGATAGCTGAGGGTCATATGCTCCTTCATGCAGGAAGAGAAGTCTCTTGTTAGACTATATGGATGCGCAGGCTGATTTGAGTCTTCGCTGGGCGCACATGTCTTATTCTAGGTTTTGTCATGCGCTGGCTCATATCATATGGGCCTGGTTTGGTTCGATGTGAAGGTGCTGTGTATCTTTCATTGCCTGAGAATTCTACTGATTTGGCTTCCATTACGTGAAAATGTCCGTGAAATGAACATCCCCTTAAACCCCATTTTATATAGCAAAAACTGGGGTTTACGGGAGTATATATTATTTTTCTTATTTTTTATCTAAGACATAGATTGTAGGTACTCGTTAGAACCGCCTCCATGAGGCGGTTCTAACGAGCACCCACAACCTATGTTAGCAGTAGAAATAAGAAAAAATATCACGGATTTTCATGAGAAAAGTAGCCATTTTGGAGATGTAAAAAATGCATCATGTCGGGTGTGTCATCGTAATGTCAGTAGAGCAAGGATGTCCTTGCAGCAGGTGCTGCGTGTGTTGGGGGCTTCTTTTTAGTTTTAGTTTCTACCATGTTCTATCTTTCCTCCCATCGGGGCCTGAAGAAATAGATGGGCTGCATAATGCTCACACGCAGAGCTGAAATCCGACCGCACACGAGTACTGGTAAACCGCTTAGAGGACCTAAGCCTGCCCAGGCAAAGCGTTGCGAGTGTGACCGTCCATGCTTATAAACCCTATTGGTTTCATTGGGCGACAGGGCTTGAGTTGTCATTTCATCTCAATGTCGGGTAAAAGTCCCACAAACTTGGAAGCAACGTCTCCAAAATGACCTATACAGTGTTGACTGGGGCGAATCTAAAGTCATAATTGAGCCGGCGCATGACAAAGCCTACAATAAGACAGGTGGATCAGCAGAGACTGACCTTGAATCAACCTGCGCACCGATCTACTATGATAGGACCTTTTGATTATGTCTCTTTGCATAGATATTAGCCTATAGTAGTTACATACGATCAGCGAAGACTCTGATCAGACTGCGCTTAAGACTTCTTGTAGATTTTGTCATGTGCCGGCTCTGAGCCGGCGCATGACAAAACCTACAATAAGGCCCGTGCTATGGTCTAAAACTCGGTTCAACCGGCACGTCAGATCAGCCTGTTCGGAGAATTCTCTCGTTGCCCTATTTATCCATGTACAGTCGAACTTCAATGGCTCGAACACCTTTGGGACCTCGAAAATTTTCCTGACAGGAGTAGTTCGAGCCACTGAGGGTTACTGTCAGGAGGCATAACGAGATACTTTTAGACATATTTTCGGTGATCTATAATGAAAATGTATGCTGTGTGTACTCATTAGAATCGCCTCATCGAGGCGATTCTAATGAGTACACACAGCATACATTTTCAAGATAAAAGACTAAAATATCCTTAATTATCCGCCACTATTTCTTATGTAGAGGATTTCGCTAGGGACTCAAGAATGGGTTCGACACATCCATGGTAAACGAGCCTTCGGTGTTCGAGCCATCGAAGTTCTACTGTAGCACAAAGGCTAAAGAAGGCTCATGCGAACTGCGAAGACTCTGGTCAGACAATGCGAATGCGCAGGCCGAACTGAGTCTTCGCTGGTCGTAAAGGCCTTATTGTAGATTTTGTCATGCGCTGGCTCATATCTTTGCGGAGACGGCATGACACAGACGGTTGCTTGAGGACTCGGCAGCTGTTATCAATTACTGTCGGGAGCGATCTCGCTAAGTTCTGAAAACGTTTAGGGGGTCTTAGCCTGTCCATGAACAGTTAACGTAACTGACCGACCCGATATGACCTTAGCTGTTGACTGAGCCGTCATCACGAAAACACGCCTCAATTTTGACCCCCTCAAACCCCACTTTTATACAGCAGAACTGAGGTTTACAGGGGTATACATGTTTTTTCTTATTTCTGCTCAAAAACATGGATTGTGGGTACTTGTTAGCACCGCCTCCTCGCAGCGGTTCTAACGTGTACCTACAATCCATGATTTGAGCAGAGATAAGAAAAATAACAGAATTTTTTTTATCTAAAAAATCATTTTTGTTGGTTAAATTTTCTGTATATTTGAATAGCGGGTTTTCGTAATGACTTTCAGAAACACACTTGTTCTTAATATATTAGATTGTGGTGTGAATCAAAGTTAATTAAAGGGAGAATACTCTTGGAGGAAAACATAAAATGCGCATAACTTTGGAACGAATGGAATTTTTCATGAGATGTTCAATTAAAGGTCCCTGACTTTGTCGACTTTTATTCTGCTTAATACTAAGACTATATAATTGCGACTTAAGCAGAATGGGGCCACCTGGCTGATTTTTCCGCCATTTTTGAAAGGGAGGCAACTTTAAGGATTTCTTGTTCGCTTTTCCATAAGCCCTGTCCCACTGAAAAATGGGTCTACTCTTAAAGAAAAGATTTTGCTTCTTTTAAAAATTGACCCCTATTGACATGGGAGAAAAAAATTATTTTGCAGGAGTTGCCTCTCATGATGGTGTTCCCATTCCCCCTTAAGCAGGATAGAATCAGACACATATAAGTCCATTTTATTAAAAGCATATTAAAAAAATCCATTCGTTCAAAAATTATGTTCATTTATATCTAATACGTACCTTTTATTGTCTAAGAAAAATCTCTCTTGGATGTTTTGCGATTAATAGCCACAATGTAAAATCCCAAAAATACGCCTTTATAATTTTGAACCCCACTTGTATATAATAAATCTGGGTTTTAAAGTGGTAAGCCTATTTTTTCTTATTTCTGTACCAGAATATAGATTGTGTGTACTCGTTAGAACCGCTTCGATGTGGACTGATTGATAAGTTGTGAGCTTCAGATTGAAGGATTTGAATTTTGTCGGACATATTGCAAAATTTTTCAACATAATCCCCTTCAGTATCGATAAACTTTTGCCAGCGGTGTTTAAGGGCCTCAATGTCAATTTTATAGAACTCCTTTTCTTGGCTGTTCAGAAAGTCATCAACTGCATATATGACGTCCTCATCGGACTGACAGTTGGCGCCTGAAGTAGCCGTTTTCAGTTTTGTAAATAGATGAAAGTCTGATCGATTGAGATCAGGTGAATAAGGCGGATGCCCAATCAATTTAAAGCCACAATCGTAAATGACAGCATAGTACGTGCCGTTGATTATCTGTCCCTTTTGGAGATCTACCAGCAGAATACCTTTTGCATCCCAGAAAACCGAGGTCATAATCTTCCCAGCTGATGGAACAGTCTTTGTCTTCTTTGGTGAGCCAGGGTGCTTCAATTGTTTCGATTGTTGATTCGCATCTTATGGACCCATGTTTCATCCATAGTGACAAATCTCTAAAGAAAGTTGGCAGGATCTTCCTCAATAAGGTTAAGATTAGCACGCCATAATGTGCGCCTGGTGTGCTTCTGATCACATTAGGAAAACATGTCCGTAATAAATAATGGCGTCCAACATGGTGTGAGAAAATGATAAATATTAGGTAAAAATTATAACATCTTTATTAGTTCTGCTTTTAACATAGATTGTGGGTGCTCGTTAGAACCGCCTCAAGGTGGCGGTTCTAACGAGTACTCACAATCTATGTTTTGAGCAAAAATAAGGAAGTTAATGTATACCCCCGTAAACCCCACTTTTGACTATAAAAAGTGGGGTTTAAGGGGGTCTTCGTTTCACGGACTTGTTATCGTGATGAACTGTCAGAAGTCTTGGTACCCGTCGGGCCGAAAGCTTTCTCATTGCAAGATCCTCCATAAATCAGCCAAATAATGGATATCCATATATCCATAAATCCATAATTCGATTTATGGAATTATGGATATCACGAATTCGAATTAAGTATAGATATCAATAAATCAAAATATGGATATCCATTTTTCCGCTGATTTATGGATATCACTAATGCGAATTATGGATTTCCATCAATCGAATTATGGATATTCATAAATCGGGTTGACTTTATGTTATCCATAATTTGAATTATGCATATCCATTATTTACCTCAAAATCTCTTGGGTTCATTCATTATTTCTTTATTTTATTTGCAAAGAAGAATTATAATTGTTTACCAATAATTCGAATTCGTGATATCCGTGGACCGAATTAACGATATCCATAATTCGAATTATGGAAATCCATAAATCCATAATTCTATTTATGGAGATCTATTATTTGATTTTATGATATTCATAAATCAGCCGAATAATGGCTATCCGGGCCATAACTCGAATTGTAGATATCCATAAATCGAATAATGGATATCCATAATTCGATTTATGGATATCATTAATTCTGATCGATTAATGGATATCTATTATTCGAATTATGGATATCCATAAATAAATATTGATATCCATAAATAATTATGGATATCCATTATGGGTAATCCACAATAGAAGCACCGCATTGGAATGATCATTAAAAACTTTCGGACAAAACAGAAGTGAAGGCAATGATCAGGAACCAATACAATTAACCCACACCCTCATCAGAGATACCAAAGGGAAAGAAACTCGAACCCGAAATAACTAGACCCTAATGAAAACATCACTGGCGGAAAACCAAAAGGACAGTTACTTTCCACCAAAATGACCAATTGGCTATTCAAAACCAAAATGTATGAGCGATACACACATTCAAAGACGAACTTTAACAAAAAATAATTCAGAACAGAAGAACCCCATTGAAGGTCACTGATGTGGCCTTATTTGCCGAAACTAGCTAGACTGGCCCAGAAAAAGGTACATTCCATCTTTTCTAGTTCTGTGGTGTATTCCTTGCTTCAAAAGGATAACCCTTTTATAGAACAAATTTAACGTCAATTTGTCATTTGGGGAGGTAAATCGGAGGTTTTACGGTTGGAAATTTCGCTTTACGGGACGCGTTAGCAGAGCCGTAAAACGTAATTTGCGACCGTAAAACCGACGATTTACCACCCCAAATGATAATTTTCAATACAGTTATCCCCATTCTAATGCACTTTTACGGTTATTAAGCTAAAATTGTACTATTTTGCATAAGGCGGCAAGCGCGGTGAGCTGCGTAAAACCAAATGCCAGCCAATGAAAAGCGACGTTACGTCATAGTGTAGTTTATATTTTCTTGTCCTTCGAGATCACTGATTCCATTGTGGAACCTTCAAAATATTTCACGGTCACTGATGAAGCCTAGTTTGCCAAAAATAGCTACTATGGCCCAGAAAATGGAGCACTCCATACTTTAAGTTCTGTGGTGAATTCTTTGTTTCCAAAGGATAAATCTTTTATAGAACATATTGAACATACAGATGGGCTGCATTATGCTTCCACGACGAGCTGAAACCGACCGCACACGAGTACTGGCAAACCGCTAAGAGTACTGGTAAACCGCTTAGAGGATCTAAGCCTGCCCATCGTTGCGGGTCGGACCATCCATGCTTATAAACCCTATTGGTTTCATTGGGCGACAGGGTTTGTGATGTCATTTCATCTCAATGTCGGGTAAAAGTCCCACAAAATTGGAAGCAACGTCTCCAAAATTACCTATACAGTGTTGACGGGGACTTTAAACTTCAAGACGGGCCTCCGTGGCCTAGTGGATAAGAGCGCTGACTCTTAGTCATTAGGTCTCTCACCGCCGTAGGTTCGAGCCTCGCTCGGGCCACGTGTGAGACGCCAAGTTCTGCAACGGAAGGTCAGGTGGTTTTTCTCCGGGTACTCCGGTTTTCGCCCACCTCTGATTAACGATCGGCTCGATATGAGTGAAATAATCTTGAAAGGGCCGTAAAAACCCAAACCAAAAAAAAAAAACTTTAAACTTCAAATCAAGCAAGCAAGAAAATGCTGCGCGTAATTTATGATGAAGGGAAGCAACCACACTTGATTTAATCTGCAAAGCAACACATGCGTTATGTTTCCTCGATCACTGAATTCAGAGGCTATTAATACCAGGTTTCAGACAAGGCTTCGAGAACGCTTGTAGAATCGCGAAGCTTGCCGAGCGATTCTACATGCGTTCTAGAAGCTGAGCCTGATAAATTTGATATCAAAAGACACGAATCTGGTATTCTTTTTTTTTCAGTTTATCCCCTTGTGAGCTCTTTAAATTGGCGATTTACGATCAGTTATCGATTGTCCTCAGTGTGTCCCAACATTCCGGCGCGGAATATAATCGGTCAGTATATTTAACTAGTGGCTGACCGGTATTTTTTAGCTCACCAGAGCCGAAGGCTCCGGGGGAGCTTATAGGATCGGCAGTTGTCCGTCGTCGTCGTCGTCGTCTGCGTCGTCTGCGTCGTCGTCTGGCGTCAACACTTTCAAACGACATCTCCTCTGAAACCACTGGGCCGATTGGGCCCAAATTTTATCTGTAGCATCCTTGTGCTGGGGGGTTGAAAGTTTGTGTTTTTTATGAAAATCGGCTCATTAGTTTGGTTGCTATGACAACTTGTAGTTTCCATAGACTTATAATGGGGAAAATTGAAAAATGGCATTTACTGCCAAGCCTCTGTAGATATTTTGACAAAACTTTCATAGAAATGTTCCAAAGGCAATCTATTATCTGCCGTATGATTTTAGGCATTCTGCTCACTTTTATTGGTTGTCATGGAAACCAAAAATGCAAAAAATAGAAAAAAATACTTAAAAAATCATCTCCTCACTAGGAGGCTGAGATTTTATGAAAATATTCACCATATTTGCCTTAACAGGTTTTGTGTTTTTTATGAAATTTGGCCTTTTAGTTTTGTTGCTATGGCAACTTAGAGTTTCCATTGACTTATAATGGGGAAAACTGAAAAATTGCATTTACTGCCAAGTCATTGCAGATATTTTGACAAAACTTACATAGACATGTTCCTTAAGTAAACTTCTCTCAGCCATATGCTTTTATGTCAACCTGGGGGTTCCCTAGGTTGTGCCGGGGCCATGCCCCGCCCCCCTCCACTTCATAAAATGCCTTATATCTCAGAAACCTTACAGATCCCAACCCCTCACCCATATATATTCTTGTTCCTTATGATAAGATGCATTAAGTGACACCAACCTGGGGGTCCCCCCGGATGTGCCGGGGACATGCCCTGCCCCCTCTATTTCATAAAATGCCATTTATCTCAGAAACCATTCAGATCCCCATCCCTAAACTATATATATTCTTGTTCCTTATGCTAAGATGCATTAAGTGACACCAACCTGGGGGTCCCCAGGGATGTGCCGGGGAAATGCCCCACCCCCTCCACTTCATAAAATGCCATTTATCTCAGACACCATTGAGATCCCCACCCCTAAACCATATATATTCTTGTTCCTTATAATAAGATGGACTCAGTGACACCAACCTGGGGGTTCCCCGGGATGTGCGGGGGCCATGTCCAACCCCCTCCACTTCATAAAAGGCTAAATATTCCAGAAACCTTACAGATCCCCACCCCAAAAACATATATATTATTGTTCCTTATAATAAGACACATTCAGTGACACCAACCTAGCGGTCACCTAAGGTGTGCCCGGGCCATACTCCACCCTTCGACTTCACAAAGGACCATATATCTGAGAAACTGTTCAGAGCCCACCCCTAAACCATATATATTCTTGTTCTTTATGATAAGACGCAAACAGTGACACCAGCATGGGGTCCCCCGGCGTGCCACGGGCCATGCCCCACCCCTTTACTTCAGTAAAATCCATATATCTCAGAAACCGTTCAGATCCCCGCCCATATATATTCTTGTTCCTGATGGTAAGACTCCACTTAATAATAGGCCATATATCTCAGAAACCATTCAAATCCCCATCCTATAATCACATATATTCTTGTTCATTGTTATTAGACACATTCAGTCAACCCTGTCTTGGGGGGTCCGCATGGGCCATTTCTCTCCCTTCCACTTCATAAAAAGGCCTCATATCTCAGAAACCGTTCAGATCCCCACCATTTAACCATATATATTCTTGATCTTTATGATAAGACATATTCAGTGACAACAATCTTGGGCTTTTCTGGGATCTGCCATACCCGTCTCCCTTCATTGCTTAAAAGGCCTTACGTCTCAGGAACCATATATATCTCCACCGCTAAACCATATATGTCTCTGTTCCTTTTTATAAGACCCATTTAGTGACACCAATCAGGGCTCCATTGGACAGTGCCCACCTGAGCTCTGGTTTATGAAATTTGGCTCTTTGGTTTGTTTGCTAGTTGTCAAACTATCATAGAAATGTTCCTTTAATAATGTTCTTTTTGGCCCATCAGATCTCTGAAGCCACTAGTCTGATTGGGTCCAAATTTTATCTGTAGCAGCCTTGGGCGCAGGGCTTCCATGGTCAATTAAAATACATTGCTGCCAGTGGGGAGTGGCCCCCTGAGCTCTGGTGAGCATTGTGGCCCATTGGCCTCTTGTCTTTTCATGTTTTTCAATGAGTTCCATTAATAATAACATTTTAGCCATTTTTGCCGGTAGTCCGCTTCATTCATAAAAGTGCAATGTCACGTTGACCTGATAAAGCTCACTTGTCCTGAGATAGCATATCTTTATCAGGTCAATGCATTACAATGCAATATATATAGGGAGTAACTGATAAAACAGAAGTGAAGGCAATGATCAGGAATCGATGCAATGACCTCACACCTCCGATCCAGGACACCAAAGGGAAAGAAACACAAACATTAAATGAGCCCCGCCAAGCGAATTTCGAGCATTCAGTCATGACAAATTTTAACTGCGCATGCCCAGCCATTTAGAGGAGCCAGGGATATGACTTTCTGTCTGAAGGTTCCGCTTGATTCACTGCTTGTATGAGCGAGCAGCGAAGGTTCTGGTGAGACTGCGCGTATGCGCAGGCTCGCCTGAACCTTCGCTGCTCGCATAGGCGATAAGTACCAAAATCGCTTGGCGGGGCCCAAATAATTCCATCACAATGAGAATAATCGGAAAGCAAAACCCAACAAAATGGCCAAACGGCTATCCAAAATAAAAAAAAACTATATTTTCTTTCTTTCTTTCTTTGATTTCGCGATTCTACAAGCGTTCTCGAAGCCTTGCCTGATAAACTTGATATCAAACACAAGACACGAATCTGGTATTCTCTATATGTCATCGTTTTATGTTCGCCCTTCTTTCCCGATTGTTTCTTCGGTGGAAGATTTATAGAGAATACCAGGTGAGTGTCTTTTGATATCAAGTTTATCAGGCAAGGCTTTGAGAACGCTTGTAGAATCGCGAGGCTTGCCGAGCGATTCTACCTGCGTTCTCGAAGCCGAGCCTGATAAAATTGATATCAAATATTTTATTGATCAGTTTATCTCCTTGCATATGTACACTCTTAAATTAGCAATTTACGATCAGTCTTCGATGGTCCCCAGTGCGTCTCAACATCCCGGCGGTCGATATATTTTGTATCAGCTGACCATATTTTTTTCCCAAAATATTTGTTTTTAAAGTAATTTTTTTTCTATTTTGTACAGTAATAATAACATTTTTGCCATTTTTTTTTTTTTTCAAGTAGACCGGTTCATTCATAAAAGTGCAATGTCACGTTGACCTGATAAAGCTCACTTGTTCTGAGATAGCATATATCTTTATCGGGTCAATGAGCTGCAATTCAATTGATATAGAGGGCAACTGATAAAAAGTAATATAACGATTTCTGATCATTGCCTTCGCCTCTGATTTATTGTCATTAACCCTTTTTGTAACAAATGGAATATTCCTCCATATATACAGCAGGAGTTCATTTCAAAAGAAAGGGGCGCCAGGCTGTGTTTTCTTCAAAATTGAATCGGAAAATGGTTGAACTTGTTGTTTGTGTTTGTTTGTTTTTTTGTTTTTTTTTTGGTTTTTTTTTTTTTGTTTTTTTTTTGGGGGGGTGTGTTTGTTTGTTTTCTTGACAAGTAAAGTTGTGTAACACAACGCCTTTATTTTATAGAGCTTTTAACCCTTATCTTGCTGAAAATTCATTTAAGCCACACCCATTTCTGTCTATCAACCAATGTAAAACTGAAACACTCACTCACTCTATCAACCAATCAAATTACTTGATGTAATTTATTGCTACAAATTCATAAACTGAATGCCAAACAGTGTAGATCTTGATCAGATGGCTTCTTCGGACATCTGATCTAGATCTACACTGTTTGCAAAGACAGGGGTTGTCGTGAACAGCAAGGTAAGGGTTTAAGATATCGCTCAGGTTTTGTTGTTTGTTTGAGTTGATGTTTAACGTCCCCATCAACACTATAAAGGAGACGTTGCTTCCAAGTTTTTGGGAATTTTACCCGACATTGAGATGAAATGCCATTTCAAGCCCTGTCGCCCAATGCAACCAATACGGTTTATAAGTATGGACAGTCTGACTCGCAACGCTTTGCCTGGGCAGGCTTAGATCCTCTAAGCGGTTTACATGTACTCGTGTGCGGGTTGGTTTAACCTCTCCGTGGAAGCATCTTGCAGCCCATCTATTTCTTCAAGCCCCCATGGGCGGGGGCTATTTATTTTATAGAGCTTTTAAAGATATCGCTCAGGTTTTGTTTGGTTGTTTGATTTGAGGTGTAACGTCCCCGTCAACACTATAAAGGTCTTTTTGGAGCCGTTGCTTCCAATTTTGTGGGAATTTTACCCGACATTGAGATGAAATGTCATCTCAAGCCCTGTGGCCCAATGCAACCAATAGGGTTTATAAGTATGGATGGTCTGACTCGCACCGCTTTGCCTGGGCAGGCTTAGAACCTCTAAGTGGTTTACCAGTACTCGTGTGCGGTCAGATTCAGCTCTGCGTGGAAGCATCATGCAACCCATTTATTTCTTCAAGCCCCATGTGCAGGGGCCAGATATCGGTCAGGTCACATGTAAGACGCCAAGTTCTGCAATTATCAGATTGCTGTTCTGTAGGTGCTGCGGTTCGCGCCCTTTCCTGATAAAAGCAGTTCATTTATCAAGGCTTTGTTGCAACTGTGGTATTCTCATGGTTTCTTCAGGGAATAGTTTTACACATTGTAACATTGTTTCAATAGGCAACATTTGCTGGTGATCTGAATTGATCCAGTTGGCCTGCCTGGCCAGGAGGTAATCGGCTCGATATAAGTGAAATGGTTTTGAAAGGGCCTTTAAACCAAATTCTAACAAGAGGCCCATGGGCCACTATGCTCACCAGAGCTCAGGTGGGCACTGCCCAATGGCAGCCATGTATTTTAACATGATATCATTTTAATCTACCAAATGAACCCCCATGTCCAAATGAGCACCCATGTGGACTCAGTATCTGAAACATTAGGCCTTTTATGAAGTAGAGGGGGTGGGGCATTGACCCAATGGAGCCCTGGTTGGTATCACTAAATGCGTCTTATCAAAAGGAACAAGAATATATATGGTTTAGCAGTGGGGGTCTGTAAGGCCTCTTAAGTGGTGAGGGGTTGGGGCATGCCCTGTTGATCCCAGGAAAGCCCAAGATTGTTGTCCCTAAATGTGTCTTATCATAAGGACCAAGCATATATATGGTTTAGGGGTGGGAATCTGAACGGTTTCTGAGATTTGAGGCCCTTTTATGAAGTGGAAAGGATAGGAATTTCCCCTGCGGACCCCCCTACAGTAGGTGTGCTAATAATAAAGAAGAACATATATGATTATGGGGTGGGGATTTGAATGGTTTCTGAAATATTAAGCCTTTTATGAAGTGGAAGGGCAGGGCACATTGCCTCAGCACAAAGAGACCCCCAGGTTGGTGTGATTGAACGAGACTTATCATAAGGAACAAGTATATGGTTTAGGGGTGGGGATCTGAACTATTTCTGAGATATATGGCTTTTAATGAAGTAAAGCGATGGGGCATGGCCTGGGCATGCCCCGGGGACTCCCAAGCTGGTGTCACTGAATGCGTCTTATCATAAGGAAGATGAATATATTTGGTTTAGGGTGGGGCTAAGAACAGTTTCTGAAATATAAGGCCTTTTGTGAAGTGGAGGGGTGGAGCAAGGCCCGGGAGACTCCCAGGTTGGTGTCAATGAATGTGTCTTATCATAAGGAACAAGAATATATGTGGTTTAGGGGTAGCCATCTGTAGGGTTTCCCAGATATTGTGAGATTATGAAATGGAGGGGGTGGAGCATGGCCCCAGCACATCCCTGGGGACCGCCAGTTTGGTGTCACTGAATGCGTCTTATCATAATGAACAATAATATATATGGTTTAGGGGTGAGTATCTGAACAGTTTCTGAGATAGTAGGCCTTTTGTGAAGTGAAAGGGTGGGGCAAGGCCCCGGTGCATCCCTGAAATGGAGGGGGTGGAGCATGGCCCCAGCACATCCCTGGGGACCGCCAGTTTGGTGTCACTGAATGCGTCTTATCATAATGAACAATAATATATATGGTTTAGGGGTGAGGATCTGAACAGTTTCTGAGATATACGGCCTTTTGTGAAGTGAAAGGGTGGGGCAAGATCCCGGTGCATCCCCCAAGGTTGGTGTCAATGAATGTGTCTTATCAAAAGGATCAAGAATATATATGGTTTAGGGGCTGGCATCTGTAAGGTTTCCGAGATATTGGGCCTTTTATGAAATGGAGGGGGAGGGGCATGGCCCTGACGCATCCCGGGGACTCCCAGGTTGATGTCACTGAATGGGTCTTATCATAAGGAACAAGACTATATATGGTTTAGGGGTGGGGATCTGAATGGTTTCCAAGATATTGGACCTTTTATTAAGTGGAGGTGGTGGGGCATGGCCTCGGCGCATCCCTGAGGACCCCCAGGTTGGTGTCACTGAATGCGTCTTATCAATAGGAACAAGAATATATATGGTTTAGGGGTCGGGATCTGAATGGTTTCTGTGATATATGGCCTTTTATGAAGTGGAGGGGGTGGGGCATGGCCCCGGCACAACCTGGGGAACCCTCAGGTTGGCATAAAAGCATATGGCTGAGAGAAGTTTACTCAAGAAACATTTCTATAAAGGTTTTGTCAAAATATCTGCAATGACTTGGCAGTAAATGCCATTTTTCAATTTTCCCCATTATAAGTCTATGGAAACTCTAAGTTGCCATAGCAACCAAACTAATTAGCCGATTTTCATAAAAAACATAAACTTTCAATCCCCCAGCCCAAGGATGTTACAGATAATATTTGGACCCAATCGGCCAAGTGGCTTCAGAGGAGAAGATGTTTAATAGTGTTGACGGACGACGACGCAGACGACGCAGACGCCGCAGACGACGACGGACAACTGCCTATCCTATAAGCTCCCCCGGAGCCTTCGGCTCTGGTGAGCTAATAAAAATCAAATAAATTAAAAAAACGTATTTGTATCCATTATCACCCCCCCCCCCCCACACACACACACACACACACACACACACACGCACACACACACGCAACCTAGCGTTTCGTACCGCAATCAGCCATTCTTGTAACCTACCAAAGGGGGTCGAATAAATACACGCTACCTAACCATTTATAGGTCAGACATACAGTGATATTCAGCTATTAAGACCACCTAAAATTAAGACTAATTTTGCTTTAAAAAGTTTATTTTGAAGGTTGCACTTAATCTTTCTTTGTGTTTTCTACCCACAGTGTCCTCTGGTAAGGGATCACCTTTGGGACTGTTCAAAAGTTGTCTTAAAGACCACTTTTGAACAGTCCCAAAGGTGGTCTTATTATAGGAATTTTACTGTACTTCTCCCGTACCTAATTTGCAAGTGTTGCAATGATCACATGCAACTTTACAACCAGGAAAAGAACCACATTGCAAGTTATTATCTTTACTGTACATGTACATTTTCAGCTAGATTCTTTCCTGGTTTGACTGGCCCATTGGCATTATTGCGCCCTGCTACTGCGGTTGCCTCTAGAACTCGAAATTCCTATATTACGACCACCTTTGGAACTGTCCAAAAGTGGTCTTTAAGACCACTTTTGAACAGTCCCAAAGGTGGTCCATGACGAGGGTACACTACACTGTGAGCAGACAACACAAAGTAAGAATAAGTGCACTGTTCTAAATAAGCTTTTTAAAGCAGAATTAGTTTTAATTTTTGGTGGTCTTTAGAAAACAATTTATTTTATTGTTGTTGACGTTTCTGTAGGGTGGTGTCATCAGAAACGTTGCACTCTTTGACTTCCAGTAATGCTACGGCACTGGATGTCGTTAAACTGCATAGGACACACTGTCTGCAGTCTTTTTGATGAATTTGCTAAAATATTAAAACGTTTTTTTTTGTTTGTTTTTTTTAATTGCGGAATAAAATACATATATGGTTAGTGTCTTTGAATAGTTCGCCTCGACAATTGTATATCTGTAGGTGCTCGCTAAAGCTCGCATCCGGCTCACAGATAAGTTTACTAGCCATATATTTACTATATAAACATCTCTGAACCAGTCCTGTCTGAGCAAATTTTCATGGCGAGCTATTTAAACACAATTGTATATCCAACAAGAAATATACATCACGAAAACACGCCTATATAATTCCTACCCCCTTGAACCCCACTTTTATACAGTAAAACTTGTGTTTACCGGGGTAAACCTTATTTTCCTACTTCTGCTCCAAAATATAGATTGTGGGTACTCGTAAGAACCGCCTCGATGAGGCGGTTCTAACGAGTACCCAAAATCTATATTTTGACGATGAGGCGGTTCTAACGAGTACCCACAATCTATATTTTGAGCAGTAATAAAAAAAATATCACAATTTTTCATATTAAAATGTTTCGTTTTCTCGGCGGTAAAGTTAACGATGTATTTGTATAGGCGTGTTTTCGTAATATTTGATATCATTAGATCTGAAAAATAGTAATTTATTGCCCTATGTGGGGTTGATTATTTTGATGAACTTCCGTTTAACGGGTCTTTGACTTGTCTAAGTTCAGCTGTCTGTTGGTATGTCACCAATTTGGTGCCTGTCCGTAGAAAAAGCCTCTGATGGCATGTGGCTGGAAATAATACTCAAACGCAACTACTCTGGAACCTACAATATTGTTCAATTTAGAGTTTTCTGGGAACGTTCATGTTTAAATATCACTAATTGCTCGGTGCGTATACGCATAAATTTTGCTCGAGTCTTTTATCGGTCTTCGATGTGACAAACACTCTTTTTGTTTAATGGGCTTAATAATGTTTATATGTGATTATTAAATTATCCCTGGTCTTTATGTTTAATAATCGACTTGTAAATTGGTAAAATATTTGTTTTATCTCTTCTGATAAATCTGTTGAAACGTCGCGTGTGACAATACTATTTAATTGTACTGTTAATCCATTTAAGATGTCAGACCAACTACAACGTATGAAAACATGCATTTTGTTTTGTCGCATCGCCGTAAAATGAAATTTCCGACCGTAAAACCGCCGATTTACCTCCCAAATGACAATTTTGGAAACAGTTATCCCCTCAATCAACAAAATTTGCATTCATTGACGTCAATTGCGGATGACGTTGAATCCCAACAAACCGAAATATCTCAGAGAGCGTAATAGATTTAGACTTGTGAGGCTGTTTCCTGATGTCTCATTTAGGGGATAACTGTATCGAAAATTGTCATTTGGGGAGGTAAATCGGAGGTTTTACGGTCGGAAATTTCGTAATTTGCGACCGTAAAACCGACGATTTACCTCCCCAAATGACAATTTTCAATACAGTTATCCCCATTCTAATGCACTTATTCGGTTGTTTTGTTAAAAACTGAACTATTTTGCACAAAGCGGCAAGCGCTGTGAGCTGCATAAAACCAAATACTAGGCAATGAAAAGCGACGTTACGTGATGACGTCGGGTTTCCGACAGTATATCGCAGAATATACCGTCGCAAATTTTTGACGTTATCCAATCAGACGTCGCGTTACATACGCATGTGCATTAGAATTAGTTTTTAACGTGTACCAACAATCCATGATTTCGAGTAAAAGCTACCAAACAACCAAAATACGAGAAAAATAAGGAAAATAATGTCTAGTGTAAACCCCAGCTTTTGTGATATAAAATGGGCTTTACAAGCGTGTTCACTTATAATTGTTATTTTCTTCTTTTTTTTTTTTTTTTTTTTAAATAATGCATGCCCTCTATGATGCAGTTCTAACGAGCATCCATTATTCATGAATACTAACACAATATTTCATAACGAAAACACGCCTATATAATTATTTTGACCCCCATGAACCCCACTTTTATATAGTAAAACTGGCGTTTACAGGGGTATACCTTATTCTCTTATTTCTGCTCTAAAATATACATTGTGGCTACTCGTTAGAACCGCCTCGATGAGGCGGTTCTAACGAGTACCAACAATCTTTATTTTGAGCAGAAATAAGAAAAACATCGCATTTTTTCATCTTGAAAATTTGTTTTTTTTTCGGCGGTAAAGTTACAATGTATTTGTATATGCGTGTTTTCGTAATGTGTCTGAAATCATCAGTAGGACTATCTGGCGACCGGGGAGTTTCAAACACTTTAAAACGCGGCGTCTGATCAGGTTCTTCATCATTATTCAAACTAAAGTACACAAATATAAGGGCAAACGAAACAGTTTAAGTTTCATTCCCTCTTACTCAGCCTACTGTCAGAGAAGTTGACCCAACAGTGCTGTCAATGCTTTGGAGATCCTGGTGGCCGCAGTTATCGGTTGACCTGGAAGTTTTAAACTTTTCGGTTCTTGAAGTACCGAGTGAAGGAGTTTCGAGTCCACATTACGATAATACACCCGTGTGCCATAATGTATTCTTTCATATCTCCAAAATGGCTACTTTTCCGGTGAAAGTTTGTGATATTTTTCTTATTTATACTGCAAACATAGGTTTTGGGTGCTCGTTAGAACCGCCACATTGAGGCGGTTCTAACGAGTACCCACAACCTATGGTTTTGAGCAGAGATAAGGAAATTAATGTATACCCCAGTTAACCCCTGTTTTCTCTATATAAAGTGGGGTTTAGGGGATGTTCATTTCACGGACTTGTTCACGTGATGAATCATTTCAAGATAAATAACTAGTCGCATATTTTAAAGTGTACGGCACGGGTATCATTGTGTACGGCACAGGTATTAAAGTGAACGGCGCAGGTGTTGTTTTGTACGTTAACAACCCAGTACAAATATCTGGGTTTAGTTCTCTCTGAACATCTCGATTATGCACTGACTGCTAAAATAGTACCTCAGTCGGCTAATAGAGCCCTTAATTGCTAAAACAAAATCCTTTGGAGGACTTCAGTACGATGCCTTTTATCAGTCGTGTTCCCAGTTATTTCATATGGTGCCGCTATTTGGGCCACGCAGTCATATAGCTGTATAAACGCTATTCAAAATAGAGCAGCTAGATACTTCATAAATGTTGGCAGATATACCCCAAATGCAGCAGTTGCTGGGGATATTGGGTGGGTTCCAGTTGTTACTAAATGTTAGAAATCGGTCCTATCTTTCTGGTGTCGTTCAGTAAATATGGATAATAACAGACTGAATAAGATCATGTTTTGTTGGGCTAACAATAAATCGGGTAGTTGATGTAAGAACTGGAATTTCAGGGTTCGTAATTTGTTAACAGATTTTGGCTCCACTGTATTTTCGGAAATTCAAACAAACATACGTGCGAAAGCCCTTCTTGAGCTGGCACTTCAATAAGTTACACAAAAATATGTCGAGCAGTGGAGTAATGACGTAAACCGAGACGTCTCTCGCACAGGCGGTTGGGGAAGGGAGCTTTCCAGTAAATATTTTCCATAGGCGACAATAGTAACCTTTTACCTGCTCCCACAAAAACTACACATACAAACCTTTTCAAACCTTACTTGTTTATAGAGCCATCCTAGCCCAACAAGTTAATGAGAAAAAAATCCACATTTTGATCTGCTGCTTTTAAAGTTACAGTCAACCATGTTTGTTTACCTACTAGAACGGAGTAAATACAAACCAACATTTTTAAAGGAGTGATGACCATATAAAACCAGCAAAAATGTCTTTGAGCTTGCAGATATATTCATGCATTATTTTAGTCCCCTATACCTATCATTTTCTTACATTGAAATAAAACATGGGATATATATCCAATGGAAGCAAGTCTGGTATTTAGAACGCAACTAAAAGCTCGGTCCAAGAGTGATAAAACCCGGAACCTCCCAGTATTTAGTGCAATGCTGCCTATACCATACCCTTATTTTCTTTATGATGCATCAAAAGAATTGCCAAATAGAAATTTAGGTCATATATAATAATTTAGTCAAGCATAATTAAAGTTCAGTCACAAAGAATCTTTCGAGTTTGCAAAAAAGTTATAGCTTTCAGATCCAACAATGAAAGCCGAACAAACTATAGTTTTTGCAAAGTGCAAAGTTTATCTCTTTCTGGAATGGAACCCACACACCGGCTTGCATCAGTGGTTCTTCTCCAATGCCTTTGGAACAATTCAATACTAAAATGCACAAATTATGCCTAAACAGCACCAATACTCATTTGTATGGCTATTTTCACACCTCGTACACCCCCTATTTAAAGTAAAAAATTACATTTTGAGGATATTTTGAGGACAAAAATGCCAAGAAGATGTTTATAAATGCCTTAATGCCATTAGGAATAGCTGAATATATCTGTTCATATTGTTTTACATGAATACAATAAAATAGAACTTATAACGGATGAGAAAACCTATCCGGACATTGCAGCTGGCTGTTTCCAAGAGACAATTTTGAAGTTTTGCTTTGGACTGAGACATAGTCCTAATGCCATGAAACCTTACTCTTATATTCCAGATGGAGTAGATTCTTTCTTGTGTTTGTGCAAATACAATTACTGCAAGTCACCTTTCCAAACACATCAATAAAAACAGATTTACATGGCTTTAAAGTACCCCCACACACCTCCCAAGAACATAGATCAGTGGCAAACATTAATCAAATACACCCAGTAAGACCTAAATTAGCACTACCATCACATTTTTTACAGTATTTAATGCAAAATACATGCAATGAAGATACATTTTAAGAAACAGAATTGGACAGAACCTACAAATGTGTGGAAATAGTATGTCATGACTGAAAACAGGACAGTGGTCCTACTTTTGCTATAGGGAGCTTTCCACTAAATGTTTTCCATAGACGACAATAGTAACCTTTTACCTGCTCCCACAAAAAACAAACATACAAAGCTTTTCAAATCTTACTTGTTTATAGAGCCATCCTAGCCCAACAAGTTAATGAGAAAAAATCCACATGTTGATCGGCTCATTTTCAAGTTACAATCAACCATGTGTGTTTACCTACTAGAACGGTGTAAATGCAAACCAACATTTTTAAAGGAGGATGACCATATAAAATCAGCAAAAATTTCTTTGAGCTTGCAGATATATTTATAAAACATGCATCATTTTAGTCCTTGTACCTATCATTTTCTCACATTGAAATAAAACATGAGATATATATCCAATGGAAACAAGTCTGGTATTTAGAACGCAACTAAAAGCTCGGTCCAAAAGTGATAAAACTCGGTACCTCCCAGTATTTAGTGCAATGCTACCAGAAATAAGCTCCGTGTCTATAAGTCTTTCAAACAATGTTTCTATGTAGAGAGATATTGTAAAAGTGTTTTTAATCGCAGTCACCGAGGCGCTTGGCAAAATTTAGAAGTGGGACTGCTCCCATTGCCATAGAGACAGATAGATATAATGGTTCTGCAATTCAAGACAGAAGTGTTTAAACTGTAGCGATTGCATTGAAAACGAAATGCATGTGATACTCTATTGTCCGCTGTACGATTCCTTGAGACAATTACTTTTTTGATGAAATAGAAACAGTTTCACCTGACTTCGATAACCTATGTGACAACGAGAAGCTTTATGTCAAATAGCAAAAGCAAGTGCCAAAACCTGTCATCTTATTTTAAACAGACGACGCGCGATTTTATATGGCTGAAGTGGATATAAGTGATTTTATAAATTATTTCTGTATATAATACCCATGATAGTCTCTTACAATTCTGTTTAGAATGGCTTGGTGTATTTTATGTTTGTTGTATGTATATATTTGTATATGTCTATATATATATATGCCTGTATGTATGATATTGTACATAAAGATAATAACAATTAATAAGATTGTCATGGTTAAGATTTTCACCTTGTTACCAGAGATCTACGAAATGACATTGTAAACGCATTTACATGTTCAAGTATCGGATATCGTTGTAAACCCTGTCAAAAGAGAAAAGCTGAGTCTGCAAGGATATATATCAATTTTGTATTCTTTGCTCACATATAGTGAGACGGCTTAACGAGCACCAACGATTTATGTTTGAAGAAGAAATAAGAAAAATAATCGTGCTTAGAATGTAGATACAGTTAATTTCGTATATTAAGACCGCCTTTGGGACGGTTCAAAGTGGCTTGAGATGGGTAATCGTGGCTGTTTCCTATTATTTTGGACTTTCTATGACGTTAGTCATCTTGAAAAATAAAAAGGAAAGCAATGACTACGCTTGCTATGCTTAATTTTCTGCACTGTATCTGGAACGAAACCCTTAAAGGCATTTATTCTTGTAACAGTAGCACACACCGTGTGTTCATAATTGTTTTATTGCCCCTTGTGATATAGTGTCTATAGCAGATCAAACCCGGTCCTTATTAGGGTGATTAGTAGCTCTTGTTGAATTCTCTGACTGAGGCACTTAAGGGGAAATCAATAAAGTACACTCCAGTCAACAGTTAGTAAACTTTTGATTTTCGCCAAAAGAGGCCCCTTTCCTATGGAAGACAGAGGACTTTTCTTCAGTCAGTACTGAGGGCTACAAAATATTACAAAATGAAACGACAGTCTTCAATAATCAAGAATAAATGTCTTTAAGCACAACTTGCAAGTGGCAAGGGATGTTATGCAGCATCGTAATAACTTTGCTATCTAGACTTGTCTTCACTGATTTTGATTGTTCATTTTTTCTAATTAGTGTCAAACCACAAGAGGTCATTAATTTAATCACTTGAACAAGTCTGTAAAATGAGGATCCACCAAACCCCACTTTATATAGAGAAAAGTAGTATACAGGGATATACATTCTTTTCCTTATTTCTGCTCCAAGACATAGGTTGTGGGTACTCGTTAGAACCGCCTCAACGAGGCGGTTCTAGAGAGCACCCTCAATCTATGTTTGGAGTAAAAATAAGAAAAATATCCCATTTTTTCGTTGTTGTTTTTATATATGAAAAGAGGCACTATGCATCACGTTATGTAAAGCGTCTTTATTTTTAGGAGTTCGTAAGTACTCAAAAACCAAACTGTTCTAGCAAGTACAATTACTAATACCCTGGTATTACTCTGGACAATTGGGAGTAGCACTGCTACTATTTTTTTAGCAAACATATTAGCCATATCCGAAAGATGAAAATTTTAAACGTTTAATGACAAGATCTTTAGATTTTCTGCTTATATTTATCCTAGAATATTTATATTTCAGAAATAGATCAGCTCTATCATTGATTTTACAGCTTGGAGATCAGTTGAACCCCGAGACAAAGTAAATCAAATCACGAGCGCATAGCGCGAGTGATATGCTACTTACAGCTTACTACTCCAAACTGTGATCTGTTATTTAACAAAATCCTTGGCCTTTGTTAAAACTAATCCCGCCAAAATTACGGACTGTGTCACATGCATGTTCGTCCTTTTGTAACGTTTGATTCGAAAAAATGACGTTACACCGCCTAACGTCAAATAATATTCGAATGACATCACAAAACGCCGGGTCTACCTTGCAACATTGTTCTGTAAATACCTTTCATTTTCAAAGTGGAATTTATGAAACAGATCAGCTTTGGCTGTGATTTGTTAAGTAATAAATCACAGTTTGGAGCTCATTTATAACATCTGACCGACAAACTGTGATTTATTTCTCAACAAACGACAGACTAGAGCTGAGCTATTTCGATTCCAACACGCTGAAAATCGGCAATAATGTTGTTTCCTTCAAGTTCTCACAATTTTTCGCCATTGTTAAAAGAAATCGCGCAAACAATTTGCATTAATATCCTCTTTGAAACATGTTCTGTGCGAGAAAACGACGTTACACCGTCTAACGTCAAAGAATCTTCATGGGACGTCATAAATAGACAGCCTTTAATGACGTCACTCGGTACGCTCTTCCGCCCCGTGAATTGTCGAATAATAAAACACAGTGCCACCCCCTTGTCCATATTGTGGCGCTGCACTTGAATTAGCATACAAAAATCTAAACATGCTGAGTTGACATTTTTTTGTTTCGTAGTTGATATTAAATCCATTTTTATTTACCTTTACAACCTTGACGACATGCATCTGTCACAGATTAAGATATAAAGTAGATTTATAAAATCATTCACCCAAGCCGCAACAAGCACTGCGTGAAAAAAAAATCGAAAAAAAAATACGGCTGATAATGGATACATCTGTTTGAGACCACCTATATCTATGCGATTAAATTTCAATTGCATTGAAACGGCTGGTGATTTTTCTAAATTTTATGGAGATGCAACTTAAACAAGGCGTTTTCTTACATTCTTTTCTTTTTCAAAAAGGACCCCCTATGAAACGCTTTTTTTTTTTTTTTTTTTTTGATGAAAAATGGTAATACAGTAGAATTCCGCTATTAAGACCACCTAAAATTAAGACTAATTCTGCTTTAAAAAGTTTATTTAGTAGGTTGTAGTTACATGTGTTCTTTCTTTGTGTTTTCTGCATACCGTGTCCTCTAGTCAGAGACCACCTTTGGGACTGTTCAAAAGTGGTCTTAAAGACAACTTTTGAACAGTCCTTAAGGTGGTCTTAATATAGGAATTTTACTGGTTCTTCTTAATTATCTTCAAAACAAACGGTGAAACTGACAGTTTGGCTAAAACTTGTTGTTGTTTTTTTTTTTTTTTTTTTTTGGGGGGGGGGGGTTGGGGGGTCGTAAATGGGTGCCTAAGGACAGAATACACTTGCTTAATAAGAACCATAATCGGAGCCTGCCTAAATCACGACTTATCATCACTTTAATAAGCCGGTGAAATGAACACCCCCCCCCCCCCCCGAAAAAACACTTTATTCAGGGAAAACTGGGGTTTAAGGGGGTATACATTATTTTTTTCATTTCTGCTCCAAAACATAGGTTGTGGGCACTAGTTAGAACCGTCTCAATGAGGCGGTTCTAACGAGCACCCACAACCTATGTTTCCAGTACAAATAAGAAAAAACATATTTTCTTCAGAAAAGTAGCCATTTTGGAGATGTGAAAAATGCACTATGTCGCACGGGTGTGTTATCGTAATGTTAACTCTTATCCTGCTGTTCACGACAACCCCTACTTTTGCAAACAGTGTAGATCCAGATCAGATGGCTTCTGAAGAAGCCATCTGATCAGGATCTACACTGTTTGATGTTCAGTTTATGAATTTGTAGGAATAAATTACATAATGTAATCTGATTGCTTCAAAGTCAGAAATGGGTGTGGCTAAATTGAATATTCAGCAGGATAAGGGTTAAGCATTTTGCTACGCTTTTCGTCAGTTACACCGTTTCTGCGCCGACATTTTGAAAAATGTTGGCGCCAAAATATTGAAGGTGTTGTTCCAAAAATTATTATTTAAAGTTAGCGAACCTTTTCGTACGCAAATTGGTGTAAAGTCGACCTATTTTGTTAGGGCCTAAATGTGACCTTAACTGACATGGCCTAAATGGGACCTTAATTGACATGACCCTTTATAAAATTCAAGAAGCAAAATAAATAAAAAAAAAAGGAAAAGGAATAGGGAAAAGGAAAAAGGAATAAAGAATGGGGAAAAATATGGAATTGCGAAAATGGAATACGGAATAAAAAAAAAACTGACTTATCAACCTCCACTTTTCTTACCCGCTTAAACCCCACTTTATATAGAGAAAACTGGGGTTTACGGGGTATACATTTACTTTCTTATTTCTGCTCCAGGACATGGATTGTGAGTACTCGTTAGAACCGCCTCAATGAGGAGGCTCTAAGGAGCACACACAACACATCTTTGCCGAATAAATAGGAAAAATATTACGGTTTTTCGACTGAAAAGTACCCATTTTAGATGCGAAAAAAATGTACTTTGTCGTACGGGTGTGTTATCGTACTGTGTCTTTAGCTCACCAGAGCCAAAGGCTACGGGGGAGCTTATAGGATAGGCAGTTGTCCGTCGTCGTCGTCTGCGTCTGCGTCGTCTGCGTCGCAAGTATGTCCGTCGTCAACACTTTCAAATGACATCTCCTCGGAACCCACTTGGCATCTCCTCAGAAACCATATGTTCTATGAGGCTGAGAGTTTATGGAAATATTCACCATATTTGCCTTTACAGGTTTTATGTTTTTATGTAATTCGGCTCGTTAGTTTGGTTGCTATAGCAACTTAGACTTAGACTTATAAGAGGGAAAATTGAAAAATGACAATAGCGAGTGCTTCAGCTGAAGTGCAAGACCCGCCGGATCCTTTTAGCTTTATGAGTGTTACCATATAAGGGTATGTCGGCCATTTTGGTCAACGGTTCACCCAATAAATGCGCCTTATCGTAAGGAGCAAAAATATATCTTATAATTTAGTACTGTATTCTGAATCGTTTGCAGGATAAAATGCATTCTCACTTTTCCAATACAAAAGCATATGCGTCAAAGTTTGACCTAGGCACAAAGAAGGTCAAGGTCAACCCAGGGTCACCATTTTAGCAATTTATGATGGGCCTACGTTCCAAATGCTATTTATCAAGTTTCGTGTAAATCTGCCCAGTGGTTCTGGAGAAGACTATTTTTGAAGGGTTTTTACCATATATGGCTTTGCGGCCATTTTGGTCATGTGACCTGGACCCCATGAGCAAATTTTGGTTTCCTCCATCCCATAGAGGCTCCATATGAAAGTTGACTTCAATCGGCCCAACGGTTTCCGAGGAGAAGCAGTTCGAAAATTTTCACATTTTTCGCCTCGGCGAGGCTATACTAAAATGGAATGTAATATTTCGCAAGTACATTGGTTAGATCTCATTGATGTCTATCAGTATGCCAAAATTGTTTAAATATTCCAAGCGGTTAAGTCACTATCACCAATTTTCACAAACGGGTTACGGACGGACAGACAGACAGACCATATATGGCTTGGCTGCCATTTTGGTTATGTGACCTGGACCCCATGAGCAAATTTTGGTTTCCCCCGTCCCATAGAGGCTCCGTATGAAATTTGACTTCAATCGCCCAACGGTTTCCGAGGAGAAGCAGTTCGAAAATTTCCACATGTTTCGCCTCGGCGAGGCTATACTAAATGGAATGTAATATTTCGCAAGTTCATTGTTTAGATCTCATTGATATCTATCAGTATGCCAAAATTTGTTTAAATATTCCAAGCGGTTAAGTCACTATCACAAATTTTCTCAAACGGGTTACGGACGGACAGACAGACTGACAGACTGACAGAATGACACGGTGATTTTAGGGTACTCTTAGAAATCAACCGACTTCAGTCGGTCGCTTTTTTTGACGGTCGTGCAATATTTTGACACAACTTTCGTAGAAAAGTTCCTTAAGCAAATTACCATCTGCCATATGACTTTAGGCCTATTGCTCATTTTCATTGGTTGCCACGGTTACCAAATTGAAAAAAAAAAATACTTAAAGAAATCATCTCCTCAGAAACCATATACTCTATGAGGCTGAGAGCTTATAGAAATATTCAACATATTTGTCTTTACAGCTTGTGTGCGTGTGTGTGTGTGTGCGTGCGTGCGTGCGTGCGTGCGTGCGTGCTAGTTTTGTTTTGTTTTGTTTTATTTTGTTTTATTTTGTTTTGTTTTGTTTTTTGTTGTTTTTTTAATTCGGCATTTTAGTATGTTCGCTACTATGACAACTTACAGTTTCCATTGACTTATAATGGGGACAATTGAAAAATGGCATTTACTGCCACGCCTTTGCAGATATTTTGGCAAAACTTTCATAGGAATGTTCCTGAAGTAATCCACCATCTGTCATATGATTTTAGGCCTATTGCTCATTTTCACTGGTTGCCATATAAACCAGAAATTATTAAAAAAATGAAAAAATAAAAATAAATAAATAAAAAAATCATCTCCTCAGAACCGAATGCTCTATGAGGCTGAGTCTTTATGGAAATAATCACCATATTTGCCTTTTCAGGTTTTATGTTTTACCTCACCAGAGCGGAAGGCTCCGGGAAAGCTTATAGGATAGACAGTTGTCTGTCGTCGTCCGTGTCGTCTGCGTCTGCGTCAACACTTTCAAACGACATCTTCTCTGAAGCCATCTGGCCGATTTGGCCCAAATTTTATTTGTGGCATCCTTGGGCTGGGTGATTGAAAGTTTGTGTTTTCTATGAAAATCGGCTTAATAGTTTGGTTGTTGTGGCGACTTATAGTTTCAATAGACTAATAAAAGGGAAAATTGAAAACTGGCATTAACTGCAAGCCTCTGAAGATATTTTGACAAAACTTTCATAGAAATGTTCCTTAGGCAATCTCCTATCTGCCATATGATTTTAGACCTACTGCTCATTTTAATTGGTTGCCGTGGAAACCAAAATGCAAATCATCCGCTCAGAATGTATTTGTTTGTTTTGTTTGATTTTAGGTTTAACGTCCCAGTCAACACTGCATAGGTCATTTTGGAGACGTTGCTTCCAATTTTGTGGGACTTTTACCCGACATTGAGATGAAATGATATCTCAAGCCATGTCGCCCAATGAAACCAATAGGGTTTATAAGCATGGGCGGTCCGATCCGCACCGCTTTGCCTGGGCGGGCTTAGATCCTCTAAGCGGTATACCAGACTCGTGTGCGGTCGGCTTCAGCTCTGCGTGGTAGCCCATCTATTTCTTCAAGCCCCGATGGGCGGGGGCCGCATCTACTCAGGAACCATATACTGTAGGAGGAAGAGACTTTTTGAAAATATTCACCATATTTGCCTTTACAGATTTTGTGGGTTTTTTTATGAAATTCGGATCTTTAGTTTGGTTGTTTCTTGCAACTTAGATTTTCCATAAATTTATAATGGGGAAAATTGAAAAAGGGCATTATCTGCCAAACCTTTGCAGATATTTTGACACAACTTTCATAGAAATGTTCCTGAAGAAATTTACCACCTGCCATATGACTTTAGGCCTATTGTTCATTTTAACTGGTTGCCATGGAAACCAAAATGAAAAATACATAGAAAAAAAATACTTTAAAAATCATCTCCTCAGAAACCATATGATCCATGAGGCTGAGAATTTATGGAAATATTCACAATATTTGCCTTTATAGGTTTTATGTGCGTTCTTTTTTTTTTTTTTTTCATGAAATTTGGTCCTTCAGTTTGTTTGCTATGGCAACTTAGATTTTCCATAGACTTATAATGGGGAAAATTGAAAAATGGCGTTAACTGCCAAACCTTTGCAAATATTTTGGCACAACTTTCATAGAAATGTTCCTTAAGCAATTTACCATCTGTCATATGATTTTAGGCCTATTGCTCATATTTACTGGTCGTCGTGGAAACCAAAATAAAAAAAAATAGAAAAAGAAACTTAAAACAATAATCTCCTCAGAAATCATATGCTCAATGAGGCTGAGAGTTTATGGGAATATTCACCATATTTGCCTTTACAGGTTTTGTGTTCTCTTATGAAATCCGATTCTTTAGTTGGTTGCTATTTCAACTTAGATTTTCCACAGACTTATAATGGGAAAATTGACAAATGGTATTAACTGCCAAACTTTTGCAGATATTTTGACACAGCTTATATAGAAATGTTCCTGAAGTAATCTACCATCTGTCATATGATTTTAGGCCTATTGCTCATTTTTAGAAGGTGATGACCTTTCAGGTCTCACCTTCTTATGGCAACACTCAGGGAATTCCCTTGATACCGCATCACTCCTTTTTCAAGAAAAATAGGTCCTCATAAATCAGTGAAGAGATGCGCTTGTATCATTTGATATGTGAAAATAATATGCAGATTGAAATAAAAACTGTGGATGCAAAATACAGAAATAATGAACTTCAGAGATAAATATCATAAAATTGATCTAGATTTGAAATTGGTCTCGTTTCGCAGCTGACCTGGCCTAGTTATTAAGAGCGAGTTCGGTTGAATTTCTAGAGGGGTTATGGCTCGTGCCGCACGACTAGAGTTAACATGAGTTCAATCAAGCTTGCTTTGGGATTTGGGAGTTCTGTCTAGCAAGAACAAAACCACGACGACAGGGGGATAATAGTAGGTTAATTAAATGAATATAAACTTATTAGAAGGTGATGCCCTTTCAGGTCTCACCTTCTTATGTCAATCGACACTGGAGCCCACCTCGATGACGAATAACTCCTATGCTTCAAGAAAAATAAGTCTCTATATATTTATCAATAGACGCGCATGTATCATTTGATAAGTGAAAATGATGCTGATTGTCAAACTGAGGAAGCCAATTACACAAACAACTAACTTCAGAGTAAAATACCATAAAATTAACCCTTTGGTTCAAATTGGTCCCGATTCGCAGCTTTGTCATGACCTAGTTTGCTTTGAGCGAGTTCAGTTGACCAACTAAAGTTAACTCAAGAAAAGTAGGGGAGACAGTAGGCTTACTCTTGTACAAAATTGTATAATGACTGTATCACCCCACGCCCCACTTTTCGATCCCACAATTAGAAGCGACAGGGAGCATCAAATTTCATTTGATGCGTCACCAGTAACGATTCAGATTCAGAACTCTACTGACGTGAAGAAAATGTCATCGTTTGCCCTCGGGTAAATCGAAAGTATAAAAATGTTTTCAAGTTGGACGTGATTTTTCCAACACGTGGCCAAAATTTCAAAAAGTTGGAAATAATCGATTTTCGGATTGCATTTAACTTATAATTTTCCACCTTCCACCGTAATCGTTGTTACTTGGCAAGGCTTCCATCTCTCATACCAAACTAACACTCGCAGTCGCAATATTCCTACATGGCGCGTTTTGGTGCAAGTCAACTCTTGTTAACTCTAGTACGTCAACTGAACTCGCTCAAAATCTAGATCGCGGATTAATAATTCAATGAATGAGTTGACAGCATGAATGGAATACTACGACTCTTGCTATACTACAGATAGAGCGAAGTTTTGTTTGTTTGTTTGATTTGAGGTTAAACGTCCCCGTCAACACTGTAAAGGTCATTTTGGACTCGTTGCTTCCAATTTGGTGGGACTTTTACCCGACATTGAGATGAAATGACCTCTCAAGCCCTCTCGCCCAATGAAACCAATAGGGTTTATTAGCATGGAGGGTCTGCCTCGCACCGCGGTTCCTGGACAGGCTTAGATCCTCTAAGCGGTTTACCAGCACTAGTGTGCGGGCCGGATTCAGCTCTGCGTGGAAGCATCAGGCAGCCCATATATTTCTTCAAGCCTCCATGGGCGGGGGCGGATAAAGAGAAGTTACCTTCACTGTTGCATTTGTTTTGATTTGAGGATTAACGTCCCCATCAACACTGTAAAGGTCATTTTGGAGACGTTGCTTCCAATTTTGTGGGACTTTTACCCGACATTGAGATGAAATGACATCTCCAGGCCTTTCGCCCAATGAAAGCAATAGGGTTTATAAGCATGGGCGGTCAGACTCGTGCATACCGCTTTGCCTGGGTAGGCTTAGATCCTCTAAGCGGTTTACAAGTACTCGTGTGCGGGTCGGATTCAGCTCTGTGTGGAAGCATCATGCAGCCCATATATTTCTCCAAGCCCCGATGGGGGGTGGGGGGGGGGGGTGCGATTCACTGTTGCATGGATATATTTGTGAACCATCGGGGAAATATAACTTTATAACTTAAACTCCTTTAACGTTTAAAGTACGGGATAATACACATTTATTCCGGGCGGTGGGCGCTTGTTTTTTTTTTAGCTGAGGTCAGAAAATATCAGATTTTGCTTCCTCTATTTCTGTATCTGAATATTCCCCTGTTTTTACTGAGGTGTATTTGATTTGTTTGATTTGACGTTTAACGTCCCCGTCAAGACTGTATAACGGCCCCGCCCACCGGGGCTTGAGGAAACAGATTGGGCTGCATGATGCTTCCACGCAGAGCTGAAATCGACCGAGCACGAGTACTGGTAGACACCGTAAAGGTTCCGGATTCTAAGCCTGTCCAGGAAAGGTGGTGCGTGTTGGACCAGCCATGCATATAAGCTGTATTGGTTGCATTGTGCGGCAGAGGCTGAGTTGCCATTTCATCTCAATGTCGGGTAAAAGTCCGACACAATTGGAAGCGATGTCTCCAAAATGACCTATAAAGTGTTGACGGGGCGTTAAACCTCAAATCAAACAAACAAAACTGTACCGACGTGCTTCGAATTTCGTTGGACTCTTACCTAACATTGTGATGAAATGGCATTTAAAGCCTTACCACACTATGAGCGAGTCCAATGGACTTTCCGACTTCAAATCATAGCCCTGGGGCCAAAAATGCCCCCGCCCCAAGGCACTTTGGTTTTATACTGTCTTATACAGGGAAACCCTTTGAAAATCTTCTTGTCAGAAACCAGGAGGCTGAGGTGTTTGATAATTGATATGAAGCTGCGTCTAGTGGACCTCTATCAAGATTGTTAGAATTATAGCCCTCTGACCAAAAATGCCAACCCCCTGTAGCCCACTGGTTTTACATAGACATCTCGGGGGAAAATCTTCAAAAATCTTCTTTTCTGAAACTATAAGCCTCAGATCTCAGATATTTGATATTTGGTATGTAACTTCGTCTTGTGAACCTATATCAAGAGTTTCAAATTATAGTCCTTGTGCCAAAATCACCCCCCCCCCCCCCCCCTCGGTGCCCTTTGCTCTTACATTGGGATATATAAGGAAAATCTTAGAACTCTGTAAACGCAAGGCCCAGGTCTTTGATATTTGTGAAGATTTATCTAGCAGACCTCCACCAAGATTGTTCAAATTATAGCCCTTGGGTCAAAAATGGCCCTGCCCTGGGGCCCACTGGTTTTATCTTGACATATATATGGAAAACCTTTAAAAAGCTTCTTATCTGGAACTAGAAGGCACAGGTCTTTGATATTTGGTATAATGCTTCATCTGGTTGTCCTCTACTATGCTGTGTAAATTAAAGCCCTTGGACCAAAGGTTGCCCCGCCTCAGGCCCCACCGGTTTTACATAGCCATATATGGAAAACCTTTAAAATGTTCTTTTAAAAAAACAAGGCCCAGGTCTTTGATATTTTGCTAGAAGTTTCATGCGGATGACCTCTACCAAGATTATACAAATCAAAGCCCTGGAGTCAAAAATGGCCCCGCCCCAGGGTCCACTGGTTTCACAGACTTACGTACTGAAAACCTTTAAATGCCTTCTCGTCTGAAACCAGAAGGCCCAAGTCTTTGATATTTGGAATGAAACTTCCTCTAGTTGCCCTCTACCAAGATTGTCCAAACTATAACCCCAGCGGGTCAAAACTGGACCTGCCGGGAGCCCAATGGTTTTATATAGGGTTAAGACTGAGCCGATTAATCTCCTTCTGCTGCACCCTCAATGTCCACAAGGTGCCTAGACAGTGACATACAAGTCAGCTCTGTATTGTCAAAGGGAACCACTGACACATAACCATCCTCCCTTTGTCACCATGTGACAGTATTATTAAAACTAATTTATTTCCCTCTGTTGCACTATAGGACCTGCCTGACTCTCGATGCCCACAATGTTCACAATATGTCCAGATAGTGACATACAAGTTAGCTCTGTATTGTCAAAGGGAACCAATGGCTGTCATTTTACGACAATTCTTGCCCCCCCCCCCCCCACCTCCCACCCCCGCCAATTGTCACAGCGAGGCATTGTAAGTTAGACCATTACGATAACTCACCCGTGTGACAGAGCATTTGTCACATCTCCAAAACGGCTAGTTTTCTGATGAAAAACCTTGATATTTTTTATACTAATGTTCAAAATATAGGTTGAGGGTACTCGTCAGAACCGCCTCAGTAAGGCGTTTCTAATGAGTATCCACAACCTATGTCGTGGAGCAGAAATAAGAAAAACAATGTATACCCTCGTAAACCCCATGCAGTTTTCTCCATACAAAGGGGGTGGGAGTCATTTAACGGATTTGTTCACGTGATGCATAACCATTCACTAGGACATGACCCTCAATGTCGGAAAATGTCCAGGTAGTAACATATAAGTCAGCTTTTAAGAAGGGAACTTTGAAAAGACTTCATCCTCATGCAGAAAGAAAATAATTTTGGAAGGAATGTTCCATGGGTGACCCTCTGACAAAGTTGCTCATAATAGTTTCGCTCCACTGAACATAAAAGCCACCAAACGAAACAATAAGACTTCTAATTACGATAACACACCCATGCGAAATAGTGCATTTTTAACATCCCCAAAATGGCTATGATATTTTTCTTAACAATGATCAAAACATAGGTTGTGGGTGCTTGTTAGAACCGCCTTAATGAGGCGGTTCTAACGAGTACCCTAAACCTATGTCTTTGAGCAGAATTATGAAAAATAATGTATAAACCCCCACCCCCTAACCCCAGTTTGCTCTATATGAAGTGGGGTTTAGAGGGTTCTTCATTTCACGGACTTGTTCACGTGATGTAGTACTAAATAGGTAGACTGATTTTGAAATAATTTCACAGGAATGTTCCTTTGGTCACTCTCAACCAAAATGGCTCAAACCATCAACTCCACCTTATATTACCTATCACTTTATCTGTACAATTAGGATTAGGTGAGCGTTCCAGGGCCATTACGCCCCTCTTGTTTAATCCAGGTTTCACTTGGTCGACGGACGTCTTTCAAACACTTGACAAAACATTGCAACCAACAAACTTTTAAACTTTTGATCGAAGCCTCAGATAAAAAAAACCAGTCTGTGTCCCGGAATATTGGTGTTAGAAAGCCATTTGCTACTAGAACGTATAGTGTTGAGTAAATTATTATCCCCACGTCTTTTCGAAGAAAAAGTGGGGATATTGTTATCGCCTCCGTCCGTACGTCCGTCTGTCCGTCCGGCTATCTCCTCCTTAACCACTGGTCGGAATGTAACCAAATTTGGTTCACAGCTTCCTTACATGATGAGGGCGTGCAACGTCACATTTATTTTTGGCCCCGTCCCCAGGGGCCTTGGGGAGGGGTCAAAAGGTCTTATATCAATTAAATTCAATTTCAAAGTCAATTTTATAGATTTTAAAACCAAACTTTGCATAAGTAATGATTAATGATATATGTAACACATATTAGACGAGATTTTGGCTGCGACCCCTGGGTCATGCCCAAGGGGTCGGACTGGGGGGGGGGTGGGGGGTCAGGGGTCAAAATTCAAATTTTACCGAATATTGTCATATGGAATATCAAATTGAAGGGGGTGATTAGTAGATTACAATACAAGTAAAATTTTGACCCTGGGGTCAGTTTGGAGCCCTGGGGGAGGGGTCAAAGGGTCAAAATTTAATTTTTTTGGAACATAGTCATGTGGCATATCAAATTGAAGGGCATGATTAGTAGAATATAATACAGGTAATATTTTGACCCTGGGGTCAAATTAGGGCCCAGGGTGAGGGGTGTTTGGTACTTGACCCCTATGTAGAAAGCGTGGGGATTTGCGATGGCGCGCCATCGACAGTATTCTAGTCTTGTTTGCTAGAGACTATGTATGTAGTTGTCTCCAGAATTATTCTCATTGACACAAGAAGGGATTCACAACATGTAGCGTTCGATCCTTAATTTTGTTTTTGACATTTCATTTGTCTGCTCCTCGCGTTACTACAATCATATAAAACCGTGACTGTTTTAAAAATCAAAAAAAGGTAATGAAATGAAATGGCCCAATGTAAAAACTAACAGTTTTCTACCATCACCTTCTATTAGTACTTTCAGTACTTTGATTACTGGTTGTCATGGAAATTAAAAATAATAATAATAATAAAAAAAAACAACAGAAAAACAATATTAAAAAAATCAGCTCCTCAGAAACCATATGATATATGAGGCTGAGAGTTTGTGGAAATATTCACCATATTTGCGTTACAAGTTTTGTGTTGTTTTTTTTTTTTTTTTTTTGTTTATGAAATTCGGCTCTTTAGTTTGGTTGCTATAGCAACTTAGCGCCATCCTATGGCGTGTATATTTCGTAATTAATTTCGATTTGCCAGAGTCTGTAGTCATGTAACTGACTTCAACACTCGTAATAAATTGTTAACATCTAAACTTCATAATCAGGGTTATCGGTACCATAAACTACGCAGAGCCTTTTCAAAATTTTATAGACGTCATTCTGATTTAATTTCAAAATTCACTGTTGGACTTAAATTTCTTCTGCAACAAGGTACAGACCAGCTACCGGTAAAAACCCATTTTGTTTTTGTTTCTCGGAGAAACCGACTAACGCAAAATCGGCTTTTTTATCCGCGAACCGCGAGAAAAATAAAATGAGTGAGAAATTTCTCCCGGTTTCGCGGAGATACTCGGCGAAAATTTGACCGATTGTTTTCATTGAAAATGAATTACCCGCGTTTCGCGGAGAGAAAAACAACAACTGGGCTTATGTGAAAGTAAAAGACAAATTTTCAGCTCATTATTATTTCTTCCTTTGTTTGGCGTTGTTTTTGTAAACGAAAGCAAATGGTAGGCATTGTTAAACTAAATATTCTTTCATGTTACACAATTACAGGTTAGTAATTTATTTCTCCTTTTGATTGTATAATCCCATTTTAAAAGTCTCAAGACAACTTTTATTCACATCACGAAAACACGAGACTATTTATTTGTTACCCCCATTAAACCCTACTTTTAACTGGGGTTTACAGGGGGATACATTATTTATCTAATTTCTGCTCACATACATTGTGGGTACTCGTTAGAACCGCCTCGCCGAGTCGTTTTAAAGAGTACCCACAATCTTGAGCAGACATATGAAAAAAATGTCAAAAGTTTTATCCGAAAATTTTCCGCTTTTACTGGTAAAATTTTCAATATATTTGAATAGGGAAGTTTTCAAAATGAGTCGTACATGTAGGTTATTGACACCATAATGATGTGTGACATTTACCAAAAGTTCAGCGGCCCCAGCCCATCAAGGCTTGAGGAAATAGATGGGCTGCACGATGCTTCCACGCAGAGCTGAAACCGACTCGCACACGAGTACCGCACACGAGTACTGGGAAACCGCTTAGAGGATCTAAGCCTGCCCAGGCAAAGGGGTGTGAGTCGGACCATCCATGCCTATAAACCTTATTGGTTTCATTGGACGCCAGGGCTTGAGATGTCATTTCATCTCAATGTCGGGTAAAAGACACACAAAATTGGAAGCAACGTCTCCAAAATGACATTTAAAGTGTTGAACAGACACCTACATGTATATCGCGCCATGCTTCATACAGGCGCGTGAAAAAGGAAATGCTACTTTGCATTTACACGCATGCATTAAAACACATTATTCGCGCTACCAAGTCTCCTTCCCCGGCCCTTCACCCACCCCTAACTAATAAATACTCCCAGTTGGAGCAAACAGGTGGTGCATAAATATGTTAATAAAGCCCATGTAATGAAGAACCGACTATTCCCCACTTTACATGCACACTGGAGTTTACAAGGTCCATGTACATGTATACTTTTTTCCTTAATCTGTTCCTATACTTCACATATAGATTGTGGGTACTCGTTACCAACTACCTCAGTGAGACGATTCTAATGAGAATCCGCAAGTTACTTAAGGAGTAAAATACGAACATTATCACATATTTTCATCAGGAAATAACCTTTCTAGGTATGAAATATTGCATATGGGTGTGTTATCGTGATGTGTACTAAACATATTTCGTATTAAAATGATATAAACAGTAAACCTACAGAGACCTACATGGAGATTGATCACTAAATCTTTTCTACGGTCATTCTCTCCCTTCCGCTAATTCAAGAAGGGCAGTTGTCAGTTTCTGACGAAAGAATGTGCACTGTACTGGTTAACCGCTTATGTATAAGCCTGACCAGGAATAGTGTGGATAGGTAAATTATCCGGCTCAAAATTAACCTAAAATAGTGTTGACTGGGCCGTTTAACTCCAAAACAAACAAACAAAACAAATCATCTACAAATAGTGAAGAGTCACGAGCGCACCCCGAACACTTTCATGTACAAGTGTTCCAATGTGAGCGCCGTTTGACCCTTTAAGTCCGTCAAATTAAAATGTGGAAGCTCCGCTTGTTTGTTTGATTCGAGGATTAACGTCCCTTCGACACTATTTAGGTCATTTTGGAGACGTTGCCGCCAAACGTTTGGGACTCTAACCCGACACTTAGTTGAAGTGACATCTCAAGCCCTGCCAACCAATGAACCCAGCAGGGTTTATAAGCATGGGCGGTCCAACTCGCAACACTTGGCCTGGGCAGGCATAGACCTCCAAAACACAAATCATCAAACAACCACAGAGATGAAACAACGATGAGGACTCGACAGCAAGAAACCACTGAAATGCCGTTGTTTCATCTCTGTGGTTGTTTGATTATTTGTGTTCACGGAGATGTTGCACTGATTAGTTAGGAGGTCTTCATGCGGACTGAACAAATTATTTGTCTATTATTTGCGACGGAAGTAAGGGCGAGGACTGTGGCCACGTAAAATCGATTTAAGCCACCCCCCACACACACACACACACACACACACCACTGGAATTCGTTTCCGCTGACCGTTCCAAGGCGGTTCTCCTGTCGCGGTTTATTTTTGTTATGGTTTGTCTTGAGGTGTTTGTGTCGCATGTGTTATTTTCTTTTGGATAGCCTGTTGGCCATTTTGTGGGAAAGTGACTGTCCTTTTGGCTTTCCGCTGTTGGTGTTTCCATTAGGGTCTGTTGTTTCATGTTTGTGTGTCTTTCCCTATGGTGTCTCTGATGGAAGCTCTGGGTTGATTGTATCGATTCCCGATCATTGCCTCCACTTCTATAATGTGTGAACCCACGAAGAACGGCAAACAGTGTAGAGCGTGATGGGACAACACATTATGAACCGTCTCATCTGAAGTTAATGCGCAAAAACCATTGATCCGGTCTACTGGTTTTAACAAAGAACATGGATTTCGTCACAAGCTTCAAACTTTGCGTACGAAATTTGAATGCATAAAAACTACATGTTTCATGTTTGTGTGTCTTTCCCTATGGTGTCTCTGATGGGAGCTGTGGGTTGATTGTATCGATTCCCGATCATTGCCTCCACTTCTATAAGGTGTGAACCCACCAAGAACGGCAAACAATGTAGAGCGTGATGGGACAACACATTATGAACCGTCTCATCTGAAGTTAATGCGCAAAAACCATTGATCCGGTCTACTGGTTTTAACAAAGAACATGGATTTCGTCATAAGCTTCAAACTTTGCGTACGAAATTTGAATGCATAAAAACTACATGCACATGAACATGTAGGTATAGCAGATTTCGCGGAGAAACACCGTGTACGTTTTCACCTGTATTAATTATCTTTCTCCGAGAACAAGCGATTTCGCGGAGAAATTTCGCGGCGTTTCGCGGAGAAATTAACCGCTTTGAAACGCGAAATTTCTTTCTACTCGGAGAAATTTCTCGCTTTTCTCCGAGAAAAAAAAAAGCCTATTACCGCGGAGAAAAATATGGGTTTTTACCGGCAGCTGATCTGTATATCGGAACCCGATTTTTATGGTGACTTAGTATATAAATTCAGAAAATATATAACCGCAATGACTTCAGCACCCAATTTTGTAAAATCATTCTTCGATATAAAAGGATTCGGTACAACAAAAATGTTATACGACAGACTTCATGCATTTTAACTAACCCAATCACGGTTAAGCAACCAAAAAATGAAGAACAAAAGGAAAAAGAATCTGTTTTTTTTTCTCTCTCTCTCTCTCTCTTGAGCGGAAATATCAAGAATAGTGTTGCCCCTGTGGACCCCGATCTTACTATGTAAAAGTGGGGTTGGGGGTCAAAATTATAATGGCGTTTTTTTCGTGATGATTACAGCCATATATAATCGTAATGAACAGCCTTTTGGATTATACTTATGGTAAGTCAGAATATGAAATTATCTTTATACTAGTCGGGAATACGGTGTTCCAGTGACGTCGTTTCGGCGTCGATGCGGTGTAAGAACGTTGCATCGGCGCTGATGCAATGTTACTCAAGCGTCGTGACACAGTGTGGGAGTTGGTGGAATGTTTCTGGGACGCCATGTTCCCCGTATGTAGTTACATTCCATAATTAAGCAACCGACGTAATTTGCCTTCTTCCACTAGCAGCGGTCAGGACAATTTTTGATTACATCAACAAGAAAACATATAAATTGTCTTAATATGAACACTTACATGCATACGATTATAGTATTTAATCTATGCAAATTTATCTATTCCGTTTCCCATTTATGTAACTATCAAGTGTATGTATATATTTGTGTGTCTGTTATGTGTAATTGTTCCTTTGAATCTACTGCTGTTGCACCACGGGGAAAACTGCTTACACCTTACCATCTGTCGTACAGAGCTTCACACTAGACGTCACCCCTTCCGCATCTTCAAAACTGTTTCGGCATTTAACAGATTGTATAACATGATACCACTTGCTATTTATAGAATGCGGATAGGGTTGCACTATAGTCGTCAAGCAAAGACCAAATGTATTGAGCCTCTTAACTATTTTGATATCTTGATAATCATGTCACTGCTTTTTATATCAGGAATAGAACGGAATCCTGGTCCATCATCGACTCCTTCCTCCTCTTCTGAAAGCTCTTTTACAAGCGTAGAAGACCAAATAATTAAAGACAAATTTTCAGTTGTCCATTATAATGTTCAAAGCATCGTGAATAAATTAGATCTATTCGAGGCTGAACTTCAAAACTTTGATGTTATATGTATTACTGAAACTTGGCTAGATCAAAGAACTTCGGATGACGTTTTAAATCTTAAAGGCTACAAATTATTTAGGCGTGACAGATTGGGAGAAAATTATGGCGGAATCTGCGTATATGTTAAAAGCAATACCTACTCCTGCAGACGAAACGATCTTGAATTGCCAAACATAGAGTGTATTTGGATAGAAGTCATGGTAAATAGAAAGAAACAATTAATCGGTACGTTTTATCGTCCGCCTAATTCAACGAATGCCATATGGTCGTCGATTGAAGATTCTATTGGCCAGGCATTTGAAACAAATGTACGAAATATTCTAGTAACTGGAGATTTCAACTTCGACATATTAAAACAATCTGCCAACAAAAAAGTAAAAGATATTTGTCAACAATTTAGCTTTCATCAGCTTATTAAGGAACCAACACATTACACAGAATCCTCCTCCTCTATAATAGATCTTTTTTTAACTGGAATTAAAAATAATATATTATTAAGTGGTGTCGGTGAACCATTCCTTGGTCAGGACATAAGATATCATTGTCCTATATATTGTGTACTGACTTTCAAAAACGCCACTACCCCAGTTTATACCCGAAAAATTTATTTATACAACCGAGGTGACTATGAAGCATTTTCAAATGACCTGGAGGAAACTGACTGGAAATCACTCGAAAATGATGATATCGATATCTATGCAGGAAATATTACAAATAAAATTTGTCTGCTGGCCAACAAGCATATACCTAATAAAATTATAAAAATAAGACAGTCAGATCCCTCTTGGCTTTCAAACGATATAAAACGATTAATACGGAAAAAGAAACGCTTGTATGACAAATATAAGAGAACAAACAATATACACGACTTCGAAAATTACAAACATATTAGAAACAAATTAACCAACGAAATAAGGAAATCAAAAAATGATGACATAAGGAAATTAGCCAATAAATTAGAGAATACTGACTTAGGCCCTAAAGATTGGTGGAAAACGTTAAAACAAATTATAAAGCCTGAACAGACATCCACAATCCCCCCACTCAAAAGAGGAAGTACAATATACTCTTCTGAATGTGAAAAAGCCGAAGCTCTAAATCAATATTTTGCACAACAAACTGAGCTAGATGAAAGTAATGCATTCCTGCCTCATACAGCAAACGTACCCACTAATATACTTGAATCAATAGTTTCAACACCTGAAGAAGTTTCATCCATTCTCCGTGCCCTTCAAACTGGCAAAGCAGCAGGACCAGATTCTATTAACAATAAACTTCTCAAGGAACTTGCACAGCCACTTTCATCTCCCTTGTCCGATTTATTTAATTTTTCTATTTCTATGGGCCGGATTCCAGACATATGGAAACAAGCCAATGTGACGCCTATCTATAAAAAAATGACCCTTCGGACGTAACTAACTACAGGCCTATTTCTCTCTTGAGCACAATCGGAAAAGTTTTGGAAAAAATCATACACAAACATGTCTTCAATTTCTTTCGCGATCATCATATTATTATAGCAATGCAATCGGGTTTTATTCCAGGCGATTCAACAGTGAATCAATTAACAGTTATTTATAATACTTTTTGTAAAGCACTCGATGAAGGAAAAGAAGTCCGAGCCATATTCTGTGATATAAGCGAAGCCTTTGACAGGGAATGGCATAAAGGTTTGCTTTTTAAACTTGAAAGGGCTGGTATTACTGGATCTCTCTTACAGTGGTTCGCAAACTACCTAGATAACAGAAAGCAGAGAGTTGTTTTGCCGGGAGTCAGTTCTGAATGGGCATTTATTAAAGCCGGTGTTCCTCAAGGCTCTATTCTTGGTCCTCTTCTTTTTCTTTTATACATTAATGATATCGTTGAGGATATAAATTCATCTATAAGACTCTTTGCAGATGATACTAGTCTTTACGTAATAGTAGAAAAGCCAGACCAAGCTGCTCATCAGCTGAATTCCGACCTTCTCAAAGTACACCAATGGGCAACAAAATGGTTAGTCACATTTAACCCGGCAAAGTCAGATTCCATTACTTTTTCACGAAAGCGCCATAAACCTTATCATCCCCCAGTTCTAATGAATAAAACACAAATTAACGAAGTAAGTTCACACAAACATCTTGGGTTAATCTTTACAAACGATTGTACATGGCACGAGCACTTGGAATATATCAAGTCAAAGGCGTGGATTCGTATTAATGTAATGCGAAAACACAAGTTTACCCTTGATAGAAAATCGCTACAGACTATCTATATCTCCTTTATAAGACCACTTTTGGAATATGCAGACGTAGTCTGGGACAATTGCACCCATTATGAAGTTAACGAGCTTGAAAAAATCCAAAACGAAGCTGCACGGATTGTCACAGGAGCAACTAAACTTGTCTCTTTCGATGCTCTACACACTGAAACTGGGTGGGAATCACTATCGTCCAGAAGGAAAAAGCATAAACTTCAGATGTTTTTTAAAATGAAAAATGGCCTAGCTCCTGAGTACCTCTCCTCTTTGGTACCGCCTTCAGTTGGTAATACCTCAGCCTATCAACTGCGTAATGCATCAAACATTAGTACTATACACGCCAACTCACAACAATATTATAATTCTTTTCTACCATCTGTTATCAGAGACTGGAACGACCTCCCAAGCGAAGTAAGTGATTCTCCTTCTAGCGATTCCTTCAAACGGAAGCTAAATACAAACCTAGAAATTCCTCCTAAATATTACTTTTGTGGAAAAAGACTTGGACAAATTTATCATGCAAGACTTAGGACAAAATGTAGCTCGTTAAACCAGCATCTCTGCTCTAAAAATGTTATTGATAACCCTCTGTGTGTTTGTGGCTCAATAGAAGATACATACCACTTTATGTTAAATTGCAATCGTTACACCAACCAAAGACAAGATCTACTCGATACAGTATCGGAGATTTGTCGCCCCACTCTCAATCTGCTGCTCTTTGACAGTTCAGAGCTTTCTTTACACCAGAACAAACAGGTCTTCCTTGCTGTGCAGGAATTTCTACTAAAGGCAAAACGTTTCAAATAAACTGACGAATTTAGTTTAAACACTACTTTAATTGCAGTACAATACATCCCATTAGGAAGGTACATAAGATGGATCTCTTGTTCGGCTTAGCTCGTGTTTCACACTTATCTAACGTCTTTGATAGATACTAATGCTACAATGTTTTAGAGGCCTAAATCTGACAAAGCACGTTTTGTCTTTGCTTGCATGTGCAAGGTCGTGAGTTGTTAAAACATAGTGTTGGAATAAGAACTTATCCACTCCCCGTGGAGCCTGCAGCAGATTATGTGGTTTCAAAGGAACGTTGACACACAAATCCATGAAACAAAGTACTTAGGGTCTTGTTTACAAGCTAAATCACGTATAACCTTTGTCTTTACTATAAGCAAGATGGGATACAGACTTTTCAAAAGGCGAACGACTTTCTCCTGAATCCCATTTGTGTAACATTGTAATTTTATAGCTTTTATGTGTTGAGTTTATATGTATTAGTTATACAAATAAAATAAAGTTTAAACTAATCACGGTTGACAACTTTGTTTCCCTCTTTAATTGCACGCCGGTAGGTCAGACCTCAGATTCTATGACGGTTCCAGCATCAAGACTTATGTTGGTTGGTACCTGATGCTCTGTCTCTGGTCGGGCCCATCGGTTACGGTTTTCTTTTGCTCCAGCATTTCAGTGGTTTCTTGCTGTCGAGTCCCCACCGTTGTTTCATCTCTGCGGTTGTTTGATTTTTGTTTTCACGGAGATGTTGCGCTGATGAGTTAGGAGGCCTTCATGTTGACTGAACAAATTGATTGTCTTAACTGCGACGGAAGTAAGGACGAGGGTTGTAGCCACGTTAAATCGATTTAAACCCCCAGTGGAAATCGTTTCCGCAGACCGTTCCAAGGCGGTTCTTCTGTCGCGGTTTATTTTTTGTTATGGGTTGTCTTTGGGTGTTTGTGTCGCTTATATTATTTTATTTTGGATAGCCTATTGCCCATTTTGGCTTCCCGCTATTGATGTTTCCATTAGGGTCTGTTGTTTCATGTTTGTGTTTCCGGCTTTCCTTTTGGTGTCGCTGATGGGAGCTGTGGGTTAATTCCGAACAAGATATATGTTGTGCAAAAAATATAATATCTTTTGCGCACAAGATATTAAGTTGTGCGCACAAGATATTATCT
>OY757017.1:25081171-25244081 GCA_963580285.1 Lucinisca nassula
AAACGGCACAAATAAAGCGTGAGAAATTTGGGTGCATTAAATTTTTCGAAATCTGGTCTTAAATCCCGGACTAAGAGCAGATTCTATAGAAAAAAACTTCTCACGCAATACTCTGATCTGGCAGCGATCATCACGAAAACACGCTTATATAATTTTGACCCCATTGAACCCCTTGGTAAACCTTATTTTTCTTATTTCTGCTCTAGAATATAAATTGTGAGTATTCGTTTGAATCGCCTCGATGAGGCGGTTCTAACGATTACCCACAATCTATTTTGTATGTTTGATTTGAGGTTTAACGTCCCCGTCAGCACTGTATATAGGTCATTCTGTAGACGTGGCTTGTGGGACTTTTACCCGACATTGAGATAAAATGACATCTCAAGCCCTGTTACGAGATGGAATAGGAAACCTCTCTGGTGCTTATGCACATCTAAATTATTTTAGTAGATATATGGTAGGGCGGTGCGAGTGAAATATTTTAGGTGAAATATGGTACGCAAACTGTGCGGCTCCATGAACAAGTCATGCACATATCATACGATGTATGCATGAGTGGTTTATAGAGAGCTGTTTTTACAATACAGGGGGGCGCTAAAAGGCCGAGTCCTATAGAATTTGCCTAAAAATCGCCAACCGCCAAATTGTGCCATATATGATTTTTATTCCCGTCACGTGTTGTGTGGGTGTTCGTTTTGACAGGAGTCATGTCATTGATTATAGGGTCGTTTCATCAATTTTTCCTATGGGAAATATACTATTTGAACGCAAATCCATTATCTACTCGATTTTTGCTATCTGGCTTTGTTTGTGGCCGGTATCTCCACCTCGCCACGAATTGAGCAAGGTAATACGAGTAGGCATGATTTTCTGGTAGTATTCATAGATATATAAACCCTGAAAAAAGCGGACACTTTAGCAGCAGGTCAAGTTGTAAGAGTGAACACAACATTGTGACGGGGAAATAGAAAGTATATTGAAAGGTATGTTAAATCTATGTTTAGTATTATTTTTGTATGAACATGCTTGTAGGTTTTGGAGGGGTTTACTTCTAGTATACCCCAACTTTCTGAAGCCTATTCTGAATTCACTGTTGTGGCCTGTAGTGATTAGGCTACTAGCTTTGCCGGCTAGACGTCGCAGAATTGATCCCAGGCTTCTCCAGTAGTAGAATGAGTCTTTCTAAGTGAGGTCCTGTCTCATGCTGACCCTAGATGTTGGTGAGACGTAAAGTTTGGACACCCGCTCATTCTGGATTCATTTAGGCTTTTAGACCCCTTTTGTAGAATGTAATTAATAAACGCCGGGTCACTTGTTTGATCCATGACTTGTGACTAGCTGTGGTTAGAAAACCGTGGTTCCGTCCCAATATGATATTAGGTGTAGAGGGGACGTAAACTTAAGACGGGTTTAACCACATCTTCATCATCAGGGCAAACTCATACAAGAGCCTGTTGGGTTATCCGTGAAGATGAACCGTAATGAATTTTATTTTACAAGCATGTTCACGTTGATTAGAAATAATTTTGTTCAAGAAGAATTACGAGTTCATTTTGTAATGATGCCGTTTTTGTCTGATAACTCAGTTTGTGCATGTATGTACATATAAAGAACGTGATGATGATAAGTGGGAGTATTTGGTCGCCACACGTCTGAGCGGCGGGGATGACGTCAGCTGCGTCATCGGCGTCGCGAGGATGGTTGTGACGGGGTGCCTACCAAATACAGAGTGAATTTACGGCAAACAGTGTTGGCCCATATGAGACACTAACAAATGTTGTGGATTATAGATGAAAATCTTCTGTTGTAGTTTCTATCTGTTATTAATGTATTGAATTTGTGAATAGCTATATTTGTGAGCCGTGTCGCGGAGAAGGATATGAAATAGAGATTGTTATGTTTCCTGTAATTGGCGGCTGACCAGGTAGCGCAAAGGCGTGGTCTGTTCAATTGCCTCTTACTTGTGATAATGTAGTGAGCACAAATTTGATGAGTATTATGCTCAGTAGTAGTGAGCATTAATTGATTTCTGTAGTGCTCAGTAAGGAAACATGAACTTTGAGTATTATTGTGTCAAGCGCTGGGTGTTGATAATTTGATGCACAGTCAAGTTGAGTTCTGCTGTACGGTTATTTGTCGCATGCACTAATCAGCCTGTATGTCTGGTCGGCGCATGCGCAATAACGGTGTATGCATGAACATATTCTTACTTCTCCGGGAGGGGGATCATGATATAGCATGTATGTTTTGTGACTCGTTTCTAGTCCCGTTATCGTAATTTGCAGGCACAACAATGTGTGACCTGCTGCTCCCTGCTTCATAGCAGCAGGTACTGGTACGACGCTAGGCGTTAGGGTCCAGCAAGGGCGGACAGACCGCCGTAATCAGCGCCTACCAGGATAGAAGCAGAATCTTCTAAATCATTGTTCGTTGTAAACAAATGCGAGACCATGGAAGAGGTCAACTTACCTGCAGGTTATTTGGACGATCACTAAACGTCTGATCAGCAAACGTGATCGCTAATCTTAGGATTATCAACTATGTTGATAGACTAGTTTTACTAGTTCGCGAGAGGAAGTGTCACGCGAGTGGGGGATTCACCCTAAGTTATAAACTGGCCAGTCGCGTCTTGTGTTGTTTCTTTTTTTGTTTTTGTTGTTGTTTTTGTTGTTTGCTTCTGTAGGTATTCACGTCACCCGTTCCGAGCACAGAACAGTGTTTTGCCTTCGGAGCGGACGTCGTGAGTTGGCTACAGAAGCAACAAATTGTGATGTTTTATGTTAGTAAGTGTTGTATGTAGATACTGTAAATAATTCATGTCATTCATCTAACATCTTTCTTGTGCCTTACCCCACAGCTGCCCGTACACCTGTCAGAGATCACGCTCGGTTGTCTTGTCAGCATGGGGGTTTGCGGGACGCCGTAAACCCACATGTAACATTTGGTGTCAGAAGTGGGATTTTGATCTCTGGCTGGTGTTCCCGGCTGTGGAACAGCACATTGATACTCTGAATCATCAACTTTAGAGAAAAAAAATGCATTGACAGCCACATTTAGAAAATAACTTTAATCTTCCTTCCTGCGTTGATGAAGTGCGAAACCCATGTATTCAACTGAATGGATACTGACAAGTCGATAATTTCTGAGCAGGAAGGCAAGGCAAACCCCACTTTTTCTTGGTAACGAAAAATTTAAGTAGACCCCACTTAATTGTGTTACCTGACATTCTACTAAGTTAAATTGGAGCTACTAATTGATCTTACCCACACTTGGTTCTGACGTAGTGACGTTAACAATTTACTGACGTTGACATAACGGTAGCGTTAATATTTACGCTGTGGCTTGAGGTTAGGTATGACGTAATAGAAACATTAATGGTGACTTGTTATGATCGGAGTTTTGTAATGTGATAAAACTTCGGATTGTAGCATTTTACTGTAAACGTCGTCGGTTTATGACGTCATATTAGACTACCAGTACGCAACGTCATACTGTGCTGAAAGCATTTGACATTTCAAATCGCGTGTGCTTTAATAACTAACGTTTTAGTTAGATTAACGCGTATAACACATATCTTAACGTTTTAGTTCAGCCCATTCAACCATCACTGATCATAACTGATCAGTTTATAGTGGTTTTGATAGTAACGTGAGATTTACGTTATCAATAATGGAGCGTTTAATGCAAATGGGAAAGGACTTAGGTTATGAGGGGAAGGAGTTACAAGGTTTTGTTAAAGAGCAGCAAGATATTGAGCGGGCAGAAAGGCAAGAGCAAAGGGATTTAGAAAGGTTAAGGTCTGAAGAAAAAGAAAAGGAAAGGGCACATGAACTAGCTAAGTTAGAAGTAGAAGAAAAGGAAAAGGAAAGGGAGGAAAAGGAAAAGGAAAGGGCACATGAACTAGCTATGTTGAAGGTTAATAAGGAACTTGATATGGCACGCATTAAGACTGAAAGGGAGGCAAAAGAGATTAGTGAGGCCCATTTAGAACAAATAAAACATGGGTTTGAGCTACAGCACCAAGAATTAAGGAATCAGTTAGAAATGCAGAGAGCGAAGCTCGAGCTAGAATTGGAAAAGCAAAAAGCTGAGAAGGTGGCTCATGCCCGGGATCCTAAGTTACCTTATTTTGAAGAGGGTAAAGATAAAATGGATAGTTATTTATCTAGGTTTGAGAAATATGCTACGGCTAATAAATGGGATAAGAGTGTTTGGGCCGCGTATTTAAGTGCATTGCTCAAAGGGCGCGCACTTGATGTATATGACCGGTTGTCAAATGAGGATGCGGCGGATTATGAAAAGTTAAAGGACGCTTTATTAAAGAATTTTGACATGACAGAGCGCGGATTTAGGAAGCAGTTTCGTTATAGTAGGCCCGAGAAATCAGAAACGTTCATACAGTTCAGTAGTAGACTGAGAAGTTATTTAGAAAAATGGCTTAATATGGCAAAGATAGAAAAATCTTTTCCGGCTGTCTGTGATTTCATGGCAAGGGATCAGTTCCTGGAGTCATGTAATAGAGAACTGTATGTACATCTGAAGCCAAAACAGTTTGGTAATTTAGATGAAATGGCTAGGGAGGCAGATTTGTTTGCAGAAGCGCGCGGGGGCGTATATAGTTGCATTAATAAGGGGCAACGCGATAATAGAGGCGCAGCGCAGGGGAAACAGGACAAAGTTGACTCGAACAAACCGAGTGGTAGACCGGATATCAAGTGTAGCATATGCGGTAAGGGGCATTTAACAATTAAATGTTTTAAGAACCCCGACAGGAAACAATTGTATAGCGCAGAGGTAGGAGCAACTGGAGTTGGTGATAGCGGTGTTAAGGAAAATTTTAACACGCGCGTAGAGACTCAAGGTTCTCAGGTTAAGAATGAGAATACGCAGAATGTAGGTCGTGGTTATACACGTGGTCGTGGTAATTTTAGAGGGTCTTTTCGCGGACGCGGTAAAAATAATAGCACACCACGTGGCGCAGCACACCAAGTTAGTTTTTGTCAGACGGAAGTAACTAGGAAAAGTGATGAGATTGGAAGTATTTTTGAAAATAAGGTTGGTGATCCTTTGATTTCGGATAGGGAGGAGTGTAGTAAGGAAACTAGGGAAGGTGTCTGTTACTTCTTAAAGGCAAGGTTACCGACGGCACAAGGATTGGTTAATAATAAAAAGGTGGTTGTATTAAGAGATACTGGGTGTACAGGCTGTGTCGTTCGGAGAAGTTTGGTTTCGGATAGTCAGTTAATAGGGAAGGAATCAAATGTTACGTTGATTGATGAATCCACACAAAGGTATCCTTTGGCAATGATTGACATTGATTGTCCTTTTTTCACTGGGAAAACTGAAGCTTTGTGTATGGATGATACGTTGTACGATTTGGTTATCGGTAACATTGATGGATCAAAACTTCCTGATATGTCTCATTTCTCAGCTGCGGCTGTAACTAGGTCTCAAACTAGGCAGGATGAGAAGCCTTACAGAAAACTTAAGGTTCCCGATCAGATCATTAACGATGACAAGGAGGCTTTCAAGCAAGCTCAGGTTGATGATCCAACTTTGGAAAACATCAGGAAAATGGTTGTATCTGGGGACAAGACTGTGAGTCGTGGTTTAAACCGAGGTGAAACTAGGTTTATTGAGAAAAAAGGTTTGGCATATAGGGAGTTCACCAAGGGTAACAAAGTCTCTTTCCAACTTGTGGTCCCTCAAAGTTTCCGAGGAAAGGTGTTGAAACTGGCTCATGAAACGCTTATGTCTGGACATATGGGTATTAGGAAGACATTGGATAGAGTTGTAACTGAGTTTTACTGGCCCGGTATTTGCGGTGATGTCGCTAGATTTTGTAAATCTTGTGATATTTGTCAGAGAACTATTCAGAAAGGTCGGGTCACTAAAGTACCTCTAGGAAAAATGCCATTGATTGATACGCCATTTAAGAGGGTGGCAGTGGACATAGTTGGTCCAATTGAGCCTCGATCTGATAGGAAATCTCGGTATATTTTAACCATGATAGATTATGCGACAAGGTATCCAGAGGCGATAGCTTTACCGAGTATTGAGACGGAACGTGTCGCGGAAGCGCTTATTGAAATGTTTAGTAGGGTTGGCATTCCTGATGAAATGTTGACTGATTGTGGATCACAGTTTACTGCTGAGGTAATGAAGGAAGTCAGCAGACTTCTTTCTCTTCAACAGTTAACGTGTAGTCCGAGACACCCAATTTGCAACGGACTGATAGAGCGTTTCCACGCTACGTTAAAGCAGATGTTACGTCGCATGTGTGCTGAACGTCCAAAAGATTGGGATAAATATCTTCCAGCTTTATTATTCGCGGTAAGGGAAGTCCCACAAGAGTCTTTAGGATACTCCCCTTTTGAGTTGTTATATGGACGTAACGTCAGAGGTCCAATGGCAATATTAAGAGAATTATGGGCTGAAGAGGTACGCGATGAGCAAGTTCTTTCGACGTATCAATACGTTATTGAGCTTAGGGAACGGTTAGAGCAGACATGCAAATTAGCGCGTGATAATTTAAAGAAGGTTCAGATTAAGCAGAAAGCTTATTATGATAAAGGCGCGAGGTCGCGTAAATTTGACGTCGGCGATAAAGTGCTGTTGTTACTACCGACAGACAGTAATAAATTATTGCTTCAATGGAAAGGTCCTTATGAAGTGGTTGAGGTAGTGAACAGAATGGATTATAAGATTGACGTCAATGGAAATGTTAACACATATCACGCTAATATACTGAAACAGTATGTTGAGCGTCAGACTGTGACGTCTCATTGTCTGATCTCTAAACCTATGATGTCGACAGACAGTCATGACAGAAATGACGTCGACGAGTCTTCATTTGAAGACAGCAGTTTTCACACTGCAGAGCAACCAGAAATTGACGGAGACGTTAGCGTCCCACATACACTAACGTCAGGAGAGAGTGAGGAAACAGAGGAGAGTGAGGAGACAGAAGGGCTGAGAGAACAGCGCCTTGCAGGACTAACATGTCAGACAGACCAAATTATATGTACCACATTTATGTCAGAACCTATGAAATCAATCAAATCTGTTAAGCCAGAAAGGCCACCTCCAGTAAGATTAAAACGATATCCGTTTTCTAACAAACAACAGAGTGTCAGGGGAACAGGAAAATTCTGGGGCAAACCACCTTGGCTTACTAGCTAAATTTTACTTAAGAAAATTTGGGGACAGACTACCTCAGTAGGTAATTCTTCGCACGGTTGTTGTGTAAATAGCTGTCTTGTTTAGATAGGTTCATCCTATTCCATCTCTATACACAAAGAAAAAACATTTCTGATTGTTTTTTCTCCAAAAGGGGAAACCTTTGTTACGAGATGGAATAGGAAACCTCTCTGGTGCTTATGCACATCTAAATTATTTTAGTAGATATATGGTAGGGCGGTGCGAGTGAAATATTTTAGGTGAAATATGGTACGCAAACTGTGCGGCTCCATGAACAAGTCATGCACATATCATACGATGTATGCATGAGTGGTTTATACAATACAGGGGGGCGCTAAAAGGCCGAGTCCTATAGAATTTGCCTAAAAATCGCCAACCGCCAAATTGTGCCATATATGATTTTTATTCCCGTCACGTGTTGTGTGGGTGTTCGTTTTGACAGGAGTCATGTCATTGATTATAGGGTCGTTTCATCAATTTTTCCTATGGGAAATATACTATTTGAACGCAAATCCATTATCTACTCGATTTTTGCTATCTGGCTTTGTTTGTGGCCGGTATCTCCACCTCGCCACGAATTGAGCAAGGTAATACGAGTAGGCATGATTTTCTGGTAGTATTCATAGATATATAAACCCTGAAAAAAGCGGACACTTTAGCAGCAGGTCAAGTTGTAAGAGTGAACACAACATTGTGACGGGGAAATAGAAAGTATATTGAAAGGTATGTTAAATCTATGTTTAGTATTATTTTTGTATGAACATGCTTGTAGGTTTTGGAGGGGTTTACTTCTAGTATACCCCAACTTTCTGAAGCCTATTCTGAATTCACTGTTGTGGCCTGTAGTGATTAGGCTACTAGCTTTGCCGGCTAGACGTCGCAGAATTGATCCCAGGCTTCTCCAGTAGTAGAATGAGTCTTTCTAAGTGAGGTCCTGTCTCATGCTGACCCTAGATGTTGGTGAGACGTAAAGTTTGGACACCCGCTCATTCTGGATTCATTTAGGCTTTTAGACCCCTTTTGTAGAATGTAATTAATAAACGCCGGGTCACTTGTTTGATCCATGACTTGTGACTAGCTGTGGTTAGAAAACCGTGGTTCCGTCCCAATATGATATTAGGTGTAGAGGGGACGTAAACTTAAGACGGGTTTAACCACATCTTCATCATCAGGGCAAACTCATACAAGAGCCTGTTGGGTTATCCGTGAAGATGAACCGTAATGAATTTTATTTTACAAGCATGTTCACGTTGATTAGAAATAATTTTGTTCAAGAAGAATTACGAGTTCATTTTGTAATGATACCGTTTTTGTCTGATAACTCAGTTTGTGCATGTATGTACATATAAAGAACGTGATGATGATAAGTGGGAGTATTTGGTCGCCACACGTCATAACGGCCTGAGCGGCGGGGATGACGTCAGCTGCGTCATCGGCGTCGCGAGGACGGTTGTGACGGGGTGCCTACCAAATACAGAGTGAATTTACGGCAAACAGTGTTGGCCCATATGAGACACTAACAAATGTTGTGGATTATAGATGAAAATCTTCTGTTGTAGTTTCTATCTGTTATTAATGTATTGAATTTATGAATAGATATATTTGTGAGCCGTGTCGCGGAGAAGGATATGAAATAGAGATTGTTATGTTTCCTGTAATTGGCGGCTGACCAGGTAGCGCAAAGGCGTGGTCTGTTCAATTGCCTCTTACTTGTGATAATGTAGTGAGCACAAATTTGATGAGTATTATGCTCAGTAGTAGTGAGCATTAATTGATTTCTGTAGTGCTCAGTAAGGAAACATGAACTTTGAGTATTATTGTGTCAAGCGCTGGGTGCTGATAATTTGATGCACAGTCAAGTTGAGTTCTGCTGTACGGTTATTTGTCGCATGCACTAATCAGCCTGTATGTCTGGTCGGCGCATGCGCAATAACGGTGTATGCATGAACATATTCTTACTTCTCCGGGAGGGGGATCATGATATAGCATGTATGTTTTGTGACTCGTTTCTAGTCCCGTTATCGTAATTTGCAGGCACAACAATGTGTGACCTGCTGCTCCCTGCTTCATAGCAGCAGGTACTGGTACGACGCTAGGCGTTAGGGTCCAGCAAGGGCGGACAGACCGCCGTAATCAGCGCCTACCAGGATAGAAGCTGAATCTTCTAAATCATTGTTCGTTGTAAACAAATGCGAGACCATGGAAGAGGTCAACTTACCTGCAGGTTATTTGGACGATCACTAAACGTCTGATCAGCAAACGTGATCGCTAATCTTAGGATTATCAACTATGTTGATAGACTAGTTTTACTAGTTCGCGAGAGGAAGTGTCACGCGAGTGGGGGATTCACCCTAAGTTATAAACTGGCCAGTCGCGTCTTGTGTTGTTTCTTTTTTTGTTTTTGTTGTTGTTTTTGTTGTTTGCTTCTGTAGGTATTCACGTCACCCGTTCCGAGCACAGAACAGTGTTTTGCCTTCGGAGCGGACGTCGTGAGTTGGCTACAGAAGCAACAAATTGTGATGTTTTATGTTAGTAAGTGTTGTATGTAGATACTGTAAATAATTCATGTCATTCATCTAACATCTTTCTTGTGCCTTACCCCACAGCTGCCCGTACACCTGTCAGAGATCACGCTCGGTTGTCTTGTCAGCATGGGGGTTTGCGGGACGCCGTAAACCCACATGTAACAAGCCCTGTCGCCCAATGAAACCAATAGGGTTTATAAACATGGACGATCTATATTTTGGGTAGAAATTAGAAAAAATATCACAATTTTTCACCGTAAAAATTTCCATTTTTTTTTTTCGGAGATAAAGGTACTAATGTATTTGTATAAGCGTGTTTTCGTAATGAAGATTCTATAAATAATCGTTACCTCCATTTTGTACAAAACAGTGATATAGCTGTGAAATAAAGTGATAACGTAACGTTAAAATGTTAAAACACCTATAACGTTGTTTGTTTGTATTGCAGTTTAACGGCCCAGTCAACACTATTTTTGGTCATTTTTGAGCCGGTCACTTTACCTATCTACAGTTTTCCTGGAGAGGCTTATAAGTAAGCGGTTAACCAGTACAGTCCACATTCTTTCGCCAAAAACTGACAACTGCCCTTCTTAAAACAGCGGAAGGGAGAGAATGACCGTCGAAAGGACTCCATGATCAATCTTCACGAAAGAATGTTGCCGACCCCGGTAGGTATTAAACCCGCGTCCTACTGATCATCAATCAGACGCGCATCCGACTGAGCTACCGAGGCCGGCTACTTTCTTGTTCTATTCTATTTTTTGCTTAATATACGTCTGCGATTTTAGGGACTGTCAAACTAGTATGGGAGTAGGGACGTGCTGTTTGGACATTGGCGCCCCTCGACCCAGCCTCGATAGTCAAGGTCCTTTTACGTTTAATGAATATATTTGTGAATATGTTTGTGGAGAAAAATACTTTGTGTGAAAACATAAGCTTGGTTTACTGTTAAAACCCAAACGAATTCTCAAGAACGGTTAAGTTCTTTTTTTTTATGCCTCCGCCTGCCTTGGCAGGGGTGTGGCATATAGCGTTTCGCCGTGATGTTACGTGTGTACGTTTGTATGTCACGTTCGTAACCACCTCGGGCTGAAAATGTCGAGCTCAAACCTCGGGCTCGCATTGGAGCTCATAATTTTTTTACCTGTTGTGCTACAAAGTTGAAATTTGATATGACATTTACTCAGACCAAGACCTATCAGTTCATGTTCAAGTTGACCCAGGGTCGTGTCCCTTGGTGGGCCCAGGGGTCAGATTGCGTAACAGGTCAAAATTGTCATATAGGAATTTGTATGCAAAACTGTCAAAATGTCTAATTATCTTGAAAATTAATCAGATTCGAACACCTAAACCATATACATGTATATTATTGTTCCTTATGATATGACACATTCCATGACACAGGTTTTGGGTCCCTACGGTCACCCCTGGGCCCTGCCCCGCCCCCTTTGTTTCATTAAAGTCTTTATATCTCAGAAACTATCCATATCCCCACCCCTTAACCATATATATTATTGTTCCTTATGATAAGATGAAATTGACTGATACAGACGTTGGGTCCATCCCGACACCCATCCCCCTCAAGGTCAAGATCACTGTGGCTATTTTTAGAAAAACTTTGTCATCGCTCTAGCGCCTATAAATCTCCACCAATGTCAATATAACTTCATACAAATGGTCCTTATATAAATATCTCGAGCGAGTTCTACTTTCAAGGTCATGGCCTCAAGGTCAAGGTCACTGTGGCTATTTTAAGAAAAATTTTGTCATCGCTCTAGCGCCAACATTTCTTTTTTGATTTCAATATAACTTCACACAAATGTTCCTTATGACAATATCTCGAGCGAGTTCGACTTTCAAGGTCATGACCTCAAGATCAAGGTCACTGTGGCTATTTTTAGAAAAACTTTGTCATCGCTCTAGCGCCTACATTTCTTCACCGATTTCAATTTAACTTCACACAAATGTCACAGTTGACCATCGTACAGTATCTGAAATCGGAAGCTGCTGTTACTGTACGCTCAAAAATTGTTAGCTGCTTTACACGATATTTATAAAACACGCTAAAAATCAATAAAGTTCGGTATCAACACCCGGAAAGGACACATGCTTGGGAAGGTAAGATTCATCCCTTTTCATAGTTACTTCGATTTGGAATCATAAGGTACCCTGTTCTGCACAGTAAAATGGTTCTGGTGTTGCATCCACATTCTCGCTCGCAGCGACCATTGTTTTTTCACATTTTGCCTGTCTTATGGGCAGTTTACACTTATTCTAAATAAGCGTAGACATAAAACAATCATTAACCAGCACAGCTCAGTACCCACTTGCTAGTTCTGCCTGCCTAGATTCTAAAAAGTACTGCTTTATTCAGGGCCTATCATACTAGCGACTGTACGATTAGCTGAATCTGTACGCAATCATTAGCTGCAAAAGTCGAAAACAAAACTGTACGCTTAGCTGAAGCATTTAAAAAGTGAACGTGTGAAGGGTATTGCTATATAAACGTTCTGGTCCAACGTTATGCTTGGGAAATTTGAACCATCATCCTTCTGACAAAACAAAGAAAATTGGTATAGACAGAGTTTCTGATAGATTCGACGTTTCTGCGATGATTAAAATATCTAATATCACCTGTCTATTGTAACAGCTGCCTAGGCAACATGAAAACACGCCTATATAATTCTGACCCCTTTGGGCCCCACTTTTATACAGTAAAACCGGGGTTTACAGGGGCAAACCTTATTGTCTACGCCCACGGGCGTCGACAATCTTAAGAATGACTTTTGCCCCGGAAGCATTTAAGAAAAGGTCATGACTAGTTGAATGTTATTTTCTATTAGCATGTCACCTATGTTATTGTCTACGCCTGTGGATGTAGACTACCTAACATTTACTTCTGCTCCAAAAGCATTAAAGAAAAGGTCATTACTGGCTGAATGCTATATTCTATTGACTGGTCATTATTGTTATTTTTATAATGATTAAAAGCGGGGATTGACCGGAACACTTCCGTAAGCTTATCACACCCTATTCGCATACAAAATAAACCTGTTTTCTGGGTTCGCGTGGTGTTGGCTTCCCTCCGATGTTACAGTACATCTATTTCTGTTTGTTTTCACTAAAAGAAGGCAGATGCATCTGTTCTAATGATTTTTCGTTTCCTTATATGCGTGGTTGTCATAGTAAAAGATTGTAGTTTTGCTTATGTAAAATGTATGAAGCTTATGTATGAAACTGGAGTCAACTTTTGGCATCTTCGGCTATTATACAAGTTTACATATTTACTGGCACACATATACACGAACAGCTTTGTCATTTGACTTCCCAGTCATTTGACTACACGAATTAATGTGTGCTAAGCGTGGACTCAAGCTTTTTGTTAAAGCTAATACTTGTTTTTATTATTTCTGCACTTAAATATTACGGTCCTAATAAACACTGATGGGACTGACAAGGACAGACAAGGACTGCACAAGAACTGACAATGTCGGACAGGGACACTTAAGATGTTAGAACATAACACGAGGGTAGGCTGAAAAGTTCTGAGCCTGACCAAGATCCAATGGTTTGTCCATGCTGAAAGTGCCTTATTTTTCAACATAGTCACCCTTGCTGTCCACACACTTCCTCCAGCGATGCTGGAGTCCTTGGATCCTAGTGGTATTGAAGGTCTCATCTTGGTCCCTGAAAAACTCCTCCGCAGCAGCTATCACCTCCTCGTCTGACCGATAATGCTGCCCAGCCAAGTGCTTTTTCATGTTTGGAAACAGGAAATAATCTGATGGAGCTAGATCAGGTGATTACGGAGGGTGATCGACAAGTGTGAAGCCACAGTCATGCACAGCAGCCATTGCGACAACCGATTTATGAGCAGGCGCATTGTCCTGATGGAACAAGACCCTTTTTGACAATTTTCCGGGTCGTTTAGCCTTAGTTGCTTTTCGCAATTGTTTTAGCAGATCTGCATAATACTCCCCATTAATTGTTCTGCCCTTTTGAAGGTAATCTATAAATATTATACCCTTGACATCCCAGAACACTGATGCCATCACCTTCCCTGCAGAGGAGACGACCTTTGCCTTCTTTGGAGGGGGTGAGCCAGGGCGTTTCCATTGCATGGATTGTCTTTTGTTCTCTGGCTCAAAGTGATGAACCCAACACCCATTCTGAGTGACAAAACGGTCAAGAAAACCATCTTGATCTGCTTAAAAAATAGCCAAGTTGGCTTGTGACAGGTTCGGTCTGGTCAACTTTTGGTCAGGCGTCAAAAGCCGTGGCACCCATCAGGCGGAAACCTTTGACATTCCTAATTCACTGTGTAGAATGTTCTCTACTCGTTCACGGGAGATGCCAACAGTGTTAGATTCACAGTTAAACGCCTGTCATCCATCACGGCCCTGTGCACTTGGCTGATGGTTTCCTCAGTTGTTGTTGTTGTGGGTCGTCCACACCGGTCATCATCTCAAAGGCTGTCCTTGCCCATCTTAAAATTTGCTGCCCACCTTTTCACGGTTGCATACGAAGGAGCATCATCCCCTAATGTAGCAACCATATCAGCATGAATGTCCTTAGGAGCTAACCCCTTTTTATGGAGGTACACGTACTTGATGACACCACGATGCCAGATTTTGTCCATTTTCTCAAAAACGTGCTAGTATCAATTTTCAAAGTCTAGAATATCTACGTTATTGCAGGTAAACTTGAACTCATTTGGTCAAATCAAGTAATAAAGGTTTGGATTTAATGAATACAAAATTTCATGGCTGTTCGATGCCTGCTTCTTGGTCAGGCTCAGAACTTTTCAGCCTACCATCGTATAAAAATGCATTTTTTGGTATTTTTAACGAAACTATCTCAAAGATATTTTCACTGGGCGAGATATAAGCAACAAACGCCAATATCGCAAGTGTGGTACAATGACTGCAAGGATACAAGGACACAACGAGCTGGTTGTGATGTTTTCAGCAGTAGTTGAATGTTAACATTATAAACACCATTTATTTTCTTGATCTGCATTTGGGTACGCATGGATGTTATTACATGGGCGTGTTGGCCCCCGCCCTTTGTGGCTTGAAGAAATATATATGGCTGCACTATTCTTCCACGCAGAGCTGAGATGCTGGTAAACTGCTAAGTGGTTCTAAGCCTGCCCAGGAGTCGGAGCATCCATGCATCCTGTTGGTTTTATTTGGCTGAAGGGCTTGAGATGTCATCTCAAGGTCGGGTATATTACCAAAACAGACTTATTGAAATATATTGGGAAATATGCCACCACAAATGAAAATTGCAGACAAAAAAAAAATGAAAGTTTCCATATTTCTGCTCCAAATTTGGATTGTGGGAACTCGTTAGAACCGCCTTGTCGTGGCGGTTCTAACGAGTATCCATAATCTATGTTTTTGAGCAAACATATACTATGAGTGCTCTTTAGAACTGCCTCAATGAGCACCCCCATTTTTAGATTTTGCTTTCAAACATAAAATTGTTTGTGCTCTTTAAAACAGCCTCGATGAGGCGGTTCTAAGGAGTCCCCACGATCTAAAAGGAGTCTGGCATAGATTGTGTCGCTCTTTAGAACGGCCTCAATAAGGTGTTTATAAGGTGCAATTAAACGTCAAGATTGGGATGCTCTTTAAGTCTGTCTCAAACTCAAAAAAATGGTTCTAAGGAGAACCCACAATCAAACAGGAGTCTAACATAGATTGTGGATGTTCTTTAGAATAGAGATAGATGAGATAGTAAAGGAGAAGAAAGCGAGGGAGAGAGTAGAAAGAGGAAACTGAATGGAAGTGTAGAAACTAGAAGAAGTGACAATATTTCCCCTCTACCCTTACCTGCTGCAAGGGCAACAGGCCTCGTAGAACTGTAAACCAATATCAGTTGGAGGAACATATCTCCTTTTCCTCTCCCCACAACCCAGAAGAAATGTAAACAAAAATAAAGCCTGGAAATGCAAGTACTCATTTAAATCGCCTTCGAACACTCATTCCGGATGTTATTACGCGCGCGAGAGAGATGGAGCGAATTTTACACCACTGCTACCCATTTACACCTTGTTGGACTGGGGAAGTGGTATTACGTGTCTTGCCCAAGGACACACCTCTACTCCTTTGGCCGGATTCGAACCCACAACCTCTCGATGATTATAAGTCGAACGCGCTAACCATTCAGCTATCGAGGCCGCAAGGTGAGGCGGTTCTACAGTGTAACCACAACTCACGTTTTGTCTTGGAGCAGAAATAAGAAAAATAATGTAAGTCCCCGTAAACCCTCCTAAATAAAGTGGGGTTGAGTGGGGTTTTCATTTCACGGACTTGTTCACGTGATGCTTAATGTTTGTGAAGTGGCATTTTGCAGATTGTTTATTTGCTGCATTACTGGGCAATCTGATGGAAATGGCTTCTGTAGACCAGTCAAACCAACTCTTTATACAAAGTAGGTGGGAGACAAAATCAATATAGTGGGGTTGAGTGGGGTTTTCATTTCCCGGACTTGTTCACGTGATGCTTACATTTTTGTGAAGTGGCATTTTGCGGATTGTTTATTTGCTGCATTACTGGGCAATCTGATGGAAATGGCTTCTGTAGACCAGTCAAACCAACTCTTTATACAAAGTAGGTGGGAGACAAAATCAATGATGTGGTTGAGATTTCATGTGCGGCGTTACCTCGCATGAACCTCGAATAATTAAATAATAATAATAATAATAAACTTCTCCATTACGAAAACACGCCTTTTCATTCTTACCATCAATAATGAATTTTTTTTTTCAGATAAAAAGTCTGGTATTTTTTAAAATTTCTGCTCATAACATAGATTGTGGGTATTCGTTAATACTGCCTCGGTTAGGCGGTTTTAACGAGTACCAACATTCTATGTTTAGAGCAGAAATAAGAAAAATACTGTATACCCCTGTAAACCCCAGTTTTACCATATAAAAGTGGGGTTTAAGGGGTCAACATTATACAGGCGTGTTTTCGTGATGTGAGGTTTCCTCGTCTAGGTCTAAATACCATCATAGATTCTATTCTATGCATCTGGGATTGTTCTTAACGGGAACTGAAACAAGGAAATAAACAAATAATGAACGACAATCCCACATAAAGGGATATAAAGAACTGACAGTTTGTACGCGAAACAGGAAAATAAGCGAAAAAGTAACGTCATTGCCAGAGTTTCTACTTTCCATAACATAACTGAGAGAACTTTCGGGGAAACGAATATGACATTCTAACCTTAAAAACGCTTCCATGTTATCACCTGCAAGACAAGTATAGCCTCGAGAGACCTTTCGGGGAAACAACATTAATCAAAGCACTGACAGTGCTGATGGGGCGATGGTTTGTAATCTTTGGATAGTGTTAGGCAAATTTTGCATCCGGTAGGTATTATTATCCCCCGCCGAAGGCGGAGGGATATAGTTTTGGCGTTGTCCGTCCGTCCGTCCGTCCGTCCATCCTTCCGTCCGTCCTTCCGTCCGTCCTTCCGTCACACTTTGTCCGGAACCGTTTCTCAGCAACTTTTGCATGGAATTAAATGAAACTTGAAATAAATATGTATTATTTTGCTGTGGTGATGCACGCGCAATTTTTTTTCGGATTGACTTTTTACATCCAGAGTTATGGCCCCTTGAATGATTGAAATTCTGGATTTTTCGTCGTCTCACTTTGTCCGGAACCGTTTCTCAGCAACTATTGCATGGAATTAAATGAAAATTGAAATAAATATGTATTATTATGCTGCAGTGATGCACGCGCAATTTTTTTTCGGATTTACTTTTTACATCCAGAGTTATGGCCCCTTAAATGATTGAAATTCTGGATTTTTTCGTCATCTCACTTTGTCCGGAAGTGTTTCTCAGCAACTATTGCATGGAATTAAATGAAACGTGAAATAAATATGTATTATTATGCTGCGGTGATGCACGCGCAATTTTTTTCTGGATTGACTTTTTACATCCAGAGTTATGGCCTCTTAAATGATCGAAATTCTGGATTTTTCGTCGTCTCACTTTGTCCGGAACCGTTTCTCAGCAACTATTGCATGGAATTAAATGAAACTTGAAATAAATACGTATTATTATGCTGTGGTGATGCACGCACAAAATTTTTTCGGATTGACTTTTTACACCCAGAGTTATGGCCCCTTAAATGATTAAAATTCTGGATTTTTCGTCGTCTCACTTTGTCTGGAACCGCTTCTCAGCAACTATTGCATGGAATTAAATGAAACTTGAAATAAATATGTATTATTATGCTGTGGTGATGCACGCACAAATTTTTTTCGGATTGACTTTTTACACCCAGAGTTATGGCCCCTTAAATGATTAAAATTCTGGATTTTTCGTCGTCTCACTTTGTCTGGAACCGCTTCTCAGCAACTATTGCATGGAATAAAATGAAACTTGAAATAAATATGTATTATTATGCTGCCGTGATGCACGCGCAATTTTTTTTTCTCAATTTTGGCCAGATATATTTTCTTGCCATTCTACACGAAAAACCCATTCGGCGGGGGATATCAATTCAACGAATTTGCTTGTTTTTTTTAAAAAACCAGGCTTAAAGAATACAGTAGTTTAAACAGGGAAGAGTATATTGGGAGTCACTGGTGAGGCCTAATTTGACGAAACTGGCTAATCTCACTGAGAAAATTTGTACACTTGATGGTTTTCTTGTCTTTGATCTAAAGCAGAAATCTAAACAGAAGACATGAACTACAGCTGATACTGAGGGTCTGTTTGCGGTCCAGCAAAATTGTTTTCATTGTTCGTGTGGTTGAAATTAATTTCGATTTTTGAGAAACAGTTTATATTTCTTTATGATATCTTGCAAGTATTTAAGCTATATATTAAATTTATAAATGATATATCAATGTTTACAAGAACACCAGAAACAAAGCAATCAGAATATGTTGGAAATAGTTGCTAAAGTGGTATCTTTCACCATCTCCTACGAAAATTACATGTAACAAAGTATCAATAAACTGTTGTCACTTGATTCTCAGTTAGAACACCAAAGTAGGATAAATGCGGGATAGGAACAATTGCTTCCTATGACAAATCGTCCCGGTTTTGTGAACGTCTCCAGCATGAAACGTACTATTACCGCGGTAGTCACCAGTTTTACCCTCACCCGCTATTACGTATTAGATTGGTCTCTCCTTAAAATCCTTCTCGTTCGATTGTGCATGCCCTAAAAAGCACATGCCATTTTTATGTCGTCAAAGAAATGCGATTTATATTTTCTATAACCAAAATATTCTTTATTGATAGAAACAACCCAAACATCACATACTATGTATATTCTTAACCAGGGTGAATATACTTGAACTCGGCTTTTCTTTCCAATAGAATGTAATCTGCTACCTAAATAAGCATAGGGTCATTTCAAAATCTAGGGATGTCACGTTGTGTTTTCTTCACAAGCTATTTGGGAAAGCGCTAAAATGTTTACAAACAACATAGTCCCCGATCAGACGCCACAGAAAGTGCCATTTGATCAGGATCTGCACTATTTAACTCTCACCCGCTATTTTAGGAATGGTCTCTCCTTAAAATCCTTCTCGTTCGATTGTGCATGACCTTAGTTTTATATCGTCAAAGAAATGCGATAAGTTATTTTCTATCACCAAAATAACTTGTTATATAGATAATGGCATTCTTAACCAGAGCGAATATAAATGAAAAAAAAAGAAGTGGAGGCAATTATCAGGAATCGATACAATTAACCCACAGCTCCCATCAGAGACACCAAAGGGAAAGAAACACAAACACGAAACAACAGACCCCAATGGAAACATCAACAGCGGAAAGCCAAAAGGACAGTTACTTTCCACAAAATGGCTATACAAAATAAAATAATATAAGCGACACAAACACACAAAGACAAACCCTAACAAAAATAAATCGCGACAGAAGAACCTCCTTGGGGCGGTCAGAGGAAACGAATTCCACTGGGGGGTGGGGGGGGGGCTTAAATCGATTTTACGTGGCCACAATCCTCGCCCTGCTATATTTTCTAATACTGAGAACTTTTAATCCTTTTTGTACTGAATGGAATCTACTACCTTATATAAGCACCAAAGCAATTCCAAATTTAGGGATGTCAGGTTGTGTTATCTTCAAATTTTGAACATAGTAAACTATTCGCAAACATCGTAGGGCCAGATCAGACGCCGCAGAACTGTTCGCCAATTACCCGTTTTGGGGTTCCTGTACAAAATCGGCATTTTGCAGTAAGACAAAATTCACTCTCTTCTGATCACTTTGGGGCGCCATCGCTCCAAAACGCTTCGGTGTTATCAACTGCTAGACAAGCATTGCCTTTCCGCGTTCTTGATAATTCTGTCCGAATTATCCAAGTATGAAAACCAAACCTCAGAATCATAACCAATCACTTCAGTGAGGAACAACCATACGAGCATAAATGCGTACATATACACCTTCGTTTTGCTGTTTTTAGTAAATTTTATCCGTTCATATATCCAATTATGAATTTACTATCCTGTACTGTTAGATGGTCATCCATATTAACACCAGGTCAACCAATATTAACCGGAGGTCAAGTGATATTAGGCTGAGGTCAAAAATAAATAACCGTGCCTTTTAAATGTGTTAATTAATAAAATTGACATTAATCAAGTAATTTCGTATTGCCCCCCATAAAAAAAAAAAAAAAACAGGTCTTAGGCCAGTACAGCAGACCTCGGACCTGTAACTGGGCAAAGAAAAAAAAACGGTCTCAGGCCAGAACAGCAGACCTCGGATGTGTAACTGGACCAAAACGAAATAAATTGGTTGAAGGTCTAGTGCCAATACTGCTGACCGAGGACCTGTAACTGGTCCAATTCGAATTTACTTAGTCAATAACATCATATGGGCCCCGTCAAGCGACTTTGGTACTTATCGCCTATCACTATGCGAGCAGCGAAGGTTCAGGCGAGCCTGCGCATCCGCGCAGTCTCGCCAGAACCTTCGCTGCTCGCTCATACAAGCAGTGAATCAAGCGGAACCTTCAGACAGAAAGGCATATCCCTGGCCCCTCTGAATGGCTGGGCATGCGCAGTTAAAATTTGTCATGGCGGAATGCTCGAAGAAAGACACAAATTCGCTTGACGGGGCTCATATTCATACTGGTAAAGGCAAGCGCGCAGGGAAAGGAACAAACACACCGGATAAGGAAATTTTTCCGCTCAGGATAAAAAAGAAAATGGCGGAATGGGTATCACAGTCATGTGCAGGTTTGTTGTTGTTCTAGATCTGGTGTTATGGTTACTTATTAATACGGCTGCTCACATTAGCTTCACGGAAGACACATATTATTCACAAATTTATCTTCGATGGTCCGAATTCGACAGTTACAGCCAGTCAAACGGAGAACCGGACACAGTGGAGCTACTCCACCGCGAAATCTCATTATTTTACATGAAACGCTCTTCTGGGAAGATGGCATGCACTTTTTTGTTGGTTGTAGACATGCACATGATAAATCGGACTGTTGCAAATACGATTTAAGGAAAATTTGAAATTAGAAGGCCCACAGTGAGAAATCCTAGTTCAATTTTCAATACAACGCCCACGGGCAAAGAAATGGGTACAACGCATATGATAAGACACAAAATTTTCCGGCGAAAATGGTTCTTGTATGGTCGTAGCACTAGGAAATTTCCATCTCAGATTAGGTTTTCCGATATCAATAATTAGTCCTACATAGTTTAAAGCACCAATTGAGACCTTTAGGAAACGTTCAAAGTTATGTGCATTGTCTTTGCATGTGCATTGCTCTGGTTCTAGCAATATAATCATCCCCTATGAGGGGACAGATGGATTTGGTTCATCGCGATCATGAATTAGAGAAATGATATTTATGTCCATGCAGTATTTGTGGTAGAAACAGAACTTGGCGAAACCATGCAATAGGTATGTCTCACGAATTTGGCGAAGTTATCTATCTTATTTTCAGGCAAAAGAACAAACATACAATTTTCTACCACAAATACTGCATTGACATAAATATCATTTCTCTAATTCATGATCGCGATATGAATATGACTGATATGTTGTCTTACGTTTCGAGTTATTCCATCTAACTCCGTCTTTTGAGAACTATAACATGTAAGTATTTGATTTGTTTGTTTGTTTGTTTGTATTGGGATTTAACGGCCCAGTCAACACTATTTAGGTCATTTTTGAGCCGGTCAGTTTATCCACACTTTGCCTGGGCAAGCTTATACGTAAGCGGTTTACCAGTACAGTGGACATTATTTCGCTATAGAAGCTGACAACTGCCCTTTTTGAATCAGTGGAAGGGATGATGATGATGATTTTGTGTTTAACGACGCGTCAAGCCTCTTTGTGGGTCATAAGCTCAGTGGAAGGGAGAGAATGACCGTAGAAAAGATTTCATGATCAATCTCCACGAAAGAATGGTTGCCGAACCCGGCAGGTATCGAACCCGCGTCCTCCTGATCACCAGTCAGACGCGCATGCGACTGAGCTACCGAGGCAAAACAAGGAACAGCTTGTGGGACGTAATTATTCGTCAGTCATTAATGACAATGACCAATCTTAATCACATGCGAGAAATGTAACTAAGATAGCCGAAGCTGCAGATAGAGCAAGAGAGGTCAGAGGAGAAAGCTATATTGCTGTTTGTGATGCCTTAGTTCTGACTTTGCGCTGTGCAGCTTCGCTGATTCTTTTTGCCTCATATTCATTTGCACCCCTACTGATGAGACCCCGCCACTTTGCTGTTCCATCGATTCGTTTGGAATGTTGAAGTCCTCAAGAGATGCATTGAGGGTCGGTGTCCCTGTATTGCTTATTCTGACCACCACGCCCATTTCTAGTTTTCTTTGGCAAACGTTCCTCTGAAATCACGTGGGACGTACAATGAACAAGAATGACAACACTTATTTGCTTCAGCTTCTAATTAATGAAAACATCGGCCAAGGTTTGAATGAGTTGGATCGAGTGGCTTGATGCAACGTGGCTCTCTTCGCCTAGCTCCGGGTTGGGTGACTTTGCGTCGATTGTTAATCAGTAAATTTGGGTAAATCGACCCAATTTAACTAAACCTAAGATTCAGAAGCTTACCTGCATATGTCCGCGTGATTATCACTGACCAATAAAGAAAAGGCTGGGTAATTTGCAGAGAAGATATGGGTAATTTAAGGTTCGGAGGAGGCAAATCCTGCAAAAGTATTTTTGTCTCCCATGTCAATAGGGGTCAACTCTTAAAGGAAAGAATTTGCTTCCGGGGAGCGAATTCTTTCCTTTAAGAGTTGACCCCCTTTTCAGTGGACAGAAAAGCGAAAAGGAGTCTTGAAAGTTGCCTTCCTTTGAAAAATGGCGGAAGCTTCTGCTAGATGTTCCCATTCCCCTTAAAGTAAAGAACTTGCTAATAAGGTAAGGGTAATTTAAGTAAAGAACTTGCTTTCTACCCTTATCATGAGGAAAACATGCCTATATAATTTTGACCTCCTTGAACCCCACTTTTATATAGTAAAACTGGGGTTTACAGGGGTAAACCTTATTTCTGCTCAAATACAAATTGTGGGTACTCGTTAGAACCGCCTCGACGAGGCGGTTCTAACGATTACCCACAATCTATATTTTGAGCAGAAATAAGGAAAATATCACAATATCCAAAAATATTCATTTTTTCGGCGATAAGGGTTACACTGTATTTGTATAGGCGTGTTTTCGTAATGTTCTAATGCACTTGCGTATGTTTGTTTGACTTGAGGTTTCGTCTCCGTCAACACTATTTAAGCCATTTTGGAGACGTTGCTTCCAGTTTTGTGGAACTTAAATTACTCAACATTGAGATAGCTCTGCCGCCCAGTGAAAACAATTTAGGGTTTAAACAAATTCAGGGTTTATAATTTTGTTTTTGGTTTGAGGTTTAACGTCTCCGGCAACACTGAATACGGCATTTTGGAGACGTTGCTCCCAATTTTGTGAGACTTTTACCCGACATTGAGATGACATGACATCTCAAGCCCTCTGACCCAATGAAAGGGTTTATAAGCATGGACGGTCGGACTAGCCCCGCTTTGCCTGGGCAGGCTTAGATCCTCTAAGTGGTATACCAGTACTCGTGTGCGGTCGGTTTCAGCTCTGCGTGGAGGCATCATGCAACCATCTATGTCTCCAAGCCCCGATGGGCGGGGCCGATTAAGGTTTATACGACATAGAGGGTCCGATACGCACCACATTGCCTGATTAGAAAAGTATTTTTGTCTCCCATGTCAATAGGGGTCAAAATTAGCAAATTCTTTCCTTTAAGAGTTGACCACCATTTCAGTGGAACAGCGAAAAGGAAGTCTCGAAAGTTGCCTTCCTTTGAAAAATGGCGGAAGCTTCTGCTAGATGTTCCCATTCCCCTTAAAGTAAATAACTTGCTAATATGGTGTAAAGAACTTGCTTCCTCTTGAAGAGAGCAAGCCCTTATTCTAATGCACTTGCGTATGCTTGTTTGTTTGACTTGAGGTTTAACGTCTCCGTCAACACCATTTAGGTCATTTTGGGGAAGTTGCTTCAAGTTTTGTGGGACTTAATTTACCCGACATTGAGATAAAATGGAATCTCAAGCCCTGCCGCCCAATGTAACCAATTTAGGGTTTATACGCATAGCGGGTCCGACACGAACCATACTTTGCCTGGGCAGGCTTAGACCTCCAAAGCGGTTTACCAGTACTCATGTGCAGTTGGTTTGGTTGGTTTTAGCTCTGCGTGGAAGCATAATGCCGCCCAATCTATTTCTTCAAGCCCAGACGGGCGAGAGCCGCACTTGCGTATGTAATGCGACGTTGGACTATCTGCGACAGTTCTACGATATAATCATCCCCTAGCAATATAATCATCCCCTACGAGGGGATAGAAGGATTTGGTTCATCGCGATCATGAATTAGAGAAATGATATTTATGTCCATGCAGTATTTGTGGTAGAAACAGAACTTGGCGAAACCATGCAATAGGTATGTCTCACGAATTTGGCGAAGCTATCTATCTTATTTTCAGGCAAAAGAACAAACATACAATTTGCTACCACAAATACTGCATGGACATAAATATCATTTCTCTAATTCATGATCGCGATGAACCAAATCCATCTGTCCCCTCATAGGGGATGATTATATTGCTAGAACCAGAGCAGAGCACATGCCAAGACAATGCACATAACTTTGAACGTTTCCTAAAGGTCACAATTGGTGCTTTAAACTTTGTAGGACTAATTATTAATATCGGAAAACCTAATCTGAGATGGAAATTTCCTAGTGCTACGACCATACAAGAACCATTTTCGCCGGAAAAGTTTGTGTCTTATCATATGCGTTGTACCCATTTCCTTGCCCGTGGGCGTTGTATTGAAAATTGAACTAGGATTTCTCACTGTGGGCCTTCTAATTTCAAATTTTCCTTGAATCGTATTTGCAACAGTCCGATTTATCATGTGCATGTCTACAACCAACAAAAAAGTGCATGCCATCTTCCCAGAAGAGCGTTTCATTTAAAATAATGAGATTTCGCGGTGGAGTAGCTCCACTGTGTCCGGTTCTCCGTTTGACTGGCTGTAACTGTCGAATTCGGACCATCGAAGATAAATTTGTGAATAATATGTGTCTTCCGTGAAGCTAATGTGAGCGGCCGTATTGATAAGTAACCATAACACGAGATCTAGAACAACAACAAACCTGCTCATGTGATACCCATTCCGCCATTTTCTTTTTTATCCTGAGCGGAAAAATTTCCTTATCCGGTGTGTTTGTTCCTTATCCTGCGCGCTTGCCTTTACCAGTGTGATATTACTGACCAATGCCTAGTTGTTCAAAGCAATGTTGGCTCAAAACAAGTTATTTTGACTGGTCTAGCAAGTGCAATATCAAATAGGCCGGTATTTTTGGAACTCACATTTCTGTAGAAAAACTGCTAGCATAACTGTCCTGTTTCATGATCATGATTCGTCGCCCCCCGCCCATCGGGGCTAGAATTAATATAAGGGCTGCATGATGCTTCCACGCAGAGCTGAAACCGACCCGCACACGAGTACTGGTAAACCGCTTAGAGGATCTAAGCCTGCCCAGGCAAAGCGGTGCCAGTCGTCCCATCCATGCTTATAAACACTATTGGTTTCATTGGGCGGCAGGGCTTGAGATGTCATTTCATCTCAATGTCGGGTAAAAATCCCATAAAGTTGGAAAGCAACGTCTCCAAAATGACCTTTACAGTGTTGACGGGGACGTTAAACCTCAAATCAAACAAACAAACAAATGATCATGATTCAACAATATTCACGACATCGCTCATTTTAAACTGAGACTGGTTTTGTTTGATTTGAGGTTTAACGTCCCCGTCAACACTGTAAAGGTCATTTTGGAGACGCTGCTTCCAATTTTGTGGGACTTTTACCCGACATTGAGATGAAATGACATCTCAAGCCCTGTCGCCCAATGAAACCAATAGGGTTTATTAGCATGGACGGTCCGCCTGGACAGGCTTAGATCCTCTAAGCGGTTTACCAGTACTAGTGTGCGGGCCGGATTCAGCTCTGCGTGGAAGCATCATGCAGCCCATATATTTCTTCAAGCCCCTATGGGCGGGGGCCAAAACTGAGACTGGACCAGTGCGACTGGACCAGTGCGTTCACGCAAACATCGTGTTAGCATGTCCATAAAACAAATACATTGTAATATACCCGTCTAATACAATGTGAACACCTATGACTGGTCTACCACGGTTGTTTCGATAACTGCAATGTTTTTTTTAGCTTTTAGACAAAGATTACGGGTCCGGCTGACACGATTAATCGATTAATCGATCGATAAATTCCTCAAAAATGATTATCATTTCTGATTTGCTTTCAATCAATTACTTGATAGGTACAATTTACTACCCAAAGTTATGCCTAAAATAGCTGGATGAGTGGCAAACAGTGCAGACCCTGATGAGACGCCGCATTCTGCAGCGTCTCATCTGGGTCTACACTGTTTGCTCAGGCCTGTCTGTTCAAATACACATATGATAAAGTGCAACATATTGTAAGAGTCATGCTCAGACAGAAAGCCAGACAGGTAAAATTATGACAAAAAACATAGCGATTACTAATCGATTATCGATCACAATTGACATGACTGATAATCGATTATCTTTTCTGCTCCGATTATCCAACCCTAATTACGGGTAATCGTAAGACAAGCCCCATTAACTACACATGGACAAGTCCGTGAAATGAACACCCAAACCCCACTTAATATAAACATAACTGGGGGTTTAAGGCGATATACATTATTATTTTTTATTAATCGACTATCCTGTATTGATCGAAGGTCATCCGTAATAACACCAGGTCAACCAATATTAACTGAGGTCAAGTGAGGTCAAGAAATCAATAATCATGTTTTTTAATTGTGTCAATTAATAAAATTGTCATTAATCAAGTAATTTCGTATTGACCCAGTTACAGGTCCTCGGTCAGCTGCATTGGCCCTCGGCCTTCGGCCTCGGACCAATGCAGCAGACCTCTAACCTGTACCTATGTCAATACGAAAATTCTTGATTAATAACATTATATTATTTCTGCTGCTCTATTTGTTTGTTTGTATTGGAGTTTAACGGTCCAGTCAACACTATTTAGGGCATTTTAGCCGGTTAGTTTAAATGTACCTATCCACACTTTTCCTGGACAGGCTTATACATAAACGGTTAACCAGTACAGTGCAAATTCTTTCGCCAGAAACCGTCAACTGCCCTTCTTGAATCAGCAGAGAAAGAACGTAGAAAAGATTTCATGATCAATCTGCACGAAAGAATGTTGCCGGCCCCGGCAGGAATCGAACCCGCGTCCTCCTGATCACCAGTCAGACGCGCATCCGACCGAGCTACAGAGGCCGGCATAATTTCTGCTGCAAGAAATAGTTTAGAACCGCCAAATGAGCATACGAGCACACACAGCGTATGTTTGCAGTATAAATAAGAACAAATGACACAATTCCCGTATTTTGGAATCTTTAAAAATGCACTATGTGGCACGACGTGTGTGTTATCGGAATGAAGGCGGTTCTATGGTGTACCCAAAAACTACGCCGGGAGCATAAACCAGAAAAAAGTATCAAACTTTGAGCAGAAAAGGGCCATAAATAAAGACATTGTAGATTTCCTTATTTCGCTCTAATGTATAATCATAATACCAAGACGTTAATTCCTCTATTTATTTACTTATAAACTATTTTATGGTCTGAAATCCTTAACTACCACCAGGATGTAAAGGAAAGACTATCAGAAAACTTGTTAAAAAGCAAACAGTGAAGTGTTATCGATCTCGATAACATACCCGTGCGACATAGTGTATTTTTCATATCTCCAAAATGACAACTTTGTGATAGAAAATACGTGCCATTTTTCTTATTTCTACTGCAAACATAGGTTCTGGGTGCTCGCTAGAACTGCCTCAATGAGGCGAGCATCCACAACCTATGCCTTGGAGCATATATAAGCAAAATGATGTGGAGCCAAGTTATCCCAAGTTTTTGTTATATAAATTGGGGTCTGTCTTTGAGTGTGTGTATCGCTTATATTTTTTGTTTTGGATAGCCAATTGACAATTTTGTGGGAGAGTTCAAGTAACAGTCGTTTGACTTTCCGCTATTGATATTTCCCTTAGGGTTTAGTTATTACGGGAGCTGTGGGTTAATTGTATCGATTCCTTATCACTGCCTTCACTTCTGTTTAGTGGGGTACTCATTCACGGACCTTTTCACGTGATGAATAGTTCTTCATCTTTTATCATCCACCTATCTTTCATTACGTCTTAACCACCCCCAACCCCCAAGGCGAACGTCAGACGGATTCCGGTATACCAAGTTTTTGTTTGTTTGATTTGAGGTTTAACGTCCCCGTGAACACTGTAAAGGTCATTTTGGAGACGTTGCTTCCAATTTTGTGGGACTTGTACCCGACATTGAGATGAAATGACATCACAAGCCATGCCACCCAATGAAACCAATAGGGTTTATAAGCATGGACGGTCCGACGTGCCCCGCTTTGCCTGGGCAGGCTTAGATCCTCTAAGCGGTTTACCAGTACTCGTGTACAGGGCGGTTTCAGCTCTGCGTGGAAGCATCATGCAACCCATTTAGGTGAACCAAGTGTTGAAGGGGGTTAGTAGAAGTACAAGTAAAGAAAAGTCGGTGAAATGAGTTTGTTTATTGCAAAGAGAGGTGTTAATATACCACGTAGTTGAAAAAAAAATACTTAATCGGAATTTGAGGAAAAACCAGGCTATCAACATTGCTGATCTGCGCCAGGATGGAAAGAATATCGTATACCAACAAAACTACTGCTATCTACTTCCAGTTTTTTCACAAAAAAAACTAAAGAATCCCGCGCCACTCTACGCGTGTTTTCCGATCCTTGCAAGCTCTGAGCTCCGGTGGGTTTGCTTCTTTTGAAAGCAGCCATATTAAACCCGGAACCAGACTTGTGAAATGAAAAGGTAACTTACACACAGGACGTAACGTCAAATTTTCCAGCTTTTTTACGTTTGAAAAAAAAAAATCAAAAAAAAAAAAAAAAAAAAATACTAGATGAGCACAAGGAGCGATTTGTTGAGTAATATATCACTGTTTGAAGGTCAGTTGCAAGATAGATCAAACCACAACCACGTAGCGCGAGTGATTTATATACATACAACTGACCGACAAACTGTGATATAATACTCAACAAACCATGCAATAGAGCTTATCTATTTCGATTCTAACACACCGAAAGTCGACTAAATGCTGTTGTTTCCTTTATTTTCTCTCAACATTCCGCCATTGTTTGAAGGAATCGCGCCAAAACGTTTGACTGTAACACACGCAGTTACCTGTTTTTGTAACGTTATGGATGCGTGAAAAAGATCTTACTCCCTCTGACGTCAATGAAACGGTTGATGACGCCGCAAAACATCATAAAAATCATAAAATGGCGGTTCTTCGCGTTACACTTTTTCGTATAGTGATGTGCCACTCAATATATCACTGGATTTAACCATTGGCTATATAGGCGACTAGGTGTTAGAACTAGAAGCAAAAGGGTATGTTATAAACACAGTATCAATATAATAACTAGATCTGCCGCATAGTGTTACTTCTTTTGGATATTTCCAGATCCGACAAAATATCATTGAACCTCAAACAAATTCCTTCAGAAGGGTATTCACTAGTTTCAGAATCAGTGAGGTGTCCTGACTTACAGGAAAAAAAATCCCCAAAAATATTCGCTTGCGAAATTGATTTTTTGGGGATAAAAAGTTCGAAATTAAGATAAAAATCGCCAAAAACAGGAATTGAATTATAAAAATTTCATTAAATTATATCAAATTTATTTAAATAGCCAAAATAAGCTAACTGTTGTCAAGTAGCGATAAAAGAAGTTTTAGCTTGATATGTGAACAGAAAGCTGTCTGTTTTGGGGTAAAAACTTGGAAATATTGACAAAAAAACGCTGAAAATGGGAATAAAGTTTTAAAAAGTTACTGGTGTGGATTCTTGAAAACGTTTTGATTTAAAACGTTATATATGTGTACAAGTTAACTACAGGAAAAAAAAATTAAAATTTTTATATGTTTAAAAAGTTCCATTTTTCGGGGTATGAAAATGCACATGCTTACATAAAAACACCCAAAATCTAGTATTTCCGCACAAGTAGAAATTACATTATAAAAATAAATTGTATGATGTCGAACTAATTTATATAGCCAGATGTACACTGACTATATCAAGTAGCTCTCAAAAATCCTTTAGCTTCGTGCCTGCACAGCAATTCGACTTTTTAAAGGCAGAAAATGTAAAAGTTTGATAAAAAACAAACAAAAAGAAACATGGAAAATAGGAATATATATTTTATAGAGTTAGTGGTGAGGATTCATGAAAATTTTTGGATGTAAAAAGTAAGATATCAGTTAACTACAGAAAAAAAAAAAAATTTTAGATATTTGAAAAGTCAATTCTCCGGGTAGGAAAATACATTTTTTACACAAAACCCTAAAAATCCATTATATCCCACCAGTAACACTATACTACTAAATATAGGGCTCTAACAATATACAAAATAGTACCTTCTTGTGCACTATAACTGGTCTTTCACTGATCATTATGTGTCCTGCAGGAAGGCATTCATATATATATAAATGTCAAAAATATACATACACGTACTGTCAGATCATGAACCATCTTATATTGTGCAAAAATGTTGTTTATATCCAACAAAATACTGTTTTAAACCCAGATACCGCGACCCACGCCCACTTGGACTTGAACAAATAGATGGGCTGCATGATGCTTCCACGCAGAGCTGAAACCGACCACACACGAGCACTGGTAAACCGCCCAGAGGATCTAAGCCTGCCCACGCAAAGCGGTACAAGTCGGACCGTCCATGCTTATAAACCCTATTGGTTTCATCGGACGACAGGGAATGAGATGTCATTTCATCTCAATGTCGGGTAAAATTCCCACAAAATTGGAAGCAACGTCTCCAAAATGACCTATACCGTGTTGACGAGGACGTTAAGCCTCAAATCAAACATACAAAGACCAAGATACATTATTTGTTGGGAAGATTTATTTGACAGATTCACTCTTGACTCTTCATGTGTAATTTCTTAGCTATATAGCAGTTATGCTTCAAGCTTATATGTCCATTTGGAGACAAAGAAGAAATGCATAAAACTATGCACCAAGAATCAGAAAAATATGTTCACTTTTCCATGATAGAAGCCATCAATTTTGTGACAATCACAAAGACGAATAAGAGAAAAGAAGAACATGAATTATAGAAGAACATGCAAAATGTTAATAGATCAGAAGCAAATGTTAACTGTATCCATGTCCAAACTATAGTAGACCTGTGTTTCACCCTGGATTAATTGTTCTTGTAGTGTGAATTCCGGGCAAAACAATAAGGAAATTAAAAAACATAGTACGTTGGACATGACAACCATCCAGCAACTGGAAATATGTTTCCTTTCCGTCTTATCCAGCAGTAACATTATATTAATAATGTTTTTAGATATATTTTTTGCATTCAAAATCAAACCGCAAACTCTGCAAAACTAAAAGCTTGATTTAACAATATCACTGTATATCTCGCCATAATTTAACATGAATAAAGACAACGGCTGCAACAAATAACATTTTCGGCTTATTTCTTTAATTATGCAACAAAGATACTCAATTAACATACTTTAACTTAATACTGGAGGAAGGAACAGTCAAACAGTTTTAAAGAAAGAGAACCATGACGGTCCTGCATGCATATCCCTCATCAAAGGTAACATATTTGCATACTGAATATTGAAATTTTACATGAAATTTTACAGATTTTGTTTACATTTCATCTCCAAGAGTGCCAATGTGTCCTGCATTGAGTACCAATACCGTATTTGACAAGCGTTGCGTAAATTTATACCATTAAAGGACAACAAGGCACACCAATTAATCTCTACACCATTGATTAATTTGAACAACGTTGGTGGAGGGCCACCCAAGGAACATTTGTGTAATCAGCCCGTTATTCTTGTCCAGGTAATACAATTCTATGGAAACTGTTTAAGATCACCCGAGGATTATTCCTGCACAGTTTAGTTGCAACCCTTGCAGTAAAGAAATTGTGAATGGATGGACGGATGATGGAAATGGTCCCAATTACATGGCATGAGCACACTGTGTTCATGTGAGTTCATAAATTACCCCAATGATGGGGCCATATCTGACACGAGCTGTAATTTGAAAACCTTGATAAAGGTTAACTTGATGTAGCTACACGTACTTACCAAATATCAAAGGTCCTGGGCCGTCTAGTTTCAACGTTGTTGTTTTTAAAGCTTTTCCCTATATGAGTCTATGCAAAATAAGTGACCCCCTGGAGTTGAGCCATTTTTATTCCTTGGCTATAATATAAACAATGTTGGTTGAGCAATACTATATAAAGGTATACCAAATATCAAAGGCCTTGGCCCTCTCTTTTAATATGGGCCTTCCAGTTTCACAAGAAGATTTTAAATGTCTGTGTAAAACAAGTGATTCTGAAGGGGGGGGGGGGGGGCTTGTTGATAACAGTGCTATGATTTGAACAATCTTGGTAAAAGTCAACTAGATGAATGTACATACAAATATCAAGGGCATAGATTTTTATAGTTTTCCCTATATGAATCAATGTTTGAACAATCTTGACAAAAATCACTATCTGAAGCTATATTTACCAAACCCTTCTATTTTGAGGCAAGAAGATTTTTTAAAGTTTTCCAATATGGGTCAATGTAAAACAAATGACCATCAGATGGGGCCATTTTTGACCTCAGGGCTATAATTTCAACAGTCTTTGAAAAAGCTACATACCAAATCTCTAAAACCTTACAGCTTTATACAAGATGATTTTAAAGATTTTACTTATTCTCCTTTTTCTGCCATGGCAATAAAAGCTGCATGGGTGGAATTCTTCGAACAGCAGACCCCAGTGTGGGCCAATTGGTACCTCAGGGCTATACTCTGGGCAATCTTAATTGGCAGAGATCCACTAGACGAGGATACCTATTAAATATCAAAGAGTTTCAGGATGTGAGTTCCTGTAAAACATTTGTAACACCAGGGATGGTAACACTTTTGACCCCAAGGCTATGATTTAAACAATGTTGATAAAAGCTGCTTGCCAAACCTAATGAAAGACCTTCTTGTTCTGGTTTCGGATAAGTAATCTTGCTAATTTCCCCGTTTTTGTTGCCATGACAATCAGAGTTGCATGGAATGGATTTTTAAATAATTCTGAACACGATTTAGTGACTTAAGAAATGTCATTTAAGAAAATTGAGAACAGAAGGGCAGACGGATGACAGTGACGACCATGGACAGTCAGCAGTTCCAATAGATTCTCGGAAGCCTTAAGCTTATGAAAGCTAAAATACATAATACATGTTCATTTTTCATGTCTTTTTTTTCTGTAAAAGTATTATCTTTTTACCCTGAAATAAGGATTTGTTTTTCAAAAGCTAAAAATGTTTCTCCATGCCGTAATCTGATGTAGCGCTACATCAAAGTGTTTTCAAAAGCCTTTACCAGATACATGTATTAAAAATGTTCGTTTTCCATGTTGTTGTTTTTTTCTTTGGCGAAATTTCCAACAACCTTAGAAAGGTACATTTCTGTGAAGGTATGAAGTTGAAGCATTTTATAGCTGCTTCAAAGTAGTTTGTGCATACCAGCTCCACGTCAGACATGTATGTACTATGGAATTTCTATGTAATTCCTACATGTGAAAAATATGGTATTTTTCGGTAAAATTCAACATTTTCATCGCCTGAAAAATGAAACTTTATAAACATTTCAATATCTTTCTTTGTTTCTGTAGTTAACGGCTATCCACATGTAACTTTTTGCATCAAACCATTTTCAAGAATCATCACCACTAACTTTTTACAAAAAACATTCCCGTTTCCCTCGCTTTTTTGTCAAATTTTTGAATTTCTCCCTTAAAAGGCAAACTTCTGAGTAGGCACAAAACTGAATGTTTTTTATAGCTACTTGAGAGTAGTTAGTGCACATCTGGCTGTATAAATTGGTTCGACATCATACAATACATTTTATACTGTGGTTGCTACTTGCCCCAAAACTAATGGATTATGAATATTATATATATAAAAAAATGAGCATTTTCCTACCCCTCAAAAATGATTTATTTTACATATAAAATTTTATTTTTTTCCTGTAGTTAACGTATACACATATATAACTTTTTACACCAAAACGTTTTCAAGAATCAAAACCAATCACTTTTTAAAAATTTGTTCCCACTTTCTGCGGTTTTATCAATATTTCCGAGTTTTTACCCCAAAAAGACAGCTTTCTGTTCACATGTCAAGCTGAAACTTTTTATCGCTACTTGACAATAGTTAGCTTATTTTTGGCTATTTAAATAAATTTGATATAATTTAATGAAATTTTTATAATTTAATTCCTGTTTTGGGAGATTTTTATTCAAATTTAGCACATTTTCCCCCAAAACAATCAATTTGGCCAGGGAATATTTTTGGGGATTTTTTTTTTTTCCTGTAAGTCAGGACACCTCACTGATTTGGAAAATAGTGAAAACCCTTCTGAAGGAATTTGTTTCAGGCTGAGGGTCTTTTTGGGCTAAAATGACTGGCCTATTACGCATCACACTTCACGCTCCGCGTCTCGTGTGATACGCTGACCTCGAAACATCCACTCGACGTGATACAATGCGGCAGATCGCGTTTCTGAAGTAATAAATGAATATGCGTCAATTCTCAAGATGGTACCAGTTAAACATTAATCATCTCATCACGAGAACAAGTCTGGGAAATGAATACCCATCTAAACCCCACTTTATAAAGAGAAAATCGGGATTTAAGGGTGTATACATGATTTTCCTTATTTCTGCTCCAAGACATAGGTTGTTTGTACTCGTTAGAACCGCCTCAATGAAGCGGTTCTAAAGAGCACCAACAACCTAAGTTTTCAATATAAACAAGAAAAATATAAAGTAGCCATTTTGGAGATGGGGAAAAATGCACTATGTTTCACGGCTGTGTTATGGCATTGGACAGTGCTAAATGGTCACAAAAGAACTTGTTTCGTTAACAACACTTTCATTCATGTACTGCAGTGACTTTGTACCAAGATTACAGATCTAAAACAGGAAGCTGAAACTACGAAATGTCTGTCTAGGCAATCATGACTGTATTTTAATCCTATTCTGTTTCGAGGGAATGTTAACGTCAGCGTCATACCTGTCATTTGCAATGTGCCCTTTGCAGTCTTCTGTCGCCATAGCATTATACTCTACCAGAGACAGGTGATCAAGCACAAATTGACATTACACTGAAAATAAGAAATTCTTAGGGCTGCAGCCGTCATAAAGCCTGACGCATGGTATGATGCAATTAAAGAGGAAAGCAAAGTTACCAACAGCGATTGGGTCAACCACCATTCATGCAGTCTGCCGTATAACAGTTATGTTGTACCCAATCGTTTTATTTCGAAGAGAGATTTCACGAAATTGGGTACTGAAAACATTTCAAGCAAATATATTTCTTCAGGTTGTGCAGTGGTAACCCATGGGATTCGGGATCGAGGGGTACCGGGTTCGATCCCACGAGCGGCAAGTGTTGTTTCCTTTAGCAAGAGACTTTATCCACATTGCTTACTACTGGTGTCCACCCAGGAAAAGTGGGCCACTTGGAAGATTAGTGTACTAGTTTACTAAATGTGTTACCCTCTATAAATAAGGACGATTATTAACACTCGTAAAATATTATAAACTGCAATACTTGGCATCATAAACTTCGCAAAATAGAAGTGAAGGCAATGATCAGGAATCGATAAAGCCTTTTCTAAGTTTTACAGATTTCATTTCGATTTAGTTTCAGAATTCAGTGTTGGGCTTAAATCTTTTCTGCAACAAGGCGTATCGATCGGAACCTGAAATTTTTGGTGATTTAGAATAATTAAGAAATATATTTGCTTGAAATGTTTTCAGTACCCAATTTTGTGAAATCCCTCTTCGAAATAAAACGATTGGGTACAACATAACTGTTATACGGCAGACTGCATGAATGGTGGTTGACCCAATCGCTGTTGGTAACTTTGCTTCCCTCTTTAATTGCATCATACCATGCGTCAGGCTTTATGACGGCTGCAGCCCTAAGAATTGCTTATTTTTAGTGTAATGTCAATTTGTGCTTGATCCCATGTCTCTGGTAGAGTATACTGTTATGGCGACAGAAGACTGCAAAGGGCACATTGCAAATGACAGGTATGACGCTGACGTTAACATTCCCTCGAAACAGAATAGGATTAAAATACAGTCATGATTGCCTGGATTTGAAAGGTAGACAGACATTTCGTAGTTTCAGCTTCCTGTTTTAGATCTGTAATCTTGGTACAAAGTCACTGCAGTACATGAATGAAAGTGTTGTTAACGAAACAAGTTCTTTTGTGACCATTTAGCACCGAACATTACCATAACACAGCCGTGAAACATAGTGCATTTTTTTCACATCTCTAAAATGGCTATTTTTCTGATGAAATCCATGATATTTTCCTTATTTATGCTGAAAAAACTTAGGTTGTGGGTGCTCGTTAGAACCGCCTCATTGAGGCGGTTCTAACGAGTACCCACAACCTATGTCTTCGAGCAGAAATAAGGAAAATCATGAAAACCCAAGTAAACCCCGGTTTTCTCTAAATAAAGTGGGGTTTGGGGGGGGGGGGTATTCATTTCACGGACTTGTTCTCGTGATGAGATGATTAAAGTTTTTCTCCTATTACTGCTGCTCGCTCACTTCTGAGCATTACGATCAAGATTTCCTGGGTGGTAACCAGTACTTTTTTTAAAGAATGTGGATGAAGTGCCTTGCTCAAAGGCAAAACACTTTGGTCAGCGTGAGGCTCGAACCCGCAACCTCTCGATCACAAATCTGATGCGCTACCACTGCACCAAAGCGCTCTAAAGTTTCACCGGTACCATCTTGAGAATTGACGCACACTCATTTATTACTTCAGAAACGCGATATGTCGCATCGTATCACGTTGAGTGGATGTTTCGAGATCAACGTACCACATTAGACGCGGAACTTCGAGTATGATGCGTAAGATCTGGAAACATCCAAACTACGTGATACTATGCGGCAGATCTAGTTATTAAATTGATAACTTATCCTGGTTTACAGACAAACTAGTATTTATTTAAAAACGCATTGGCTATTTTTGGATCTTTTTGCATACTTTCTATCAACGGATGCATTTTATTTTAAATTATTCCCTCCTATACGACCCCAGCATCTGTGACTAGTTAAATTAATCACCACAGTCATTACGATAACACACCCGTGCGACATAGTGCATTTTCTCAAATCTCCGAAATGACCATTTTTCTGATGAAAATCCGAGATATTTTTCTTATAAATCCTGCAAAAATAGGTTGTGGGTTCTCGTTAGAACCGCCTCATTGAGTCGGTTCTAACGATGTCTTGGATTAAAAATAAGAAAAAATAATGTTTACCCCCTAAACCCCAGTTTTCTCTATATAAAGTGGGGTTTACGGGGGTCTTCGTTTCACGGACTTGTTCACGTGATGCATAACAGACACGACATAAATTTAACTAGGTTGAATGATTTGCGAAACACTGCAAGGTCTCTGCTGGGACCACTCGCATTATTTCATAACTAAATTTTAAGAGCAATTCTCTGTAAGCACCAAAATTTTTAAATAGGGGTCCGGCACACATAGTCTCAGAATTAACCGACTTTTTGATATATAATGTATTGCCATGTATGAAAAATAAAATGCACAATTAAATTCTGATCTGAGCCTCCGTTGCCATGGCAACGAGCAAATCAATTTTTGACAAAATCGGACAAAACACTGTGTTATTTTTACTGAAATTATCATACTTTTATGATAAAAATATAATAACATAAATGAAAAGAAAAGAGAAACAAAGTAATAGTCAAAATTTTCTAAGTTTAGTTTGCAGAATGCAGAAATCATTTTCTGAATAGTACAAAGTATGCCGTAATACAAACACTTTAAACTTTGGCTAATTACGATAATTTAAAAAAAAAAATCAAAATTAACAATTTTGCGCATATTTGGAAAGACATAATTAAAGCGGCACCGATGCTGAAATATGTTATTGCAATGTTTTTGATACAGTTATTTGAGGAGATTCAAACACATGGGCACGAATGCAAGATTCTATTTATCATATGACATTTAAAACGTATTTTATTCACGATTGTTTACAAAAATGTCAATATTCCGCCATTAGTAAACGCGACGTCGTTCAGGACGTCGAACATGTAACGTTACATGACGTATCTAGCTAATTTGCATATATAATCCACCAGTGGATTATCGAAAATATTACACTCTCAGACGCAACGTCATATGATAAAATTATTATAATCATCGATTTGATTATTGAAATTATTATTACCAGTATTATTATTATCATTGTAGTAGTAGTAGTAGTAGAAGTAGTAGTAGTAGTATTGTTTGTTTGATTTGAGATTTAACGTCCTCGACAACACTATGACAACACTCCTGCCGCCCAATGAAACCAATACATGAACAGGGTCTACATGAATAGAGTCTTCATGCATGGACGGTCCGACTCGCGCCACTTTGCCTGAGCTGGCTAGTAGTAAGTGTTGTTAGAGTATTATTATTATTGTTATTATTATTATTAAAGTTATCATTATTTTAAGTAGTAGAGTTATAAGTAGTACTTTGTTTGAATCCTCGTCAACATTATTTTTGTCATTTTTGAGACGTTGCTTCAAACTTTGTGGAGCTTTTATTCCACATTGAGATGAAATGTCACCTCAAGCCCTGGCGCCCAAACAAACAAAAATGTTTATATGTAGGGACTGTCCCACTCGCATCATTTTGCCTGGACAGGCTTAGACTCTTTAAGTGGTTTACCAATACTCATGTGCGGTCGGTTTCAGCTCTGCGTGGAAACATTATGCAACCCAGTTTGTTTATACAAACCCCGATTGGCAGGGGCCCATGTAGTACTTGTTGTTGTTTAATTATTATCATTATCATCATCGCTTTCATTATTAACATTATTATCAGTAGTTGTAGTAGTAGTTGTTATTGTTGTGATATTATTATTATTATTATTATGTTTATCAAATTTCATTTTCATCACGTAAACATGCTCTTGTAATGCCCTTATAAATCTGTTTTAATATCATTTACATTATTTTGACAATATTTCAACCCGCAACCTACGATTGAATTGTTAGAAAAATGCAATTTGTACAGTCAAGAAACACAGCAGTCTTATATATGTTTTCTGTCCTTATGAACTCCCGTTGAATCAAATAAGAACCATAATAAAACGGTATCTTGTGGACAGCTTAATATTAATTTTTGCGACTAAAGTGCTTATAGCAGTTATACGTCTTCTAAGTGAGCATATGTATCGTGTTTTACCAGCAGTCAGGCCATAGCAAAATGTACAAGTTGGCAAGTTTGAAACACAACTTCCCAAACAAATTGTCCACTAAGTTCCTTACGCAACCTTATAACATTCATCAACTGATCTTTTATACGGTACTCGAGTATGTAAAATAAGCAGAGTCAATCGTTATGCTCTCAATCAACATGTGATGTGCAACCTTTTCTTGCTGAACTGCTAGAAGATCATGAAAAGTGGAAGTAAAACAAAGATCAGGAATTGATACAATTAACTTACTCCATCCATAAAAGACACCAAAGGGAAAGAAATACAAACATTAAGCGACCAGACCATAATGGAAACCTAAACAAAGGAAGGCCATATGGACAGTTACTTTCCCACAAAATGGCCATATAAACAAGAAAACCCTTCGTGTAAGAATTGCTGCATTTCAAGAACTACTTGTGTAAAAAAAAATGTGTTGAAGTCTTAAACAATAGTATTAGTGACATGTGAACAGTAGTCTGAGTTACAAAATGTCCCCTGCCCGTATTCAGAAAATTCTTGCACTATTATGGCACCTTAATGTTTATTTGTGAGAATAAATAAATGTTTGGCCTTTTCTTTCTTTTTCAGCACCTAGCATAGACCTGTGCGCGCGTTAGAACCGCCTCATTTCTCATAAGTATCCACAATAAATTTTGAGGAGAAATAAAAAAGAAAGTACCCCCCCCCCACCCGTAAATCCTACGTTTCTCTTTATAAAACTGGGCTACAGCGTTGTTAATTACACGGACTTGTTCACGTTATGTAACGACGCCTCTTCTTCCGCATTTCTTTGAAAACACGGGAAGATGCTACATTTTCAAGGAGTAAAGTTTTTTTTTTTTGTTGTTGTTGTTTTTTTTGTTTTACGGCCCTTTCAAGATTATTTCACTCATATCGAGCCGATCGTTAATCAGAGGTGGGCGAAAACCGGAGTACCCGGAGAAAAACCACCTGACCTACCGTTGCAGAACTTGGCGTCTCACATGTGACCCGAGCGAGGCTCGAACCCACAGCGGTGAGAGACCTAATGATTAAGAACTTGGCGTCTCTCAGAACTTGGCGTCTCACATGTGACCCGAGCGAGGCTCGAACCCACAGCGGTGAGAGACCTAATGATTAAGAGTCAGCGCTCTTATCCACTAGGCCACGGAGGCCCGTAAAAGTAGTCAAGTAGTTAAGCTTCAAATCTTTCTGTTCTTAACCCTTTTAGTACCTAGTGGAATCTTCCTCCTTATACATAGCAGGAGTCCATTTCAAAATTTAGGGGTGTCAGGTTGTGTTTCATCAAAATTTATTTGGAAAATAACTGAACTTTCAGCAAACAGTGGGGGCCCTGATCAGACGCCGCGTTCGGGTTTCTGGTACAAATTGGGTTAATACAGAGGACCCTCGTTATAACGACAGTTTTTGTTCCCTATTGCCGTTATAAAGAATCCCAGTTAGGAGCATGGTAGGTAATAAGTGGCCTTTCCCCATTGTTACCCCAAGAAACAAATGTTATGGATATTTGTTTCTTGGAGTATTAGATTAGAAGACCCTTTCGTGACAATGGACTCGATTTGTGCATTTCCAACCCTTGGGAAGTCCATGCCGCTCGTACATGTAATTGTGGCTAAGCCTTTAGCTAAGTAGTCATTCCATTCAAATTGCATTTATAATGAGTTTTGCCTTATAACAAATGTCGGTATAGAGAGGGTTGACTGCATTGCTAATATTGTCGTATAATTTATGTGACATTGTATTCTACAATGAGCCCTGATTTTGCATGATTTTGTTTTTTCACTGTATTTTAATACAATTCTAACACAACGCGCCTATATAGGCAATGGGAAATAACTGTGTTTTATTCAACAACGAATCACGGAAAGGAAGAGCGTGCCGAGTGACGTCATAAAAATTGCCAATTTATGACGTCACCAGTCGATTTCCTTGACGGTAGACGGTGTAACGTCATATTCTCGCATCGAAAACGTTAGTTAAGGATATAAATGCATGTGTTTCAGTCGATAATTTTAGCGGGATTTCTTTTATCAATGGCGAAAAGTTGTGAGATTTTGAAGGAAATGACAGCATTATTGCCGATTTTTAGCCTGTTAGAATCGAAATAGATCAGCTCTAGTCTGTGGTTTGTTGAGTAATAAATCACAGTTTGTCGGTCAGTTGTAAGTAGACAAATCACGCGCTCTACGCACTCGTGATTTGATCCACTTTACAATTGACCTCCAAACTGTGATTTACTACTCAAAAATCACGGATACAGCTGATCTATTTCTTAAATAAAGGCAATGATCAGGATTCAATACAATTAACTTAGACCTCCCACCAATAACACCAAAAGGGAAGGAAACACCAACATAACTTCAACGTTGTTAAAACATCACAGCGACAGATTCTTTCATTTCGAAAGCACGCCGAAACAAATACACTGTAAATTTTACCGCCATAAAAATGATAAATTTAAGACGAAAATTTGCGATATTTTTCTTTTTTCTGCTCAAAATATAGATTGTGGGTATACGTTAGAACCGCCTCATCTAACGAGTACCAACAATCTATATTCTATAGAAGAAATAGGAAAATAAGTGAGTGAGTGTTTGAGTTTTACGTCCCACCAACAGCTAAGGTCATACGAAGACGGGACCGCGGTTTAAAGACCCATCCGAAAATCTTTAGAAGCCCGGGGTGGATCCTGCGATCCCTGGTTTACAAGGCGAGTAGTGTAACCACTACACCACGGAGGCTGCTAGTAGGAAAATAAGGGTTACCCATGTAAACCCTAGTGTTACTATACAAAAGTGGGGTTCAAGGGGGTCAAAATTATATAGACGTGTTTCGTGATGCCCACAGAATGGACAAAAGGCTCTCAAAAAACTGTTTTTGTTTGTTTGATTTGAGGTTTAACGTCAACACTGTAAAGGTCATTTTGGAGACGTTGCTTCCAATTTTGTGGGACTTTAACCCGACATCGAGATGAAATGACATCTCATGCCCTGTCGCCCAATGAAACCAATAGGGTTTTTAAGCATGGATGGGCCGAATCGCACCGCTTTGCCTGGGCAGGCTTAGATCATCTAAGCTGTTTACCAGTACTGGTGTGCGGATCTGATTCAGCTCTGCGTGGAAGCATCAGGTAGCCCATATATTTTTTCAAGCCCCGATGGGCGGGGCCGAAAACAAAACTGTACTAGCAGTACATGCAGACATGCAAAAACAACAAAAATACAATACTAAACTACAACAGAAGCACCGCCTTGGAACGTTCAGTAAAACAATTACACCACAATATCAATATAACACGGTTCGTCATAACACGGTAACGGACATAACACTGTTTCAAGATGGATCCCTAAATTTGTGTCGATTATATAGAAAACTGACCATGAATGGTCATTTTTCTGTATAATAAATACATTTTTGTTTGAAAATGAAAAAAAGTTGGTCACTTTTCTACATAATCTACATATTTTTGTTAGGATATAACACGGTTGTTTCTACTTTGGACACCATTGATAGTGTTAATAAGAGGTTGTGGTGTCCTGCGGGGCTTAATATCGAAATTGATTTCACAAAATGAACACATGTGTGGCGAAGCGGTTTTAATCATAATTTTTAACTGTTGATTCGGCTCATTTTGACAGCATTTCCATATATTTTTACAAGAAATGTGCATGTATGTTTTGACATTCACCGACGTTGCTCTGCCAACGTGTGGTCAATAAATCATAAAAAAACGTGTATTTATAGAAAAATAGTCTAAAATAGTTGGTATATGACATTTAGAAATTAATATATTGCGATGTTGGTAAATGTCTGAAAATGTTAACGCCTACGAAACGAACGTTTTAATGTGGCGTCTCAAAGAAAAGGCGGTCTTTTAACTCATGCGCAAAGCTAAGACTCAGATCTGACTGCGCATTCGCGCAGTCTGATCTGTGTCTTCGCTTTTCGCTCTGACTCAAAGGTTCTAAGGTTATGTTCTGTCTAAGGTTGTCTCATCCAAGACTTGTAGACAACTCGCCCCACTCACTTTGACTTGTAGCAACGTGAAAGATAACATATTACTTTGGTGCATATTACCAACCAAATCGCGCTTTCATACCCTATGATGCATCTGTTCAATTCCAACCCATGCACACGGCACCCGCCCATCGGGGCTTGAAGAAATATATGGGCTGTACGATGCTTCCACACAGAGCTAAACACGACCAGCACACGAATACTGGTAAACCGCTTAGAGGATCTAAGCCTGCCCAGGCAAAGTGTGCAAGTCGGACCTCCATGCTTATAAACCCTATTGGTTTCATTGGGCGACAGGGCTTGAGATGTCATTTCATCTCAACGTCGGGTAAAAGTCCCACAAATTGGAAGCAACGTCTCCAAAATGACTTTTACAGTGTTGACGGGGACAAACAAAAACAAACAAAAACCAACACATGCACTACTACTACTACATAAATACCCCCAGTCACTCACCGCACTCAAACCTACCAACGTACCCTACATACCTATCTAATCTAACAGTTAAATGTTTGTTGTTACCCAAAAATGATGATAAAATATGAATACAAGAAAGAATTTGCCACTCGCTCACTAAATAACCTCCTATCCCCTAACTCATGAAGGAATATACATGATGGTGATGGTGCACGAGCGAGCGAATGAGTGAGTCAGGAAATGCATTAGGGAATACCCGATTCACCCAGTGAAATCAGTCGGCCCCCGCCCATACGGGCTTGAAGAAATATATGGAATGCATGATGCTTCTACGCAGAGCTGAATCCGGCCTGCACACTGGTACTGGTAAACCGCTAAGAGGATCTTAGCCTGTCCAGGAACCGCGGTGCGAGGCTACCATGCTACCATGCTAATAAACCCTGTTGGTTTCATTGGGCGACAGGGCTTGAGATGTCATTTCATCTCAATGTCAGGTAAAAGTCCTACACAATTAGAACGTCTCCAAAATGACCTTTACAGTGTTGACGGGGACGTTAAACCTCAAATCAAACAAACGAAAACAGTGAAATCAGTGCAGGTGTAAATGAAAGGTTTGAGACAGCAAGTCTGTTTGGTTGCTTATTTTGAGTTTTAACGTCCCAGCCAACACTGTATATGTCATTTTGGAGACGTCGCTTATAATTTTTTAGGACTTTTACCCGACATTGAGATGAAATGACACCTCGAGCCCTGTCGCCCAATGAAACCAATAGGGTTTATAAGCATGGACGATTCGATTTGCACCGCTTTACCTGGGCATATTTTCCATATTTCCATTTCTGTGGTGTATGTCTTGCTTCCAACGGATATCCCTTTCTAGAACATATTTAACGTCACTACAGCTGGTGTCTGGGAATGTGTGGCGGTCGTAAAAAGTCTCCCTGCCCTACATCAAAGTGTAGTTTATATTTTCCTGTCCTTTGGGATCATGGATTCCATTTTGGAATTTTGAAAATATCTGAGGGTCACTGATGAGGCCTTAATGGCAGAAACTAGCTAGTCTGGCCCAGAAAACATGTACACTCCCTATTTTCCAGTTCTGTGTGTATTTCTTGCTTCCAAATAATAACCCTTTCTAGAACATATTTAGATCCTCTAACCGGGTTACCAGTACTCGTGTGCAGTCGGTTTCAGCTCTGCGTGGAAGATTCATGCAGCCCATCTATTTCTTCAAGCCCCGGTTGGCGGGGGCGTTACGTCAGCAAGTAATTTGGCGCTTGAGTAAATAAAACGAGTGAGTGATCAATTTACTTTTGTGCTCATTTTGTTTGTTTTTAGGGTATTAGAAATCCTGGAGCTGTGTGATAACAACCCTTGATGTGTGGCATTCCGAAAACATGCCCATACAAATACATTGTAAATGTTACCACCGAAAACGCGAATTTTTTCACATGCTAAATTGTGATATTTTTCTTATTTCTGCTTAAAATATAGATTGTGGGTACTTGTTAGAACCGCCTCATCGAGGCGGTTCTAACGAGTACCCACAATCTATATTTTGTTAGGCGGTTCTAACAAGTACCCACAAACTATATTTTGTAGCAGAAAAAAAGGAAAATAAGGTTTACCCCTGTTAACCCCAGTTTTACTACATAAAAGTGGGATTCAAGGGGGTCAAAATTATATAGGCGTGTTCTCGTGATTGAAAGCATCTACACAACGCCCCCGCTCGTCGGGGCTTGAAGAAATAGATGGGCTGCATGATGCTTCCACGCACAGCTGAAACCGACCCTAACACGAGTACTGGTAAACCCCTTAGAGGATTTAAGCCTGCCCAGGCAAAGCGGTGCGAGTTTCGGATCGTCCATGCTTATAAACCCTATTTGTTACATTGGGCGACGGGGCATGAGATGTCATTTCATCTCAATGTCGGGTAAAAGTCCTTCAAAATTGGAAGCAACGTCTCCAAAATTACCTTTACAGTGTTGACGGGGACGTTAAACTTCAAATAAAAAAAAAACAAAGGCATTGTAATCAACACTAAGAAATCGACGAGTACAGTTTCATTATATACTTAGTGAAAAAAGTACCTATATCAACTTTCGGGTGAAACTCACTAAATATCCTGCAGCTGTTGAGCTAAATTTGGTTGTAGACATTTAAATCGGGCGTTTAGCTAGAGAATGCTCAAACTTGCATTTGTCCATACCTTTCTGCTCCAGAGTTGTCTTCCAATATGTGCCTAGAAAGATTTTGGTAGAAAATGGACATTGCGCATGCGCAGAAAGTTCTTTTTTGTCTAGGATGGAAGACAATATTCACTGAACATCGGATAACACTTTACTTTTACAATATCTCATGATCACGCATTATAAGCGAGGTTTTAATTTGTGAAATTCTCAAATTATCTCCCTTGCAATTAAAAATATAGCAATTTTCGAACTGCTGTAATTTTTATTCCTGTCAATCAAATTTTGCCATTTTTTCAAAAAACGCTTTGTGTCCACCATTGCTTTTAATCACGATGGTAAAAAATACAGAAAATTCATGTAGCATGTAGCACTATCGATTGCGATTTTCTATGGAGTTCCCATTGAAAGCAGCATTTGCACACAACTTCTAAGAATTGGAGGTCAATATGTGATAGCCTGTTTCTCGTAGCTGATGGAACTAAAGTTCCAAATCTTTTGTGAATAGACGCAAATGGTATCTAAAGAAATGTCACATGTATCAAATTTTAGAAATGTAGGGTACAGGGAAATTTTTTGATGTTAAATCATAGCATGTTTTAATGATTTTCTCTGCGAAAATGACACAGTGACCGCTTGGGTGTTTAAAGCAATTGTCTACGATGATGTGTTTACGAAAACAAAACCGAATGGTGCTTTTGCACGGGGAAATGAGTCTTCTTATCAAAACATACCAAACTTTGTGTAGTTTTTTTATCTGTAGTAGCTATAGTAACAGAAGCAATTTTAGGTATAGGAACTTTTTTGACTGAGTATATTTACCTTTCGGTCCGAGAATGTTTGTTTGGTTTGTATTGGGGTTTAACGGCCCAGTCAACACTGTTTTAGGTTATTTTGAGCCGGTCAGTTTACCTATCCACACTTCTCTAGGCAGGCTTATACGTAAGCGGTTAACCAGTACAGTGCACATTCTTTCGCCACAAACTGACAACTGCCCTTCTTGAATCAGCGGAAGGGAGAGAATGACCGTAGAAAAGATTTCATGATCAGTCTCCACGAAAGAATGTTGCCGAACCCGGCAGGTATCGAACCCGCGTCCTCCTGATCACCAGTCAGACTCGCATCCGACTGAGCTACCGAGGTCGGCGGTCCGAGAATGCAATTGAACGCCAGGTATTAAAATTCGGCAATCCAATAGCGGATTTAATATGCGAATTAGTTTTATATGCCTCGTGACGGTTACACGTAGGAAGTCTTAACGACGTCGCGTTTACAAATGGCGGAATATTGACGTTTTTGTAAAACAAATAGTGAATAAAATGCGTTGTAAATGTCATGTGATAAATAAAATCTTGCATTTGTGCTCATGCATTATCTAATTATTAACCCCGACGAAAAGGGATAAAATGCTCGGCGAAGCCTCGCATTTTATACGTTTAATTGTCATATGACAGATTAAATTTTGTATTTGCGCTCATGCATTATTTAATTATTAAACCCGACGAAAAGGGATAAAATGCTCGGCGAAGCCTCGCATTTTATACGTTTTCCCCAACTCGTTTAATAAATTCAATAGTACATGAACACTCCAATAAGATCCTCTATAAACATGTGTCTAGGTTTGTAGCTTCAGAATGGCACACAGAGTGCAGCGCAATGATTGGCAAACTTTCATGGTAACCCAGTTTCCCAAAGGAACTGAAATAAGCAATTTGATATTTTGACGGCAAAAAAAAAAAAAAAAAAAAATGGCTGGCTACCGATATCAAGAGTTAATTCCCGTAATCGCGTCTTGGCCGCTAGGGGCGCCACGAATGAGTAGTTCCGGTTTTAAGCATAACGCGAAAACACATTTGGTGCTTCTGATAGTAGATGCATCTCTTTAATCCACAGTGCTGACTGACCAGACTGCACGGATTCGCATGCTGTTACGACTTCGCTGGTCGTTCAAATAAACATGCGCAATAATTGTAATTTCACTTGTAAATATCTATTGCAATATTCCAGCGGCTATGTAAGACTGATCAGTACGCTCGGCTTGACATGCAAAGACTCAGATCAACATGGACTACAGCAAATGTTTACGCTTATCTTAATTTGAATAGCACTGTTTTGCTAGAGCAACGAATACTGATCATACTGCACATCTGCACGGATGTGCAGCCTGTGCTGCGTCTTCGCTGGTCGCTCAATTACCTGCATAGACATATACCAACATAGGCAACGCAAGGTTTGCTTATCTCTATAGCGACATACATTATCCATTCGGCTTTGTAAGACTTATGCCATCATCGAAGTCACTTACCAGACTTCGCGGATGCACAGGTTGAGCTGCGTCTTCGTTGGTCCTTCAGTTAAGCGGAAAGAATTATATCAATATGCGCAACTGGATTTCGCTTATTTCTGTTGAATTATTTATTATCCGTGCAGCTTTGTAAGGCTCATGCGATCATAAATGACACTGATCAGACCTTTTGGATGCAGAGGCCGAGCTGCGTCTTCGATGATCGTTCAGTTACCTGCAAAGATTTATATCAATATGCGCAACTGGATTTCGCATATTTCGGTTGCTATAGTCATTATCCGTGCGGCTTTGTAAGGCTCATACGATCATCGAGGACACTGATCAGACTGTTTGGATGCACAAGCTGAGCTGCGTCTTCGATGGTCGTTCAGTTACCTGCATATACTTGTATCAACATAGGCAAATGGAGACTTGCTTATCCATTATCCATTCGGCTTTGTAAGACTTATGCTATCATCGAAGACACTGACCAGACTTCGCGGATGTACAGGCTGAGCTGTGTCTTCGTTGGTCATTGAGTTATTCCAATATGCGCAACTGGAATTATTTTACCTCTGTTGCTTTAGTCATTATCCGTGCGGCTTTGTAAGGCTCATACGATCATCGATGACACTGATCAGACCTTTTGGATGCACAGGCTGAGCTACATCTTCGTTGGTCCTTCATTTACCTGAAAATACATATATCAATATGCGCGACTGGATTCCGCTTATGTATGTTGCATTATTTATTATCCGTGTGGCTTTATAAAACAATTTAGTCATAAATGACACTGATCAGACCTTTTGGATGCAATGCACAGGCTGAGCTGCGTCTTCCATGTTCGTTCAGTTACCTGCAAAGACTTATATCAATATGCGCAACTGGATTTCGCTTATTACTGTTGCGATATCCATTAGCAGGCTCATGCGATCAGACTGTTTCGATTCACAGGCTGGGCTGCATCTTTGATGGTCGCTCAGTTACCTGCATAGACTTATGCGCAACTGGATTTCGCTAATTTCAGTTGCGATATTCATTGTCCGTGGTGCTTTTAAAGGCAAATGCGATCATCAGTGACACTGGTCAGACTGTTTGGATTCACAGGCCGAGCTGCGTTTTTGTTGGTCGCACACAACCGTACCGGTAAAAGAGTCAGATCAACATGCAGAACCTATGTTTGCTTATATCTGATTGTCCTGCGGCTACGCAAGACTCATCATAATACAGTCACCGACATATTAAACAAGACAGATCAGACTGCACAAATACGCAGGCCACTGTACAGTCTCACTTCTACTATGTTTGTTTACCCAAACAACACGAAGCCGGAACTACCCAATAATAGCGCCACCTAACGGACAAGGGAAGCAATCGGGTAGATAACTCCGTATTGCGGTAGTCCCCCATTGTTAAATCGAACAGCCATTACGATGACACACCCGTGAAACAATGTGCATTCTTTCATATCTCCAAATTGGCCATTTTCTGATGGTAATTTGTTGTCTTTGTCCTTATTTAGACTCCAAACATAGGTTGTGAGTGCTCGTTAGAACCGCCTCATTGAGGCGGTTCTAACGAGCACCCACAACCCATGTTGAGGCGGTTCTAACGAGCACCCACAACCTATGTCTTGGATATGAAATAAGAAAGATAATGTATACCCCCTTAAACCCCTGTTTTGTCTATATAATGTGGGGTTTAGGGGGCGTGGGTGTTCATTTCACGGACTCGGTCACGTGATGAGTACATGTACCATCAGGAAAACACGCCTATTCAATAATTACCCCATGGAATAATAATAATAATAATAATAATAATATATTTAAAGGCACAGCATTAATGGGCTCCTGTTCGGCTCCCGCCCATCGGGGTTTGAAGAAAAAGATGGACTGCATGATGCTTCCACGCAGAGCTGCAACCGACCGCACACGAGTACTGGCAAACCGCTTTGAGGATCTAAGCCTGCTTATAAACCCTATTGGTTTCATTGGCTGATTTCATTTCATTTCATTTCAAAGCCTTCTACTGGCCGAGATAACTCACAAGTATAATCTTTCACAAGTAGTGTCTGCGTAATAACTCATAGTATAGAGGATTATTATTATTTTTTTTCCCTCCCTCTTTCACCGAATATGATGAAAATCAGACATAAACAGCAATCAACAGGGTTAAGATATAGATAAGACCATTAATCATGCACTCTAAATACATATTTATTGTTGCACTCCATCCTACAAAGAGACAGTTATTATTATTATCATTATTAGTATTATTATTTTCAAATGTTCAGGTGATACTCATGTAATCATATCACATTTCCAGCTTCTTTTGACTCTGCTGCATCTGCACCTCTCCTGGGCTTCATCAGTAACCATCCCGGCACCGCTGCAATCTGAGGAGAAAAATTGTAAAGAAAAACACCAAGTGCCCCGACCGGGGACCGAGCCCACGACCCTGGGGCCAAAAAGCAAGCGAGTCAAATACCAGGCCAAAAGGTTCGGGCCAGCCAGACCGGTCAGTTATGCACTCCAAATAAGGCGATTTATTATGGCGTGCTACTTCATTCCTCTATCCTACAAAGAAACCAAAATTTAAAATGTTTAGGAGAGACTCATTTAAACACGTCATATTTTTAGCTCCTCTTGACTCCGCTTAATGTTGGTCCATCCATGGCCTGCAGCAATAATCATCCCGGCACCAGGCACCAAAGTATATGGAGAAAAAAATGAAAAAGAAAAAAAATCCAGTCTAGTGACCCGACCGATGATTAAAGGAGCGTGATAACTCAGTGGTTAATCCACTTGCCCCCGACACCATAGGTCCTGGGCTTGATATCGGCAGCGGCCACAAAAAGCCGACGCCCAAACACACTCCAACCGCACCACCTGCAGAATGAATCACATTTCCAGATTTCTTTGACTCCGCTGCATCCGCACGCACCCCAGGACCCACGGGCAACCACCCTACCAGATACCACTGCATCTGAGGAGAACAATCTGCAAAGAAAAACCAACCGAGTGCCCCGAAAATAATGATTGCAATATATATCAAAGAATATGTAGTAATTAAAGATCAACCACACTCAGTCCCATAATGTATGATAAATTTATGTATATCCTCAGACCAGGTGCAGCCGTGTCGGCCACTTCCCGCCGTTCAGATATAACCATGAATATAGATAATGATTACAATACATCAAAGAATATGTAGTACTTCATTAAATGTGAACCACACTCATTCCCATAATGTTTAATGAATTTTGAAGGCCAGGTACAGCTGCGTCGGCCACTTCCTGTCCTCCAGATAAAACCATGAAAACATGAACCACACTCATTCCCATAATGTTTAATGAATTTTGAAGGCCAGGTACAGCCGTGTCGGCCACTTCCTGTCCTCCATATATAACCATGAAAACATGGACCACACTCATTCCCATAATGTTTGATGAATTTTGAAGGCCAGGTACAGCCGTGTCGGCCACTTCCTGTCCTCCAGATATAACCATGAAAACATGAACCACAATCATTCCAATAATATTTGTTGAATTTTGAAGGCCAGGTACAGCCGTGTCGGCCACTTCCTGTCCTCCAGATATAACCATGAAAACATGGACCACACTCATTCCCATAATGTTTGATGAATTTTGAAGGCCAGGTACAGCCGTGTCGGCCACTTTCTGTCCTCCAGATATAACCATGAAAACATGAACCACAATCATTCCAATAATGTTTGTTGAATTTTGAAGGCCAGGTGCAGCCGTGTCGGCTACTTCCTGTCCTCCAGATATAACCATGAAGACATGAACCGCACTCATTCCCATAATGTTTGATGATTTTTTTTTTTTGGAAGGCCAGGTACAGCCGTGTCGGCCACTTCCTGTCCTCCAGATATAACCATGAAAACAAATGATGATTTCAATATATCAAGATAGATGTAGTAATTGAATGTGTACCACACCCATTCCCATAATGTATGATGAATGTATGTATATTGTCAGGCCAGGTACAGCCGTATCTGCCACTTCCTGCCCTTCAGAAGAAATAATGATTGCATCACACTTACGCCAAACAACCACATTACCTTGAAATGTCCTAGCATCCCCCCCCCCCGTTAAATTTAAACTCTGTTTGTTGATGATATGAAAACATCTAATTGTTGGTAGATTTCTTCACAGTGAATTTTTGGTTCTTCATCATCTTTGTTTTGGTTTTCGTCAAAGAAAGTATTCAAGTCAAGGGCACTTGTACCCAAGTTTAATAAGAGCTCTTGCCTCATAATTTCTCTCTGAGCATCATAGAGTTCATAATCAAGGAGAAAATGGTCTACTGTTTCTCTCTCACCGCAAGCACAAGAGGGATCATCAACCACACCAACAGAGTGGAGGTAGTCTTTGAGTCTGCAGTAACCACTCTGCAATTGCAATATCACCCTCTGATTTATTGTGCCCTTGAAACTGATTTTCTTCAGTTTGACTACTTGATGGTATTGATGCAAGTTTCTGCCTTTTTCCGATATTTCCCATCTTCGTTGCCACTTCTCCTTGACTGCTTCTCTTGCTGCATGTTGTATTTGTGCCTGTGTTGCATCTTCTATATCTTCTGGCATTTCCTCTGCTTCTTTTGCAGCCTCCTTGGCAAGCCTATCCGCTATCTCATTCCCTCTTATATCTGCATGCCCTGGACTCCACTGAATCTTTACTTCTGTCCCATTCCTTTGTAAATCTGACATAACTTGGATGATAGAGCTTGTTTTCTTGTACTTTTTGTCATCCCAGCCTAACTGTAGAATACCAACTGCACACTGACTGTCACTGAAAATCAAAACTGTATCAATCTTTCGTTTCATCTTTTCTTGTAGGATAAAATCTAGTGTCATCTTGATAGCGGCTAGTTCACCAAGGAGAATGGAAGCCAGCTTAGACACAGGTTGTTTGAGCTCTATCGTTTCATCATTTGGTAGAAATATGCAAGAGCCAGCACCACAGGGACCAGGATTTCCTCTGCAAGAGCCATCAGTGAAAGCCACTACTGTATCTACTCCTATGCCCTCCAGTAGCCTCTCATTGACCACTCTTGACTCTGTTCCCTGTGCGGCAGTTCTTGACTTTGAGGATCCAAGATTACTCCAGTATTCTGGCTTTCTTTTTGATGGTGCCATGTACTCCAAATATGTTGCTTCTGACTCAATAGCATTGAGACTAAGGTCAGTTAACGATTTCATATCATCAACCTGTCGTATCATCAATCCAAATGGAGTTGTTACTTTCTCCCTTGGATTAGACTCCAGTGTTGACTGACATTTTGCGAGAGTTTGCCTTATCTTCTCATCAGCTGACTTAGCCATGATTTTTGTACATGTTCTAACTGAAAGTTCTTCTCTGCGAATGTCAAGAGGTAAAACACCTGCTTGTACCTCTAATGCTTCCAAACTCGCTGTGCTAGGACATCCCAAACACAGTGCTAGACCTTTGCGTTGAATTTTTTCAAGCTGACTGCAATTTGCAAGCTGCCAGACTGGAGCTGCATACTCCATTTGTGGGACAACAATGCTGTTGTATAACTTAACCATATTAGGAGTACTTATTTTTTCAGTTTTACCAACAATCATCAAAGAACCCATCGCTTTTGCTGCTCTTTTTCAACCATATCCAAATGATCATGAAATGTTAACTTCTTATCCAGTATGACACCAAGGACCTTAACCTTATCTGTGTGTTTAAGCAGTTTTCCTTTCATTTTAACTTCTGGGACAGAATGACTGGCATCCCTAGTGAAAAGACAATATTCTGTTTTTGCAGCACTAAGTTTCATTCTCCACTTATAGGTCCAGTCGGAGATATTGCTGAGATCCTGATGCATTGCTGTTGCTAATTCATTTGGGTCATTTCCTGAATTCCAAATGGTGCCATCATCAGCAAATTTAATCTTTTCACTAGTTACACAGCCATAAATGTCACACAGAAAGAGACTGAATAAAAGTGGAGATAGTACACTTCCTTGCGGAAGTCCTACATCTGTTATAAACTGGCTTCCCAGTTGATTCTTTACCAAGCAAGCAGCTGTCCTATCTAACAGAAAGTTCGCAATCCACCTCCAAAATGCTCCATTCACTCCTTTATCATACAGTTTAACAAGAAGTCCATCACGCCAAACTGAATCAAATGCCTTCTCCAAATCAATGAATGCTGCCATAGTGCAATTTCCTTCACCAAAGCCAGATAATATCTCTTGACTCAACCTGAGAAGCGACTGCGTAGTGCTTCTATTGATGCGAAAGCCATCTTGCTCTTTATCAAGAAGCTGATTGTGTTCGACATAAGCATATAGCCTAGAATAGATGATTCTTTCCATGCATTTACCCAGTACGCTTGTCAGACTGATAGATCTATATGAACCAGCTTGGTAGTATGAGTCTTTTCCAGGTTTTTTTTAGAAACTTCACATTAGCACTTTTCCAATTTTTTGGTAGGCATTGGCAATTCCAAGATGCTGTAAACAACATCAATATTGCTTCTTGGAGCACTTATTTGATTTTATCATATTTGTGAAAATTTCGTCTGGTCCGGGAGCTTTGTCTGCCTTTTATCTCTGTATACTGGCTTCAACCTCATCATACGAGATGGGCCTATTTAGGAATGCATCACCATTTTCATTGTGAGACTGTTCCCTGATCATGCTGAGTGTTGTTTCAATTTGCTGCCGGAAGGCTTCATCAAAATTTTCCCCAGAAATATGTGTGCCCCCAAAGAAAGCTTCCTGTAGAATGCTGCATTTCCCATCATGATCAAAAACGGTCTCACCATTTTCTTTGAGTAATGGCAATACATCAATATCATCTTTTGCCCTGTATGATGTCAATCTTTTAAAGGCTTGCCATTTTTCTCTAAGGTAACCAGTTTGGTCAATTCTTTCTCAAATAAAAATCAAAAATGAGTTCCTTTAAGAGCAATGAAAACATTCATAAGAAAGAAGATGGGTCATACTACGTAGTTTCGGCTAATAAAGCCTCATCAGTGACCCTGTAATGATCCGGCAAAGAAAGCCAGAGGAAACATACTGCAATTTTGCGAATTTCGAATAGGCAGTCGATACAAAGACTGATATAAATCAAAATGGGGTCCAAATAATTAAAAACCTGTCTAGAATATGAGTCTAAACCAATAATTTATTTCCGATTTCTCAGAATATTCACGCTGATCTCAAAGGACCAAGTCATATTCACCCATTCTGATTTAGCACTTTCACATTCTTTGTTGTATGCATCTTCACATTCCTTCAAGTATGAGAAATTGACTGGTGTTTTATGCCTTTTAAATGTCTTCTTAGCACTATTTAGCAGATTTTTCTTTTCTTTCTCAAGTTCATTTATTCATGGAGGAATACTCCTTCTATTTTTTGAAGGCACCTTTGCTTTAGGTGTGCATTCATCAACACATTCTCTGAACACGTCTAAGAAAGAGTCGTACATTAGGTCAATATCCGTACATCTGGTTTCTTGAGTCCATTTTCCGAATCTCACTGTAGTTATTTCATTCCACTTTTCCCAATCTGTTTTATTAATTTGATATTTGTCAACAAATTCTAGATGATTTTCCTCTCCTGAAATCTCCATCAGAACTGCTATGTGATCAGAACGTACAGTCTCCTGTATAAGCGTTGAACACTGAATAATAGCCCTGTTCAAGTGTGGCTTAATTAAAAATAAGTCTATCACACTGTCAGAGTTACGGCGTGTTTTCACTCCATCATTAACACAAATGAAATTTTCCATGAACATACATTTTTCTAATAATTCACCTGCACAATTTTCAGTGCTATTGCCCCATAGCTTGCTTTTGGCATTAAAATCACCTGTTATGATAATATTTCTAAATAACAGATTACATTTCATTATTAATGCAGTAAGATGTTTCATTTGAGTAGTTTTAGAGGGAGGAACATAAGCTGTGATCAAGAGAATTTCCTCTTCATTGTCCTGTCTTACTGTTGCACAAATTGATTCAACTTCTTCCATTTCTAGATCTAACCTTCTTGTTACCATGAACTTGTCTGACTGTCTATTCAAAATTGTAACACCACCATGATTATCCTGCTTCCTGGGCTTTGATAGTAATTGCCAGTTGAGCAAGCTGATTTTTTCTGTCTCTGATTCCCAGGTCTCACATAAGCACAAAATATCAAGGTTAAAAGTATCTAATAAAAATCAAAAAAGAGTTCCTTTAAGAGCAATGAAAACATCCATAAGAAAGAAGATGGGTCATACTACGTAGTTTCGGCTAATAAAGCCTCATCAGTGACCCTGTAATGATCCGGCAAAGAAAGCCAGAGGAAACATACTGCAATTTTGCAAATTTCGAATAGGCAGTCGATACAAAGACTGTTATAAATCAAATTGGGATCCAAATAATTAAAAACCTGTCTAGAATATGAGTCTCAACCAATAATTTATTTCTGATTTCTCAGAATATTCACGCTGATCTCAAAGGACCAAAAGTAAAATATAAACTACACTATGGTTGATGTACGGGGAGACGTTTTACAGCCGCCACACGGCACAACACCAGCTGCAGTGAAGGCAAATAAAAATCAAAAAAGAGTTCCTTTAAGAGCAATGAAAACATCCATAAGAAAGAAGATGGGTCATACTACGTAGTTTCGGCTAATAAAGCCTCATCAGTGACCCTAATAAGGCTGTAATGTCTTTTTTAGCGGTTTTAAATGATTGACAATTTAATGATAAGAATTTCATGATAGTTACTTGTGAACAAATTAGAAGAAAATGAAAATGGGTAATAGACAGAAAAAAATATATCTATATAAATATATGAACAAGAAACAGATGAAAACTGATTTAATCTAAAAAAAAAAACCTACAAAATGTGAGTGGAAGCTAATTTTGTGTATAAATCCCTGTATACCTGGCAAGATGAGGATGATGCAATATGAATTACACCACAGTTACAGCACTTGACAGGTTCTACACAGTTGTCACTTTTATGGCAACCACCACACCTTTCACACTTTGTTATGGATCTACAATTAATCTCTATATGCCCAAACTTCTGGCAGTTATACACCTTACCACTCTTCTTTGTCTCTCCCTTTCAATGAAGAGCTGTTTATTATTGAAGAAAGTGTTGAATTTTGAATTAGCAGCTTTCTCTAAATCCTCTGGTATGTCAAATTAAATTTTAGCTATAGGCAATGGTTTGCCAGAACACCTGTGGAAGTATCTTTTTACTGACACTTTACCGAAACCTTTCTGCTGAAGGAACTCTTGGATAGATTTCTCAGACACACGAGGATCAATGTTACGCATAAACCCAGCCTTACTGCTTTTCTTGCCTGTGGGTTTATGTACTGATTCTGAATACTGAATACTTCCCCTGGCCAATTCTCCTCTGCTTCCTCCTTTGATTTTTGATTTTCAAATTGCAATACAATGCCACCTTGTGGCAGCTTGTATGCAAAGTCTACACCAGATATGTTCTTTTCCCTCACCCTCTCTTCAATTGTCTTAGAATTTGTTAATGTTTTGGTATTTTTTATATTATCAATTACCAATATCTTTTGAGGGTTTACAGGTTCTAAACACTTTTCTTCTTTTGGAAATGAAGACTGTTTTGTTTGAATGGCACTACTTCCTGGTAATGAATATTCTTCCCCAACACACTCTTTAATTTCTGTATTAACTACAGACTTGGAAGCAATCAAACCTGAATTTTTCAGAACACAGAATGCACAGGGAAAATAGATCTTGTTTTTAACAATTTTCTCAGCACTTTCTACATCCAAACAAGCACATTCCAAATGCCACCACAATTTTCGGATATCACACTGAATCCAGGGCCTTTCCTTGAATCGTACAATTGGACACTCATTTTTTTCACAAGCAGCACACGTAGTTTGTTTATTTGTTGACTGTGGGTTAGAAGAAACTACAGAAATTTCTCTGGATGCACTGATTTTCTGTTCTTCTGCCCTATCTCTGTCACTTTTTTATTAGCTTTATTTTTTTTCTGCCAAACGCTTACTTTTTCTCATTTTTGATTAAAAAATAGAAAAAGAAAAGATCAAACATTTATGTTTTGATTCTAGATTAAAAAGTACAGAACTGAATTCAAATTTAGATAAATATCTTACTTTTTCAATATGCTACTATAATGTTTACATTCCTTGACAACGGTAACTAAGCAGATAAAATAGCATTTACTCACCAACCATCACTTGAAAAATAACAGAAATAAAATTATACTTCTCTTAAATCCACTAAGAAACTGTTTCCCGACACACACACTTCTTCACATACAGATTTGACCTTCACACAGTTGAAATTGTAAACAACACAAGGCAGCTGATCTTCACTTCAGGTTGGCGTCTTTGCTCTAATCCACTTTCTCTTGAATTTTCTCCTCTCACACACAAGAATGACACAAAATAAATGTTCCTTCACTAAATCTCAATTAACACTCTCTCTGTAACCACTGGCTCATGTAATTTCTTCTCAGAAAGCGCAAATTTAATTTATTTTCCCTCTTAGCTTTGAAAAACACAACTGGATTCTCTGCCTCGTTTTGACAGGGCTTGAGATGTCATTTCATCTCAATGTCGGATAAAAGTCCCACAAAATTGGAAGCAACGTCTCCAAAATGACCTTTACAGTGTTGACGGGGACGTTAAACCTCAAATCAAACAAAAAAAAATAATGGACTCCTGATCTTGGTGTTGAAAAGGGGGGTGCGAAGTACATATACAGAGAAGACCCGTCTCATTGTTGATTGCGCTTTTCGGTTTGTCAGTATACCCATTGATCAGTCAGTGTCGAATTCAACTCTGTTACACGGTTAAATTCAACAGTTTTCCACAAACATGATCAAACAAGACAACCGGTCATGTTGCATATGATACTGCAAATTCAGTGTTCATGTCGACACGGTCAAATAATTCTAGTTTATGAGTTTATAACTGAACGGTTGAATAAAAAGGTTTCATTGCATGTTCCTTTCCAAACTAGTGCAATGCAATCACAACTAAGTCACTTTTGTTTGTTTTATTTGAGGTTTAACGTCCCCATCAACAATGTATAGGTCATTTTGGAGACGTTGCTTCCAATTTTGTGGGACATTTACCCGACATTGAGACGAAATGAAATCTCAAGCCCTGCCGCTGATATGGCACTTTGTGTCATATCTTTACGTGTCTTATTTCTGCTCTAACATATACATTGTGGATACTCGTTAGAACCGCCTCGGGGTATACATTATCTGCTCTCTTTTTTGCTCAAAAACATAGATTGTGGGTACTCGTTAGAACCGCCTCATAGAGGCGGTTCTGACGAACACCAACAATCTATGTTGAAAGCAGAAATAAGGAAGATATTAAATCTTTACCTAATATTTGCACCCGCCCATCGGGGCTTGGAAAAACAAATTGGGCTGCACGATGCTTCAAAGCAGAGCTGATACCGATCGCACATGAGTACTGGTAATCCGCTTGAAACGTCTAATCCTGCCCAGGAAAATTGCTGCGAGTCGGCCCGTCCATGCTTATAAACCCTATTTGTTTCATTGGGCGGCTGGGATTGAGATGAAATTTCATCTCAATGTCGGGTAAAAGTCCCACAAAATTGGAAGCAACGTCTCCAAAATGACCTAAATTGTGTTGACGGGGACGTTAAAGCTCAAATCAAACAAAAAAAAACTTATTACATGTACTTGCCATTTCTGACACCATGTTGGACGCCAATATTTCACATAGACATGTTTTCCTAATGTGAGCCGTCACGCTCCGAAATATGTGTTTGGAAAATAATGACACAGCAAAAACTCTAATCACCCTGCGCATCTGCATTGTCCTATCAATGTACGCTGTGCGCATTATGACCAAAAGTTTTTTTTTATGTTTTTTTTTTTTTTTTTTTTTAATTGTTTATATTTTTTATTTATTTATTATTGTTTTTTTTTGCAACAAAATTTCATTTCAGGATACAACGTATTGTATCAGCGTATATTTAACTTCGCATTGACGGTACTGTAAGATTTGCCTTTTTTCTCTTATTCAAAAACACTTATACAAGGACAAATAATTCAGAAGAAGAAGAAGAAATAGGAGGAGTTAGAGGATGAGAAGAAGAAGAAGAAGAAGAAGAAGAAGAAGAAGAAGAAGAAGAAGAAGAAGAAGAAGAGGAAGGAAAAGAATCCATCCAGTGAATTCTCTTTTTTAGCTCACCTGAGCACGAAGTGCTCATGGTGAGCTATTGTGATCGGTCAATGTCCATCGTCCGTCGTGCGTCGTGCGTCGTGCATCGTGCGTCGTGCGTCGTGTGTAGTGCGGCGTCAACAATTTGCTTTAAATGCTAACTCCTCCTAAATCCTTGAGCCAAATTAAATGAACCTTCATAGGAATATTGCTGAGGTGACCCTCTACAAAAATAGCTAAAATTGTTTCGCTCCGCTTAACAAGATGGCCGCCATAGCTAAAAATAGAAAAATCTTTAAACGACAACTTCTCCTGTACCTTAAGGCCAATTTCATTCAAACTTTATGGGAATGTTGCTTAGGTGACCCTCTACCAAAATAGCTAAAACGTTTCCGCTTCGGTGAACAAAATGGCCGCCAGAGCTAAAAATAGAAAATTCTTTAAACGACAACTCCTCCTGTACCCTTTGGCCAAATTTATTCAAACTTCATAGGAATGTTGCTTAGGTGACCCTCTACTAAAATAGCTAAAACGGTATTGCTCTGATGAGCAAAATGGCCGCCATAGCTAAAAATAGAAAAACATCGTAAATTTGCTTCAAACACAAACTCCTCCTCAACCCGTGGGCCAATTTGATTCAAACTTAACAGGAATGTTGCCCAAATGAGTCCCTACCAAAATAGCTAAAATCGTTATGCTTTGACAAACAAGATGGCCACCAGAGCTAAAAATAGAAAAAAATCTTTAAACGACAATTCCTTCTGTAATTTGGGCCAATTTTATTCAAACTTCATAGGAATGTTGCTTAGGTGACCATCTACCAAAATAGCTGAAAAGTTTCTGCTCTGATGAGCAAATTGGCCGCCACAGCTAAAAATAGAAAAACATCGTAAATTTGCTTCAAACACGAACTCCTCCTTAACCCTTGGGCCAATTTGATTCAAACTTCACAGGAATGTTATGTAGGTGATTCCCTAAAGAAATATCTAAAATCATTCCGCTCTGACTAACAAGATGGCCGCCAGAGGTAAAAATAGACAAAATCTTCAAACGACTACTCCTCCTTTACCCTTGTGCCAATTTCATTCAAACTTCATAGGAATGTTGCTTAGATGACCCACTACCAAAATGGCTAAAACGTTTTTGCTCTGATGAGCAAAATGGCCGCCATAGCTAAAAACAGAAAACTTTGTAAATTTACGTCAAAACGCAACTCCTCCTCAACCCTTGGGCCAATTTGATTCAAACTTCACAGGAAATGTGGTGACTCCCTACCAAAATAGCTAAAATCGTTCAATGCGGCGAACAAGATGGCCGCCAGAGCTAAAAATAGAAAACATCTTCAAACGACAACTCCTCCTTACCCCTTGGGTCAATATGATTCAAACTTCACAGGACTATTATGTGGTTGACTCCCTACCAAAATAGCTAAAATTGCTCCGCTCTGACTAACAACATGGCCTCCAGAGCTAAAAATAGAAAAATTCTTCAAACGACAATTCCTCCTTACCCCTTGGGTTAATTTGATTTAAACTTCACAGGAATATTATGTCGGTGACCCTCTACCATATTAGCTAAAATGATCCCGCTCCGATGAACAAAATGGCCACCAGAGCTAAAAATAGAAAAATTCTTCAAACGACAATTCCTCCTTACCCCTTGGGCCAATTTGATTCAACCTTCACAGGAATATTATGTCGTTGACCCTCTACCATAATAGCTAAAATGATCCCGCTCCGATGACCAAAATGGCCACCAGAGCTAAAAATAGAAAAACATTGTAAATTTGCTTCAAACTTCACAGGAATGTTGCCCAGGTGACTCCCTACCAAAATAGTTAAAATCATTCCACTCTGATAAACAAGATGGCCACCAGGGCTAAAAATAGAAAAAATCTTCAAACGACAACTCCTCCTGTACCCTTTGGCCAATTACATTTAAACTTCATAGGAATGTTGCTTAGATGACTCTCTACCAAAATAGCTAAAATGGTCTCGCTCCGATGAACAATATGGCCGCCAGGGCTAAAAATATAAAAACATTGTAAATTTGCTTCAAATGTGAACTCTTCCTAAACCCTTGGGTCAATTTACTTTTTTCTAATATTTGTATTTATTCATTTAGTTATCATTTCGAAAAACTACCACCTGGAGGGCAAATGATGTCTGGACAACGTCGAGTCAACATCAATGTAGCGCCGAGGCATTACATCGATGTGGATTCAACGTTGTATACGCGTTTGGTGGGGAGAGGCCAAGAAAATTAGATTCCAGTTCTCCGCTTCTTGTTTCGTTCAGTACCACCTAGTGGGCAAGTGATGTCTAGGTCACGTCGCATCAGTGTCGATACTGCGCCATGACGTTGTATGGACGTTTATTCGATGTTGTATGGCCACTTTGTGAGAAGCTGATAAGAAAATTATCATTCATAGTTGTAATTCTTTAGTGTTATCTCACAGCACCACTCAGCGGGCGGATGATCTCTTGACAACGTCGCATCGTCGTCGATGTAGCGTCATGACGCTGCATCGACGTTGTTTCGACGTCGTATACGTTGTATACGTGCTCTGCTGGGAGTAGATAAGGAAATATGTATTTACCTTTTTTCTCTCTTCTTCGTACAATACTACCCAGCGATCAAGAGATGCCAGGGCAGCGTCGCATGGGCGTCGATGTGGCGTAATGGCGCTGCACCGACGTTGATGTGACGCTGCATACGTGTTTTGTGTGCCCGCTGGACAGGTGTCCGATCTGCATTGCCAAAATGTATTTTGTTAGCATCAATGCGACTGATGGGGTATCATAGCCATAACAGAAACGCTATTTCTGTTTAATATCTTCACTGAGTCATATCAGTGTGGTAATCTTACAACCATAGACAAGTCAGCACCATCTATGTCTTACCTCTGATGACAGAACTTCTGTCAGATAATTCAGATAATTATGACGTCACGTACCTCATAATTCAGCAGAAAAAAGGTTAAAATTGCCTCTCTCGGCATTAGCTCTGCCGTTGAATATGTAAGTAGTATCATATTCTAACCATTCTGATTTTCTGAAGTGTCATAAAATGTTGTATATATCGGTAATCTCTGATACATAATATGTATGTCAGCGATGTTAAATCATTCCTTGCTGTCTATGTCATTCAGTCTGTCACAAATGTCATAGCAATAATTCAAACATCATAAACCAGTTACGTCAGTCTCGGTTGCATGACATGTATGTCAATGATGTCGAATTATAACCTTGTTAGAAACGCGGTCATAGAATAACTGATATTTCTGCTATGTTAACTGTGTAAATAATATGCCTGTTATAAAATGACCATGTCTGTAAATACTATGTTAAGGGGCCGGAGTATTTGGGATTCTTACCATGCCTTCTCTTTGTGAACAGCGTCATATATGGTTCAATTCATGTGCCTCGCCGTTGGTGTTGGGGACGTCCTGACACCGCTGTATCGTTCAACGATGCAGCGAGGTCAGTGCAGCCCTGTCGAGATTGCGATGAAGCATCTGAGCCCTAATTTCTACCAAGTGTCGTCCGGGATGCCCGACTTGTTTGTGTCTTAACCAGGTATGACAGAGGCGTGGATCAGCATGCATATTCGCTCAGTCTGTATGGCGCCTCTGTCACTTCTTTTTCGCACTAGTACGACGCTCTTATGATAAGCATAACAACAACAAAAATACCTTTCTTATAGTATTTCCAGGAGTTACATGTATTGATCCATCTGAATAGTGGAAAATTATATCCGTATTTGTAACACACTGACACACTTGTACTCCAGTCATGAATGAACCTGGCTCACGACACCCACGTGCCAAGGAGTCGCACGAGCGATTTTTAAACCACATGACATTAGGGTCGTTACGCGGTACAACGATACTTATTGCCTTCAGTGCGGACATTTGGCATATGCCTATGATTCGCGATCTAGTGAAATAAATCGCCAGATGCATAATTGGATCCTTCAAGTTTTCGCCCCGACGGCGGAGGCACTGGCCGTACTGCGCGCATGCGCAGTCGCACATTGGCCCTCGCCGTTAGCGTATGGCATAAGTGTCGTTGTCACGCGTTCCGGCGCTTGCAACCGGTGATTAAGTCTACATTAAGATACAATGACATTAGGTCATGTCAGCGACTGTCATAATATTACACAACTGCAAGTCCATGTCAGCAAAATGTAAACCTGTGAAAGTTAAGTATTGTCGGGGGAATGTCTGCTACAGTCGGTTTATGAAGCCGGTTTATAAAAATTGTCATACATGTATCAGGTAATGTCAGTGATTCCTATGCCACATTACTTTCATACCAGTAAGTTACCTGACATAAAATAACCATGTAAAATAACACGACATTTATGTGAATTGTCACGCAAACAATTTGTTTTGTAATGCACTGCTCATGCCAGTGCCACAAATGTTTCAGGCTCATAATTTAGATGTCAGTATCATGTATGCACATTACGACTCGTAAATTTATTTGTATGTCAGGACAATATTATGTCTGAGATAGGATAGATAGGCTTATGTAACAGACATGGAAACAAAATTTCCTTCATGATCATGGTAAAATAGTCATTGTAAGAGAACTATATCCTTTGCAACAATGTAGTAATGTGTGTTGGCACTTTGTCTTCAACGATACTTCCTTGTTGGTTTTGTTTCTGATATTTACAGCCATGCCAGTAATAAGTTTGTCATATGCATGTGAAGCTATTGAAGCCACCTGCTTCTTACAGAATAGCCATTTCAGCTTTTATCTCATCGCATAATAGTCATAATTATAGTATTGTAAGTTATTAATGCAACGGTGGAAGTTTCGCTAAAGAAAGCTAGTAATATACACGTTACTTGTCAGTAAAATGCCAGCCACACAGCAGCCATTAAATTAACACCATCTTGAACAAAATATATGTTCAATTTGACTCAGTAAAACAAGAGAGAATTCTAGGATTCCAGACACTTATATGCATCCAACAATTTGTAATCACCAAAAATGTTCATTTTAGTCCCCTTCCTCTGCTAGTATCATTATGTTTTTGATTATGTATATGTTCCTTTATGTTTGTCCATCATGTAAACTAATCAACGTCGTCTCAGCGCTCCACGGGGGAAACCATGTACATGTTTCAATTATCCTAGGAAATGTTATAAATCAACGCAACCTATCGTTCCAAAGAAACTATTTCGTGCCCTAATTGATTGCATAACATGATTGAAATTCAAATTTACAGGATACGGATAGGGTTGCATTATTGTCGCCAAGCTAAGGCTAAAGGTCTAGAGTATCTTAACTATTTTGATCTTCTTGTCATCATAGCAATGCTACTAATAGGGGGCATAGAGAAAAACCCCGGACCATTAGATGAGTCTTTGAATTCATCGACCTCTGAACCTACTTTTCGAGAAATTACCCTCAACAGCAAATTTTCTATTGTTCACTATAATATTCAGAGCCTAACTAACAAAGTAGACGTTATAGAGTCTGAATTACGAAATTTTGATGCTATTTGCCTCACGGAAACATGGTTAGATAACAGAGTACCTAATGAAACAATAAAAATAAATGGATTTAGCTTATATCGTCGTGATCGCATGGTAGATAACCATGGAGGCATTTGTGTATATGTGCGTGATTCTATTTTTTCCCGTAGAAGACCTGACCTTGAACTTCCGCAAATTGAATGTGTATGGGTTGAAATTTGTATTCATAACAGGAAAGAGTTGTTGGGTACGTTTTATAGACCTCCTAATTCAAATAACGCAATCTACACATGCATTGAGGACTCATTCGGGCTGGCATTTGATACTAATATTTCAAATGTAACAATAACAGGAGATTTTAATTTTGATGTATCAAAACAAACGTCCCATAGGAAAATTAATGATTTATGCCAGCATTTTAACTTGGACCAAATTATAACTGAAACCACGCACTATACAGAGAACTCCGAATCAATTATTGACCTATTTATGGTGTCAAACAAGAACAGGGTTGTTCTGAGTGGCGTTGGTGAGCCCTTTCTTGATCAAAACATAAGGTATCACTGTCCTATATATTGTGCATATAATTTTAACAAAATCACATCCCCAACTTACACAAGACAAATTTATATATATCATAGAGGCGATTACCAAACACTTACCCGCAAACTAAATGAAACCAACTGGAATTCACTGAAGGACGACGATGTAGATATCTATGCTAAAAATGTAACCGATGTGATCTTGAATCTTGTAAACAAACATATTCCAAATAAAACGATACATATTCGCAAATCCGATCCACCATGGCTGACTAATGATATAAAGAAACTTATGAGAAAACGTAAACGCCTATATGATAAGTACAAAAGAACAAAACAAGAGCAAGATTTTAATAAATACAAACAAGTCAGAAACCAGGTAACTTCTTTTATTCGAAGAGCTAAAGACGATGAACTCAACAAATTAAAGAATAAACTTAAAGATCCCAATATAAATCAAAAAGATTGGTGGAAAACATTAAAAAATTTCATTAAACCAGAACAACAATCTTCTATACCTCCACTGAAAGCCGATAACATTATTATTTGTGACGACAAAGAAAAAGCCGACCTACTTAACGATTTTTTTACACAACAAACAATTTTGGATGAAGTTAACGCGTCCTTACCACAAGCAACAAATACAACACACAACAAACTCGAGTCTATTATTATTACAAGAGAAGATGTGAAATCTATACTCTCGTCACTACCCACAGGCAAGGCGTCAGGCCCTGACCTTATTGGTAATAAAATTCTCAAGGATCTTGCCGAGCCTCTAACATCCCCTCTAAAAGATCTTTATAACTTCTGTCTTGAGAAGGGTAGATTTCCAGCTATGTGGAAACAAGCCAACGTTACTCCTATTTACAAAAAAGACGATCCTTCCGAAGTGTCCAACTATAGACCAATATCTCTCCTTAGTACTATTGGAAAAGTTCTTGAAAAAATCGTTCACAAATATATTTTTAACTTTTTTCGAGAAAATGCCATAATAACGCCATTACAGTCTGGCTTTGTACCGGGTGATTCTACTGTAAACCAGCTAACTGATATGTACAATACTTTCTGTCAAGCTCTAGACGAAGGCAAAGAAGTAAGAGCAATATTTTGCGATATTAGTAAAGCCTTCGATAGAGTTTGGCATAAAGGCCTTCTGTATAAACTTTCTTCTGTTGGCATTTCTGGACAGCTCCTCCAATGGTTTTCAGACTATTTAGAAAACAGAAAACAACGTGTTGTCTTACCTGGAACAGCTTCGAGCTGGACTTCAATAAAGGCTGGCGTCCCTCAAGGTTCTATTCTCGGTCCTCTCCTTTTTCTAATTTATATTAACGATATTGTCGAGGATATTCACTCTTCTATCAGACTCTTTGCTGATGATACAAACCTTTATATTATTGTTGATGATCCTGTTGATGCCGCTGATAAACTAAATACTGATCTCTCTAAAATTAACGAGCGGGCTAAACAGTGGCTCGTCAAGTTCAATCCATCTAAGTCGGAGTCAATGGTATTTTCCAGAAAAAGGTACAAGCCTAACCATCCTCGAGTCTTTATGAATGAAACCCAGATAAATGACGTAACATCTCATAAACACCTCGGTGTTGTATTTTCCAGTGATTGTACATGGCATGAACACTTAGAGTATATAAAAACTAAAGCATGGAGCCGTATAAATATCATGAGAAAACTAAAATTTAAACTCGATAGGCACTCGCTTCAAACAATATACTTTTCTTTTATTAGACCATTACTTGAATATGCGGACGTCGTTTGGGATAACTGTACTTTGTATGAAGTTAACGATTTAGAGAAAATACAAAACGAAGCTGCTCGCATCGTCACCGGTGCAACAAAACTAGTCTCTATAGAAAGTCTTCATAATGAAACCAAATGGGAATCATTAGCATCACGTAGGAAGAAGCACAAACTACAACTGTTTTATAAAATGCAAAACGGCTTGACTCCTGACTATCTTTCTTCACTGGTACCCGCCCCAGTAGGTAACAATTCTACTTACAACTTACGTAACGCACGAGACCTAAGTACTGTACAAGCACATTCTCAACTCTATTATAAATCCTTCCTTCCATCAGTTGTACGAGACTGGAATGGACTGTCTGAAGAAATAAGAAATTCGCCAAGCCATGTCTCCTTCAAAAGACAACTTGATCTTAACCTGGCTTCTTTGCCGAGGTACTTCTGTAACGGCAAGAGGACAGGTCAGATTTATCACGCTCGTCTGAGAATGAGATGCAGTTCTCTCAATCAACATCTATTTTCAAAAAACATTATTGAAAGCCCACTTTGCGTCTGCGGAGCTGTCGAAACTACTCAACATTTTCTATTTTCCTGCACACGATACACACATCTACGACAAGACCTCTACACTGAAATACAACCAATATGTCAGCCGTCTCTTGACGTACTTCTGTTTGGAAACCACGAATTATCGGATTCTAATAACAAGCAGATATTCTTAGCCGTTCAAGAATTCATAATCAAAACTAAACGATTCGTAGTAAACTTATAAGCTCCTGTAGATAATATAATCCTATTATAAATAACCATATCTACTTATAGTATCATTAATATTTTCCTTTACGGCAGGATTCGTGCTATACTAGACCTCTAGCTTAACTTGGCCAGACAAGCTAAATGTGTAACATAAGATGTCACACTATCTACATTCATCTATTGTATTTTACATTCCATGTCCCCCGTGGAGCCAATCCAGCTAGACGCTAGGAATAAGTATCTAGAAATGAGTTTAACAAGAATATCCATAATAATATCATAGGTCATTTTCACTTGTTCTGTATTATCACAAGTCACAACGCTACTATTGTACATTGATTTTTGTAAAAATGGGAGACAGAGTTCCATAAGTCTTTCGACTTTCTTCTGAATCCCATTGTATAATATTGTCTTTGTTGATTTATCTGTATGTATGTATATCATGTATTATACAAATAAATAAACGTTTAAACTAAAATAGCTAAAATCGTTCAACGCGGCGAATAAGATGGCCGCCAGAGCTAAAAATAGAAAAAATCTTCAAACGACAACTCCTCCTTACCCCTTGGGTCAATTTTATTCAAACTTCACAGGAATATTATGTCGTTGACTCCCTACCAAAATAGCTAAAATTGTTCCGCTCTGACTAAAAAGATGGCCGCCAGAGCTAAAAATAGAAAAATTCTTCCTCCTTATCCCTTTGGCCAATTTGATTCAAACTCCACAGGAATATTATCACGTTGACCCTCTACCATATTAGCTAAAATGATCCTGCTCTGATGAACAAAATGGCCACCAGAGCTAAAAATAGAAAAACATTGTAAATTTGCTTCAAACTTCACAGGAATGTTGCCCAGGTGACTCCCTACCAAAAAGAGTTAAAATCATTCCACTCTGATAAACAAGATGGCCACCAGGGCTAAAAATAGAAAAAAATCTTCAAACTACCGCACTGGGGCCGACCAGTTAAATACATGGGCTTGCATAGGGAAATCCTATAAAAATCTTCTTCTATGAAACCGTAGGGCCCAGGTCTTTGATATTCGGTATGAAGCTTCATCTAGTGGACCTCTACCAAGATTATTCAAATTGTAGCCCCGGGGCCAAAAATGCCCCTGCCACAGGACCCACTGGTTTTACATAGGCTTATATAGGGAAAACCTTAAAAAAATCTTCTTGTCTGATATCAGAAGGCCCAGGTCTTTGATATGTGGTATGAAGCTTCACCTAGTGAACCTCTACTAAGATTGTTCAAATTATAGCCCTGGGGCTAAATATACCCCAGCGCCGGGGTCTACCAAGATTTTTCAAATCATAGAGTTGGGGCCAAAAATTGCCCCACCCTGGGACACCCATGTACATATCTTAACTCAGGTGAGCGAATTAGGATCATCATGGTCCTCTTGTTTTTTTTTTTTTTGTTTTTTTTTTTTGTTTTTTTTTTTTTAGCTAAATTCTAGATTTAGATACGCACCCAACTGAGGTAATGGCCAAGTATAAGTAGATAGGTAAAACGAAGAAGAAAAAGAAGAAGAGGAATATGGTACAGGTCTGAGAGTTTAGCTATTTTTAAAGACAGTCCATAAAAATAAAGACAAACTTTAAATTTATGGACTCACGTGTCTCTAGAAAGCAATGAAAATCGTAAGAATTTTCAAAAATTCAAAAATCGCAGAATGTGTATTATATAAACTTTTCCGTTACATGATGAATTGTATACACAGAAAGTTTTGTCTCAAACTGTTGTCTACTTTTCGAGTTGGCGTGCACGCCTATAGGTATCGTGCGCGTGCATTTCACCAGCCCATCTCTCTCAGCGTATCCGTCCCAAAATTACGAGATCTCGCGAATTGAAAACTGGCGAGAAACGCTTACATTTTTGGCCGGATTTTTTTCTCTTTCCGTAAATGTTCAAGATCTTTCTAAATTCCAAGAACTATAACGTATCCTTTTTAACAAATAAATGCGTTTTAAAAAATAAAAGTTCATTTTCCCGGCGTTTGTTCGAAAAATGCGTGACCGGTTCTAAATCATTGATCGACGTTATTCAGGCGCTTATCAGAATTAATTAGGCATAAACGTTAAAGATTCCACAAAAATGAGAATCAGTCTTTTGTTTACCTTCCGTCTGCGCGTTACAGTTTTTGGCCTGTCGACAACAATTGTTTTGACAGTTCATTTGGAGATTTTGCCGCTTTGTATGCTTATATTCTGATACTTTGATAGAAAGACATTGAAAGGCTAGTTTGTACAGCCGGGGAAGTATTTGTAAAAAGCTGTTTCTGTCAAAAATTCTATATTTCTGCGACTATGCTGTATTCTTCACAGATTTGGGTGCATTTGATTTTGTAAAACACACACACTGGTATTTCCTAATCCTGATTCAGACCATACATCATGACAAATTGCCTGGCAAGTTCATATGGTGTTAGATATCTATCTATCTATCTATCTATCTATCTATCTATCTATCTATCTATCTATCTATCTATCTATCTATCTATCTATCTATCTATCTATCTATCCAAACGACAGTGCACTTTTTGCCATTCTATCTATCTATCTGCTGATACTGCGTCGGTCACATTTGACCATTACCGCAGGTGTATATTACATACACTCCAGGTTTTGCAGGATGAAAGCCTACACAGTAATCATGTAATTACGGTAGGGATCTTTAACCTGCACAGGGGATGGTTCTCCCTGCAAAGTTAACATCCCGATCCGAAGGACGGTGCACTTTTTGACATCATCCCTGCAAATGATGCCAATGGAGCGTGTTCGGACACCGAAATTTTATCGCAGCTGCCGGGGATCGAACCCGGGACCTCTAGCATCAGAGGCAAGTGCACTTACCACTGAGCTATCACGTTCACCCGGCAGATAATGCAAATGGAGCGTGTTTGAATCCGGAAATAATCACTGCCACCATGAATCAAACCGGGGCCTCTAGAGCCAGAGGCAAGTGCACTACCTCTGATCTATCTATCCTGTGATCGGTCACTTTTGACCATTACTCGCAGGTGTACATTTAGCACACACAAGGTTTGTAGGATGAAAGCCTACACAGTTATCCGAACGACGGTGCACTTTTTGCCATTCACCCAGCAGATGATGCCAATGGAGCGTGTTCGTATCCAGAAATAATCACTGCCACCAGGAATAAAACCGGGGCCTCTAGCGTCAGAGGCAAGTGCACTAACGACTGATCTATCTATCTATCTATCTATCTATCTATCTATCTATCTATCTATCTATCTATCTATCTATCTATCTATCTATCTATCTATCTATCTATCATTTGCACTGAGGAGTTCTGTACCTCACAACATGACATTATTTAAAGATCCCGACCATAGACTTACATCCAATAGATAGATAGATAGATAGATAGATAGATAGATAGATAGATAGATAGATAGATAGATAGATAGATAGATAGATAGATAGATAGATAGATAGATACCTAACACCATATGAACTTGCCATCGGAATTCGATCAACAGTGATGGCCCTGATCAGATCTGCATTCTGCTACATCTGAATTGGGATTGCATGCACTGTTTGCCCATTTGATATTCTTTTTGGGGACATTCTGTACAGAAAGGGGCTAACATGACAGGTCGACTTAAACACTGTTAAACTGATGATGTTAGGCAAACTGCCTGAGTGGTTGGATATACATTGTATATTCTAAATAGTGTTCAATGCATCGTTAGACTATAAACAAATTGAAACGGGCCTCCGTGGCCTAGTGGATAAGAGCGCTGACTCTTAGTCATTAGGTCTCTCACCGCCGTAGGTTCAAGCCTCGCTCGGGCCACGTGTGAGACGCCAAGTTCTGCAACGGAAGGTCAGGTGGTTTTTCTCCGGGTACTCCGGTTTTCGCCCACCTCTGATTAACGATCAGCTCGATATGAGTGAAATAATCTTGAAAAGGCCGTAAAACCCAAACCAAAAAAAAAAATAACATAATCAGCCAGATTCATTCAAATTTCATGTCACAGCTAGGATACAGGATATAAGTATGGAGCACACTAGCTGATATAGGGTAAGTCTTTAGAAATCTTCTCTGAAACTGCAAAGCCCAGGTCTTTCATATTTGGTTTGAAGCTTCAAATTGTCAACCTCTACCAAGATTGTTTAAATTATAGCCCTGAGGCCAAAAATGCCCCCGCTCTGGGGCCCTTGGGTTTTACATAGAATATATGGAAAATCTTGAAAAATCTTCTTCTCTAAAACACAAGGCCTAGGTCTTTGATATTTGGTTTGAAGCTGCATCTAGTGGACTTCTACCAATATTGTTCAAATTATAGACCTGAGACCAAAAATGCCCCCGCCTCGGGACCCTTTGGTTTTACATAGACTTATATAGGGAAAAGCTTTAAAAATCTTCTTCTGTGAAACCAGAAGACGTAAGTCTTTGATATTTGGTTTGAAATTTCATCTAGTGGACCTCTACCAAGATTGTTGGCCAAAAATGCCCCTACCCCGAGACCCTTTGGTTTTACATAGACTTTTCTAGGAAAATCTTTAAAAATCTTCTTCTCTGAAACTGCAAGGCCCATGTCTTTGATATTGGGTATGGAGCTTCATCTACTGGACCTCTTCCAAGATTGTTCAAATTATAGCCCTCGGGGTACAAATGCCCCCCCCCCCCCCCCGGGCCCTATGGTTTTACATAGATTTATATACTAGAGATACCGTATTCGCCCTAATTACCGCACATGCTCCTATAAGCGCAAACCAAAACTATTTTTGAAAAGGAAATGCATAAGCAGACACTTTACAGTAACCTCTCCTTCAAGCTCTCAAGCAAATCTATAAAAAATACCATTATTTTACCTTCAACAGTGAAGGTAATGCTTAAGTATCCTTTTCCATCCCATTAAATATCAGTATGCATCATATCGGAAGCTATTTTTTCGTATCAACTGTGCGCTAATTAGGTAGATTTCTCTCCATGATTTTTTGACACGATTTGGAAAAAACTAAGGGCACGGTGCGGTAATTAGAGCGAATACTGTAATCTTTGAAAATCTTCTTCTCTGAAACAGCAAGGTCCAGGTCTTTGATATTTGGTGTGAAGCTTCATCTAGTGGACCTCTATCAAGATTGTTTAAATTATAGCCCTGAGGCCAAAAATGCCCCCGCCCCGGGGCCATTTGGTTTTACATAGGCCTATTTAGGGGCTCACTTGTTACTCTTTGGATCAGGTGAGCGATCCAGGGCCATGATTGGCCCTCTTTGTTTTGAATTGTACTGTGTTGGTGGTGGGGGTGGGGGCGGGGGTATATTAGTAACTTTAAGCCGAGCATTAAATAAGAGTTATAACTATAATACAGAGATTAAGATTCCCATGAGTTATCAACCAATCTCTTTAGTTGCTTCAGAATGTTGTTCAATCACTATCCACTTTATTAATTTTTGTACAAATGATTTTGTAGAGAATTTTAAATTGAAAATCCCTGACCATAGTGTTGATTGATTGTTGATTGATTGTTGAAATTGACATAGTAATAACCATGCCCGTGACTAGGCAGTGCCTGATTTCATATTATAAAACGTCTACGGAAGATATTCTTGTTTAGGTTTTCTCCCTTCATGTACTTTACAACAAGTGTGCCACGCATCAGGTGACATATTTCATTGTTTATAGTGTAAGGGAGAAAGCCTGAACTACATAGAATCAATTATCTAAGTTCTTGAATTGTTAATCAACAAGACAACATGCCCCATGGGCCAGTTCAGATAAGCTTCGTTAGCCTTGTGTTATTCGTTAAGTCTTCGTTAAGCCTTCGTTAGCTAAAACTTGATTTCAAAGTACCCATCGTTAATAACGAACACTTAACACATTTTCGTTAATGCGACAGAATTTAACGACGACTCTAGGGTCGTCGTAAGGCATTCGTTAAGTAGGAATTTCCGAGTATCTATCTGGGAAGAAAATGGTTAGCTCAGATAGATATTTGGAAAGTCTATGACATTGCGAGTATGATGATAAATAAATAAAATAAAATAAAAGAATAAATAAAAATAAATAAATAAATGATTGTAACAATAAATTTCTATTATTCTTATCATCACTCAATCTGATAATTCTAATTAAACAGAAGAAGACGGAACAAAATATAAACTGGATTTATTATCAGTTAAGGTCAAGGTCAAATATCGAAACTATTGATTATTTCGTTCCCAGGGTCTTTCATTTTTGGTAAAATCACGGTCAAATATTGATATTCAACGTTTTGGGAGTGATGATTTTCTCAGGGTGTGATAGATGGCGACATGAGCTCGAGCATCGATAATCACTGTTCCTAGTTTCGGCCAATTCGGCCTCATCATTGACCCCAGATTTTCCCAGATATCGCAGTGAAGGACTGGAAAATGCAGTCCACTATCATGAATGACAAGGAGACTTTCTACGACCGCCAAAGGCGTTTACTAAAATTGCTCGAGTTCGAACTATTTCTTTCTTTTTTTTTTTTTTTTTTTTTTAGGTTCAACGTCCCCGCCAATTCTGTCGGACTGTTACCCGACATTAAGATGAGATGACATCGCAAGCCCTGTCGTCCAATTAAACCAATAGGGTTTATAAGCATGGCCGGTCCGACCCACCCAGCTTTACCTGGGCAGGCTTAGCTCCTCCAAGCCGTTAACCACAGTACTCGTGTGTGGCCTGATTCAACTCTGCGTGAAAGCATCATGCAGCCCATCTACTTCTTCAAGCCCCGAAGGGCGGGCGCGGGAGTTCGAATTATAATCAACATATAGTCTATGTTATTCCATTTTCGCAGAAATCGCTCTTTTTCTTGCGAGACAACGGCGTCGACGCCAGGCCATATTACGTCCCTTGTGCGACCGGCTTAATCCTTTTGATTACATGCAATTAGAGGAGTTGCTCAAGCAGTACAGATTTAATGGTATCTTTGAATTATGCTGGCTTCTCCATAATGGCTTAAACTATCCTTTTCGATGGAATAATGCATTACCTTGAGATACTTCGCATCAGGGAGCTTCTTGTCTGTGAGTGAGTGTTTGAGTTTTACGTCCCACCAACAGCTAAGGTCATACGGAGACGGGACCTCGGTTTAAAGACTCATCCGAAAGTCTGGAGAAGCCCGGGATCGATCCTGCAACCTCTGGTTTACAAGGCGAGTAGCGTAACGACTACATCACGGAGGCTTATAATTCTTGTCTGTGTTAGCTGACAGGTAACTTCATGCCGTTTCGTATCACCTGGCAAGGTGGGCATCATTGTTTATACACTTTCCAACTACGTTAAATGCCATAGGGGATATTCAACAAGGATTCTACACTATTGCTAATTTTTCGAGAGTGTAAGGTGCTGTTTATGGGACTTTTATTCCAATAAAAGCTCCAAGCAAAGCTGACCACCTGTATGTGACACGTAAAGGGTACCACACCATAAATACCGGCCCCGATAGCTAAGTTGGTAGAGTGTCCGCTCCGGGGAACGGGAGCTCACGGGTTCGATCCCTGGCTGCGACATACCAAAGTCGTTAAGAATGGTACTAGCTGCTCCTCGCTTGACACTCAGATTTACGGGGTAGAGCTAGGACTGGTCGACCCAGTGTCAGGATAATGTGACTGGGTGTGTTATCATGTAATGTGTCTGGGACATGATACTTCAGTGAGGCAGCACTATAAAAGTGAGCATTGAGCTCCCTGTCGCAACCAGACACCGTCGTGATATGACTGAAAATTTGTTGAAAGCGACGTTAAACCCGAATTCACACACACACGCACACACACCACACCATAAACGTCCAGGGCATATGTGACGCAAATTATAACTTCCCGAACTTAGTGGTGAGATGGCCTGGAAGCACGCACGATGCGTATATTTTGATGAACAGTCGTGACATCTTCGAGACGGATCAAATACAGAATGCATGGCTATTGGGTGTTGGGTGACAGTGCATACCCTTTGAAGCCATGGCTTCTTACACCTGTATCTGATAAAAAAAAAAAAACATCTGAATGTCGCTACAGTGTTTCTCATAAAAGGACACGTTGCGTCATTGAACGAACGTGTGAAATTTGGAAATGAGGTTCCTGTGCCTTCACAAAACTGGCGGATGTTTGACCTTTTCCTCTAATCGTAACGTGAATATTATCGTATCAACGGGAACGTGAATAGTATCGTTTCAACGGGAATACTGCACAACCAATGTATGCGGAGAAACATACCTTTGCTATATGATGATGATGGAGGTGATGATGACGATCATCATCATGCTGACGATGCAGATGGTGACCATGAAAATGATGAGTGGAATGACGATGATGTAAATCTGCATGAAGGACGTCGACAAGAGATTATCTAATCAACACCGTTTTTCGCAGAGATAGATCTGTGGCGGATGTGAGTTCTGCCCCTAAAATTAGTTGAATTCCAGAAGTTTTATTTGATTTGATGTTTAATGTCCCCGTCAACACTTTAAAGGTCATTTTGGAGACGTTGCTTCCACTTTTGTAGAATTTTACCCGACATTGAGATGAAGTGACATTTAAAGCCCTGCTGCCAATAAAACTAATAGGGTTTATATTCATTGACTTGTTGAAACTGACCACGAACTGCTTAGAGGTTCTAATACTGCCCAGGAAAAGAAGTGCGAGTCGGACCGTCCATGCATATGAACCGTATTGGTTGTATGGGCGACAGGGCATGATAGGTCATTTCATCTCTGTGTCAGGTAAAAGTCCCATACAAGGGGAAGCAACGTCTCCAAAAAGATCTTTACAGTGTTGACGGGTACTTTAAACCTCAAATCAAACATGCAGAGCTGAGCCAATATTGATACAAAATTCACGTATCAACCAAATACATATAGAATTACATGACCAATTCAAGTATTTCTGGGTACATTATATGCAAACAAGCTTAAGAAGCAATTTACATGCGATAAAACAGCAAATTATCGTCGTCTAGACTCTTTTCTGCCACTTTTGCTGAAACAGTGGGACCTTTTCAGTTTCTTTCGGCTTTGTTTACCGCTGATCGCTGGCGTGTTTTCTTTCTACACGTTTTCTACACAGACGCGGTGTTTTTGTTACTTTAACTAACGAAACTTCGGTAAGGACTAGCTAACGAAGGACTAACGACTTTATATTTGAAATGACATTTCGTCATCGTTACGTCTTCGTTATCTCTTCGTTAATATCTTCGTTAAGCCATCGTTAAATATAACTAACGAATATTTTATTTGAACTAATCCAATCAGTTTTCAGCTACGCGCAGATTATCATGTAATTAAGAAGGTTGCGTAACACATGTACTGCGATTTTCGAATTTTTGAAAATGCTTACGATTTGCATTGCTTTCTAGAGACACGTGAGTCCATAAATTTAAAGGCTGTCTTTATTTTTATGGACAGTCTTTAGAAATAACTAATCTCTCAGACCTGATTATGTCAATATTCATCAACGTTTACATTCGGTTCGGTAAATTGACCGGCTCGATATGACCTAAATAGTGTTGACTGAACCGTTCAACGCCCAAACAAACTAACAATTTAACTTTCTCACCCTTCCACTGATTCAAGAAGGACAGCTGTCAGGTTGTGACGAAAGAATGCGCAACATACATGTTAAACGCCTAGCGATAACCCATCATGGCTTAAATAGTGCTGACGGTGCCGTTAAACTACAAGCCAAATAAAAATCAAACCACTTAAAGTTCACCACAGCCTCATTACAACACGGTTCGTAAAAACACGGTTTTGGATACAACACGGTTTCAAGAGGGATTCCTAAAATGCACAGATTATATAGAAAAATGACCATAAATGGTCATTTTTCTATATAATCTGTACATTTTTGGTTTTGATATAACACGGTTGTTTAACTTACACGGTTTGTGTTTGGACCCCATTAATTATAAAGAGGTTGTGGTGCACTGGTGGGTCGATTGTCTCTGATTTGTTTGTTTGTTTGATTTTAGCCTTAACGTCCCCGTCAACACGGTAAAAGTCATTTTGGAGACGTTGCTTCCAATTTTGTGGACTTTTACCCGACATTGAGATGAAATGACATCTCAAGCCCTGCCATCCAATGAAACAAATAGGGTAAATAAGCCTGGACGGGCCGACGCGCACCGCTTTGCCTGGGCAGGCTTAGCTCATCTTAGTGGTTTACCAGTATACTCCTGTGCGGGACGGTTTCAGCTCTGCGTGGAAGCATCGCATCATGCAGCCCATCTATTTCTTCAAGCCCTGATGGGCGGAGTCTCAGTGTAGGCTTAATCGGGACTTAGAGTGTTTCGTTTAACCCTTAATTCCCGTACTGTAAGCAAACAGGGTAGACAACATGTATGATCGGACGGTGCAGAACATAAGGCTTCTGATCTGGGTCAGCACGGTTTGCAAAGCCCAACCCACGATTCCAGTCCAGGTTCTGAAGATAACCATCCTGCACAACACTCTTATTACGAAAACACGCCTATACAAATACATGGTAAATCTATACCACCGAAAATATGTAGAAGCCTCCGTGGTGTAGTGGTTACGCTACTCGCCTTGTAAACCAAGGGTCGCAGGATCGATCCCGGGCTTCTCCAGACTTTCGGATGAGTCTTTAAACCGAGGTCCCGTCTCCGTATGACCTTAGCGGTTGGTGGGACGTAAAACTCAAACACTCACTCACTCACCGAAAATATGAGCATTTTAAGTTAAAAGATTGTGATATTTTTCTTATTTCTGCTCAAAATATAGATTGTGGGTACTCGTTAGAACCGCCTCATTGAGGCGGTTTTAACGAGTACCCACAATCTATATTTTAGAGCAGAAATAAGAAAAATAAGAAAAAATACCCCTGTAAACCCCAGTTTTACTATATATATGAAAGTGGGGTTCAATGGGGCCATAATTATATAGGCGTGTTTTCGTGACGTGACTTCGCAGCAATAAGAAAAACGTGGCTGTTTTCTATATATAAGTAACCATTTCCTGGATTATCTCCAACTCAGTGATAGTCACGTGAACTTTAGCATTGAAACGCTACGTACGTGCGTACCTGCGCGCGCGTGTGCGTGCGTGCGTGCGTGTGTGTGTGCGTGTGTGTGTGTGTGTTTTACTCTTATTTCACTTATTTCGAGCCGATCGTTAATTGGAGGTGGGCAAAAATGCCACCTGACCTCCCGTTTAGAACTTGGCGTCCCACATGTTCATGTAGCCCGAACGAGGTGCGAACCGCAGCGGTGAGAGAGTTGGCGCTCTTATCCACTAGGCCACGGAGGCCAATTTACTGTGCTTTATAAAAATTATAAATTTAGATCGATTGAAAAATAATCGACCAAAACAAAACGAACAAACAAACAAAAAAAAAAAAAAAAAAAAAACATTTTGAAAGCACGTGAAAGAATTGGCTTTATGACTTGGTCAACTGATAAATAATCGACCAAAAACAAACAAACAAAAACTTGTTGAATGTACTTGTTAGAATCGAGTACCCACAGCATATGTTTCTATGTAGATAATAGAACAAATATCCGAAGATATCCTCTTCACTCTTAATCTGGGACCCCCATTACGCAAACACGCCTATACAAATACATTGCCACCTTTATCGCCGAAAAAATGAAAATTTTAAGATGAAAAATTGTGATATTTTTTCTTATTTCTGCTCAAAATATAGATTGTGGGTACTCGTTAGAACCGCCTCATTGAGGCGGTTCTAACGAGTACCCACAATCTATATTTTAGAGCAGAAATAAGAAAAATAAGTTTTACCCCTGCAAACCCCAGTTTGACTATATAAAAGTGGGGTTCGAGGGGGTCAAAATTATATAGGCGAGTTTTCGGGTTTTCGGCGTGGCCGGGTATGCTATCATTTTGCACAAGCCATCTTAAAAGTGCATCAGTCAGTTGTAATGCATACAATCTCATGCATTCTCATAACCCTTTACATAGGACAGTCACGATTCTGAATGTTTTTATTCAGCAAACGTGTAAAATATTTCAATAAGGATATCGGGTGTCTGTATACTCATCGGCCTAGTTAGAATTAAAAGCTATATACCCGTATGTAGAGCAACTAAAAATAACAAATCTTTTATGAAATTCGATTTTTTCGTGTCACGATTTATGTCACAAGACCTTGTGAATAAGTATTCTACTGTGGAAAATATGCTACGGAAGAATACCGGGTGGAATGCATTTAAGAAATGAATTTTTTTCTGCTGTTCATTAAAGTATGAACGCAATGGGTCGCGTGCAAAGTAAATGAACCCCGAGGGGTTTCATGCAAACTTTGCTAGCGGCCCGCTGTCGTTCATACTTTCATGAAAAGCAGAAAATTTCAGATTTTTTTTTATATATAAATGCTTTGCTCCTCGTCACTGACTGGGCGAAAAATAATGTTAGGACAAACTTTTAAGGCTGAAAAACATTTACACCTGTTTTTCTACAAAGAGCGGAATAGCGTTGACGTCACCAACGCCCATAGAGAACCACGGATTAGACTGACGTTACTTGACGTCACTGAAAATCATGTGACTCGATGCGTTCATGAAAGTATGAACTACATTGTGTTCTATAGGTTTACATTAGCCGTTACACTGGAAATGTAAATATTTAGCAGTAACCAGACGCTCAGTCGGTACACACGTGCAGTATCTTGCGGCACTGGGGCGTCCAGCTGCTGATATCGGCTTACAGTTGCACAATTTTTTTTTTATTGCAGCAGTGGTATGGGGTAGAGGGGTGGGCCAAATAATATTTCTTCTGTTCAGTTTCCTCTTTCTCTCCTGTTTCTAACTTTCATCTCCTCTACAATCTTCCTTCATCCCTCTCTCTGGGAGACAACACATATTGATTCGCTCCTGCCCATCGGGGCTTCAAGAAATATTTGGGCTGCATGATGCTTCCACGCAGAGCTGAAACCGACAGCACACGATTAGTGGTAGGCAAAGTAGTGCAGAACGCGGCGTCTGATCAGGGCCTCCACTGTTAGCTAAAAGTTCAGCCATTTTCCGAATAAATTTTGATGAAAACACAACCTGACACCCCGAAATTTTGAAACGGACTCCTGCTGTATATAAGGTGGAAGATTCCATTTGGTACAAAAAGGGTTAAGTGCTGTACATATAAAGGACTTATCAAGGTAATGATATTCACCTTATTTGCATTATCTGCTGGTTCCTAGTCTGAAGTTTATCAGTGTTGGAAAAACAGGTAACCAGACCCCCCTGACCTTAAAAGGTCAGGGGGGTCTGGTTACCTGTTTTTCCAAGATTGATAATGTGCAAGCTGGGAGCCAGCAAATAATGCAAATATGGTGAATTGAAAGTGTACATCCTACTGGATGTACAGTATCCAACAGAGTGACCTTTATTCAGTTTTTTTTTTCTGTTCATTTAAAACTCAGGCGTTCGTTCAAAGACGCTCAGTGCTGTTTCGTCTCTGTAAGAATCAACAAAACATGGAAATCATAAAGAAAAGGCCACTGTTTTGGGTAGTGCTACTTCTTGGGGGTTTGGCTTTCGTTTTTCATATGGTTGGATTTATAACCCCTGGATGGATTGTTGTTCGAGTAAAACCCGCCCCTATCGACTTTGTGGTCCGTCCTGGTCAACTATCTGGCGATCACTTGGATGAGGTTATTGATGTTGACAGACCTCATAAACCGACAGGAAAAACGCATCATCCGACGCACAAACCGCATCACCCGACTGACAGACCCCAACATCCGACAGATAGGCCACATCATCCGACTAGAAAGCCGCATCATCCAACCCACAGGCCGCATCACCCGACAGATAGACCGCATCCAGGTCCTCACCCAGGACCACATCCAGGACCACACCCAGGACCACATCCTGGACCCGGACCACACCCAGGGCCACATCCAGGACCTCACCATAATTTTACTCGGCCACCACACCATAACGGATCGCATCCAACTGGTCATCCACACCATAATTTCACCAGACCTCCACACCATAATGGTTCGCACCCTACAGGTCATCCACATCCAACTGGAAGCCCGAGGCCACATCCAGGACCGGGGCCACACCCAGGACCGGGACCACATCCAGGACCGGGACCACACCCAGGACCGGGACCACACCCAGGGCCACATCCAGGACCACATCACAACGGATCTCATTCAACAACACACCGTCATCGTACGACAACAAACACTCCTCCTCCGATGTATGGCAGAGAAAAACGTGAGGTATTCGATGTCGAAATAGAGCGTCCAAGATGTGGTCATGTTCTGGAAACCTTTGTAAGTGCAGTTTCATTTCTTATTTGTTAGTTTAACTGCAAATTATTTCTTCGAATGCACCTTGATAATCAGTCCGTGAAATGAACAACCTCTAAACCCCACTTTACATAAAGAAAACTGGGGTTTACAGGGTAATACGTTATTTTTTCTTATTTCTGTTCCAAGACATATGTTGTGGGTACTCGTAAGAACCGCCTCGCAGAGGCGGTTCTAACGAGCCCCCACAACCTATGTTTTGAGTATAAATGAGGAAAATATCTAAAATCTTCATCGACCATTTGTGAAATCTGAAAGACTGCTCTATGTAACAGAGATGTGTTATCGTTTGTTTGTTTGATTTGAAGTCCCCGTCAACACAGTATAGGTCATTTTGGAGACGTTGCTTCCGATTTTGTTGGACTCTTAACCCGACGTTGAGATGAAATGAGATCTCAAGCCCTGTCGCCCAATGAAACCAATAGGGTTTATAAGCATAGGCGGACCGACTCGCACCACTTTGCCTGGGCCGGATTAAAGCTTCTTAGCGGTTTACCAGTACTCATGTGTAGTCGGTTTCAGCCCTGCGTAGAAACATCATGCATGCAACCCAATCTATTTCTCAAAGCCCCAATGGGCGGGGGCCATCATTACACGGAAATGTTAACATGTTGTATAGTGCAACTCTTTTGGCTCGAACTTCGATATCTCGTTTACCATGGTTGAGTCGAAATCTTTCTCGAGTCTCTTGGAAATTCTTCCGAGAATCCCAGGTAACACATATTAACCCTTTTTGTATGCTAGTGGACTCTTCCATTGCTATATGTTAGACAAGTCCACTTGTCATATAAGGAATGTCAGGCCTATTTTTTCGTTTTTATTCTATTTTAGACGGATAATTCTGTTAGCAAATAGTGCAGGCCTTGGTCAAACGCCGCGTTCTGCAGCGGTTCTGCGGCGTCTGATCTGGACCTACACTGTTTGCAAAGGTACCCCTTTAGGGGTTTCCCACATACAATGGGTTAAGGTAATTTTCGAGCGTTTTTTTTTTTTTTTTTTTTTTTTAATTAAAAGTATAAGAATCTTGCATGGGTGCGAGGGATGGATAGAAAAATCCTTCCGAAGGTCACAGTCCGGCAGCACGAGACTTGCCGAGTGATGCCGGACTGTGTTTCCGAGGGACGGATTTTCTATCCACCCCTCAAACCCATGGTAGATTTTTTTCTTGCATAACTTTCATTTCTGAGCGTGGATTTTTAATAATGCAGTCACTTTGGTTGTCGCCGTCCACCATATTGTGACGACAATGTTGTGATTTTAGTGACGTCACTAACGTGCTTGACATCAACCTTAACGACGGCGCATCTGAGCTCGTATTTAACCACGTGAGACAATTCTCCGTCCCTTGGTAAGAACACCTGGGTAAGAACAGAATATCTATTCCAGGCTAAAACTACAGGTTTCCTTATCTGGTGTGCAAGAAAACACACTCGTGCGCTGAAATGGCGTTGATCTTATCTCTAGAACAAACAATTTTCAGAAGAAACTGTTTGATATTTTTCTTATCAATGGACTTAACGAAAACCCGCCTATACAAATACAGTGTAAAATTTACCGCCGAAAAAAAATTAAGATTAAAAATTGCGATATTTTCTTATTTCTGCTCAAAACATAGATTGTGGGCACTTGTTAGAACCGCCTCATCGAGGCGGTCCTAACGAGTACCCACAACCTATGTTTTAGAGCAGAAATAAGAAGTATAAGGTTTACCCCTTTAAACCCCAGTTTTACTATATAAAAGTGGGGTTCAAGGGGGTCAAAACAATACAGGAATGTTTTCGTGATGCAAATGCAGACTGCGTGTGCTCGTTAGAACCGTTTGTCTGGCTTCATTTCATGGATTTGTAAACCTCATGTTTCTATTTTTTTTATTTTTTTTTTTTTTTTGTTTCTTGAAAAGTTATGTTCTGTGCACTTATTAGAATTATAATGGAAATTGTGTTGGGATATTTTTGGCGATTGTCTCAGAAATAAAGGCCATCGTGTTGTGTAATAGTGTTATCTGAAATCATGGAATTGGCCTGGCTAACAGTGCAGAACGCGGCGTCTGATCAGGGCCTTCGCTATTTGCTTACAGTTCAGGAATTAAAGGATCAGACGCCGCAAAACGCGGGGTCCCATCAGGGTCAACACTTTTTGCTTAACATCACGTGAACAAGTCCGTGAAATAAAGACCCCCCTAAACCCCAGTTTATATAGAGAAAACTGGAGTTTAAGGGGGTAAACCTTATTTTTTTTTTATTTTTACTCCAAAACATAGGTTGTGGGTACTCGTTAGAACCGCCTCAATGAGGCGGTTCTAACGAGCACCCACAACCTATGTTTGTAGTATTTATAAGAAAAATATCGCATATTTTTATCAGAAAAGTAGCCATTTTGGAGATGTGAAAAAAATGGACTATGGCGCACGGGCGTGTTATCGTAATGAGTCCAGGACTACAGTGAAACATCGATAACTCGAATACGGATATAGAGGATAGGGCCTATTTGATTTTTTCAGGGTAAGATCGAATTTTATTTCATCGAATGAACACCAAAACTGTTATTTTCACGAGTGGCGTAGCCACGAGTGAAAATAGCAGTTTTGGTGTTCATGAGTGAAATAAAATTTGATCTTGCACTGAAAAAAATTTTTCAGTGTAAGATCGAATTTTATTTCATCGAATGAACACCAAAACTGTTATTTTCACGAGTGGCGTAGCCACGAGTGAAAATAGCAGTTTTGGTGTTCATGAGTGAAATAAAATTTGATCTTGCACTGAAAAAATCAAATTTTCTGTTTCTTACATGCTTCAAAAGGCATTATTTAGCGTCTTTAATGGTGTCGCTCACATTCGGAGAAAATTATCTTTGTTCCTGTTCGTTTCGCGTCAATTTAGTGGTGTCCATTGTGTTTAGTGGGTATACTATTGGGTTTGCACCTACTTTCAGTTTGCACCTGAGAAATGGCCTGGGATGGTATTATTATGAATGATTAATGAAATAATTGAGAGAGTAGTTTTCCAAAGAAGTTGCTGGCAAGTCTAACGTCGCGCGACAAAAGACGTGACGTCAGCGTCATAAATGACGTCAGTAACGTCCCCGTCACACTTGAACGGGCTATGCGTCAATTAGAACACATTTCAGTATTGTTCTGTTATCTGACAAAGATAAAATTGAAATTAGAGTTAGATTTGAAGAAAAAAGTAGTCCCAAACAGTGAAAAATAAAAAAATCGTATTTTCACTGTTTGAAACAGTGAAAATATCGATTTATATTTCACTGATAAATCTCTATTATTCATTGAAAAGCATGTAAGAAAATTCGTTTACCATGGCTAATTCGAACCCACTCTTGGGTCCCTTGATAATTGTTCCTATAGCGCCTTGTTCAAATTATTTAGGTTTGTTTCATTTTAACTTTAAAATTTATGTTGTTTGTACTCATTAGAATCGCCTCATTGAGGCGATTCTAATGAGTACACACAGCATTTACAGTCAAACCTGTCTTACTGGCCACCTCTGTTAAGCAAGCAACCTGTCTTAAACAAGCGGGCATTTTGTTCCCCGAAAAAGGCATAAGCACTAAAATTCACTTGTATTAAGCAAGCACCTGTCTTAAGCAAGCACATTTTCATTATCCCTTGCTTGCTTAACACAGGTTGGACTGTATTTATTTAAAAATAAAAGCGATAATATATCCTTAGGTCAACCGTATTATGTCTATGCCTAGCAGGATCAGTAACCCTAAAAAACTCGAACTTCCCATATTTCGAACAAAATTTAATGGCCTCGAAGGTGTTTGAGTTATCGAAGTTCTACTGTATTTTCCCAAGCCTAAACTCAGAGACAATCGACCCATCAGTACTCTAAGTACGGGCCTCCGTGGCCTAGTGGTTAAGAGCGCTGACTCTTGATCATTAAGTCTCTCACCGCTGTGGTTCGAGCTTCGCCCGGGTCACGTGTGAGACGCCAATTTCTGCAACGGAAGGTCAGGTGGTTTTTCTCCGGGTACTCCGGTTTTCGCCCACCTCTGACTAACGATCGGCTCGATATGAGTGAAATAATCTTGAAAAGGGCTGTAAAACCAAAACAAAAAAAAAAAAAAGTACTCTTAGTGCTTTGATTTCTTCTTATTGCAGGTTTCACTGACATCTGACAGTAAGCTTTCATTCGGTCTGTGGTTCTCGCTCATGTGCACTAAGCCCGAGCATGACGAGAATTCATCTGAGAGCGAGGCTGATGACGAAGATGACGACATTATTGTCGACGACAGGCACAAGAAACATCACAGGAAACATCATTGTGAGAAAATGGCGTCGGAATGCTTCTTTGAGACTTATGAAGCATTAGCCCCGATGTCGCAACTAGATGGAAAGGGCCGAAATGACAAGCACGGTATGTAACCATGACTACTGTCCCAAAATTGAACTTTTCACAGTAAGTACAATGTCATGTACATATAGAAAACTATGGGTTGAAGCACTATATCCCCAAATCCATTACGAAAACACGTCTATACAGATACAGTGTAACCTTTATGGCCGAAAAAATGAAAATTTTAAGATGAAAAAAATGTGATATTTTTCTTATTTTTGCTCAAAACACATGTATAGATGAGGCGGTTCTAACGAGTACCCACAATCTATATTTTAGAGCAGAAATAAGAAAAATAAGTTTTACCCCTGCAAACCCCAGTTTTACTGTATAAAAGTGGGTTTCGAGGGGGTCAAAATTATATAGGCGTGTTTTCTTGATGATACACCTTTAAATTCCGCTGTAATGTCACAACTCTTACAACAATTCAAATAAGAATCTATACTCATTTTAAAATGTAGAAATAATGCATTCTCAGTTTTATACATAGACAAGGCACCGAAGTTGCTGCATTTTCAGCTCCAGTGAACGCGAAATCAAGTGAAGAACTAGCGATTATTATATTTTTTTTCATGTTCACATAAGCAGACATCACGTCAACCTTTCCGAACAATGAGCGCTCCTGTAAACCCCACTTTTTGTATTATAGGGATTAACACTGATGTATATTACTCTTCATGCAATGCATTTCTGCTCCAAAACATAGATTGTAGGTACTCGTTAGAACCATTGTAGTTTTTATTGATTTATTTTAGTTCGATGGGTTAACAGCTTTAAGCTTATTTGAATTGCTCTAGAACACTCATTTCGGGTTTTAGAACCATTTTAAACCTTGACCTGCTGAGCCCGGATATGTCTGTCTTATCTTTCAAACAATGAAGATCCAGATCAGATGAAGAAGCCATCTGATCAGGATCTTCATTGTTTGTCATTCAGCTCATGAATTTGTTGCAATAATTTGCATCAAGTAATCTGATTGGATGATAATCAATAGTGGGTGTGGCATATATAAATATTCAGCATGTGAAGGGTTAATGAGGTATCAGCTGGGTGGGGCGGCTCTGTTTCTTTCCCTTTGGTGTCTCTGATGGGAGCTGTGGGTTAATTGTATCGATTCCTGATCATTGCCTCCACTTCTATTTAATAGCGGAATTTAACTGTTTTTATTTATTCACAGATCTGGGTAGAAAAATGACAGAGCACCGTATTGAGGGAACTATCGGTGTAGTAGCATGTCTTGTGGGCCTAATTCTTGGCGCCCTCGCCTTCAAAAGCGGAAATGGCAGAAAGGTTTTGGGCATCATCGCTGTGGTTTCCATGCTAATATCATGTAAGTTTGTGTTTATTTACTTTAAATTTAAGATGAAACAAACAAACCTGTAGAAATTTTACCAACTCGTGGACACATGTGAGACGCCAAGTTCTGCAACGGGTCCTCCGGTTTTCGCCCACCTCTGATTAACGATTAACTACATGTATATGAAGAGAGTGCTATATAAATATGGTGTTTGTGTGTTTTGAGTTTTACGCATCACCAACAGCGAAAGGTCATACTTAGACGGGACCTCGGTTTAAAGACTCATCCGAAAGTCAGGAGAGCCCGGGATCGAACCCACGGCCCCGCTGGTACACGAGGCGAGTAGCATAACCTGTACACCATAGAGGCTTGGTGAAATAATGTTAATAACAATAATAGGAGAGATAGAAGCCTCCTTGGTGTAGTGGTTATGCTACTCGCCTTGTAAGACAGGGATCGCAGGATCGATCCCGGGCTTCTACAGACTTTCGGACGAGTCTTGAAACCGAGGTCCCGTCTCCGTATGACCTTAGCTGTTGATGAGACGTAAAACTCAAACTCACTCACTATAATATAGTCTTTCAAAACGCAGTGAGACGTGACTGCACTTTAAATTTTGGACTAGAACTACCGCTGTCTCGAATAAAATTTCATGGTCCCAAAGGGCTTCGAGCCATCGAAGTTCGACTGTATTCTCTGTTTATACATTTTCAGGTATCTTGATGGCATTACCACTCTACCGTTTCGGGAGCCACAATATACACATAAGGCACGATGAACTACTTTCAACTCGTCTTCCACATTCAATTCTCTGCTCAGCCATTGGATGGTTACTTTGCCTCATTACTGCAATGGTGATCTCCGCCGGATTACTGCGCAAGAAAACGAAGGGCGGCTGGTATAAGTTCAGCAACGAGCTTGACAACCAGAGTATCAAAGAAAAGCAGGCGGGTCTTGGTGATGTAAAGGAACCCCTTCCCGAAAATAGCACATTGGATGTCGCCAACTTTGATTATGTGAAGATAAAGGAGTAGCCTTGATCAAGCAGTTTATGACACGTGATTAGCTCTTGTCTATAGATCTGAGACACTCAACTACGGTCAGATGATATAAAACATTCCATGCTCAACTTAAATGAGCCCGAATTTCGTCCTGGTCAGAAATATCAAAATAACAGAAAATGCTTATTTCGGGCTCCAGAATGTTTTTGTCCTGTTCAAAAAATTAAAATCCTGACGCTTGTTGTTGACATATCAATACATGTAATCCTGAACAGGCAGTACGAAAACATGCCTAAATTCATTGTAAATCTTACAGCCGAAAAGAAAAACAAATCTTTTCAGATGAATCAATTGTGATATTTTTCTTATTTCTGCTCAAAAGATAGATTGTGGGTACTCGTTAGAACCGCCTCGGCGAGGCGGTTCTAGCGAGTACTCACAATCTATGTTTTAGAGCAGAAATAGAAAAAAAAATAAAGTTTACCCCTGTAAACACCAGTTTTAGTATATAAATGCGGGCGTCTAAGGTGGCCAGAATTATATACTAATAGGCGTGTTTTCGTGATGCCAATTGAGTAGATTGTAAATAAAAAAGTTTTGTAAGTTAGGCCCAGATGTGCATTGCTTTGGCGCCAAAAAAATAAATATTATATTTCAACCAAAAAAGTACTAATCGTTATTTAAGATCAAGATCCGAAGACGTGTGTGCATTTTACGATAACTCACCCGTACGACATAGTGCATTTTTCTCATCTCCAAAATGCCTACTTTTATTTTGTAAATCCTTGATATTTTTCTAATAAATGCTCATAACATAGGTTGTATGTGCTCGTTAGAACCGCCTCATTGAGGCGGTTCTAACGAGTACCCACAACCTATGTCTTGGAGCAGAAATAAGAAAAATAATTAATACCCTCGTAAACCCCAGTTTTCTCTAAATAAAGTGGGGTTTAGGGATTCTCCATTTCACGGACGTGTTCACGTGATGATTTTACACTAGCAAGAGATTTTTTTGTCCGAAAACCTTTTGTCAATATGTACTCAAAAATCTGAGACTACGGCAAACTATTCATACCAAGCTTAATGCAAGCATTACCCTACTGGCCTCGGTAGCTCAGTCGAATGCGCGTCTGACTGATGATCAGGAGGACACGGGTTTGACAACATTCTTTCCTGGAGATTGATCATGAAATCTTTTCTACGGCCATTCTCTCCCTTCCGCTGATTCAAGAGGGGCAGTTGTCAGTTTCTGGCAAAAGAATTTGCATTGCACCGGTTAACCGCCTACGTATAAGCTTGCTCAGGAAAAGTGTGAATAGGTAAACTAACCGGCTCAAAAATGGCCTAAATAGTGTTGACTGGACCGTTAAACTTCAATACAAACAAACAAACAAAAGCAAGCATAATCCAGACTAATGTTGTTTTCTTTGCTTATATTTTGTTTATATTTTGCTTACATTTTGCTTATATTTTGCTTATACTAGCCTGCTTATACTTTTGTGTAGCGAATCTCGTCGGCAACTAGCTCATCCAAAATTCAAACCATACCGTAAATACGCCTATATAATTTTGACCCTCTTTAACCAAACTTTATATAGTAAACTGGGATTTACAGGGCTATTCATTTTTCTTATTTCTACTCAAAATCATAGATTGTGGGTACTCGTTAGAACCGCCTCATCGAGGCGGTTCTAACGAACACCAACACTACATGTATGTTCTGATTAGATATATGAAAACTATAAGAATTTTTTTGGTAGTAAAATTTCAATATAACTGAATAGGCGTGTTTTCGTAATGAGCTGAATTCAAACATTATCTTGAGTGTTGTCGTTTTCTTTGCTTATTTTTGTGTAGGCCTACACATCTCCACGGCAACTGGACTCTCATCCAAAATTCAAACATTAAACCAAATATACCCGACCATGGGACACTGGCAAGTGTGAAAACACAGATCAGACGCCACATGACGCGGCGTCTGATCAGATGTTTCACTGTTAGCTTAAAGTTCGGATTGATTTCGAATGAAATTATGTAATTGTGCTGATTTTCGCGCATACGTATATTCGCGATGTTTCCAGTTTCGCACATGTTACAAAAATGTAACGCCTTACTCTAGTCGCTGTAATTCACAAACTTATTATATTCGCGCGAGTTAATGTTCGCATTTTATTTTCTGTTGGTGCGAAATTCGCGAACATTATATAAACGAACACGCCTATAAAATAGTTGTCCCCTTGAATTCCATTTTTATAATTGAAAAGGGGGATGCACCTTATTGTCTTATTTCTTCTCTTAAATAAGAAAAAAAGATCTGCTAGAAAATATAGGTTGTGAGCACTCCTAAGAGCCTCTTCGAGGCGGTTCTGCACAAAAATATATTTTGAGCAGATATACATGTATGAAAAATATCATATCTTTTTTGGTGGTAAAAATTTCAATGTACTTGAAAAGGCGTGCTTTAGTAATGCTAAGTTCCAATGGTTTTCAGGCTATTGGAGTCTGTACTATACATGTATAATATCTTAACGCTCTGCATGCTGGATATTTCTTCGCAGCAGACGACATTTTGAAACATTTTTTTTTCTAATTTTCCCTGAAAACAGGATTTGACGTCTCATGCAAATTGTCTCCTTTGGAGACAGTTTTCATGAATTGTCAAGTCCTGTTTTCTGAAAAACAAAAACTTAGAAAATATATCAACGATTTGTCGTCTGCTGCGTTAGCCTAGCTCGTACATGTTAAATGTGATGGAACCGACACTGCTGGCGGTGTCCTGTTACAAGTTCAGACCACTTAAGTTTTACTTGTATGTATTTTTTTGCTTTTCTTTTCTTTTCTTTGTTACTTGATATTGCTGTTTAAACTTTATATTCTACATGTATTTGTGTACTTTTTCACTTCCAACAAAACATCAAGTTTACAGAAGTCATCGTGGTCTTTTCATATAGACTTTATGAAACAAGCCTTCTGTGAGTTTCATACATTTCATGTGGAATGACGACGAGTTTGAGATTCTTTTTATCACATGATCATTGTTCTGGGTATTTTATAATTTCAAATTTGTTAATAGCTTGGTTTATCACATAACGTCCCTCGTATTAACTATTTAGTGTATAACGCCATTTATCATATAACGTCGCGTCTGAGAGTGTAATAACGCCATGTAATAAATTCGATAATCCACTAGTGGATTAAATATGAAAATTATCTAGATACGCCCCGTAACGTTACATGTATGACGTTCTTAACGACGTCGCGTTTACTAATGACGGAATGTTGAATTTTTTGTAAAACAATCGTGAATAAAATGCGTTTTAAATGTCATATGATAAATAGAATCTTGCATTCGTGCTCATGTATGATCGGATTTATTAAACAAGTTGAGGAAAAGAGATAAAATGCGAGGATTCTTCCTCATAAATTCAAGCCGAGCATTTTTATCTCTTTTCCTCAACTCGTTTAATAAATTCAATAATACATGAACACATGAGGAAGAAGCCTCGCATTTTATCTCTTTTTCCTCAACTCGTTTAATAAATTCAATAATACATGATCCTCTATGTCATAAATCCTCAATGGGCAAAGCCAAGCTACATGTAATTAGAAGCAATCCTGTTCATACTTCAATGACGCGATGTCAGTGACGTCGAAATAAGCAATGGTTCTCTTCAATGATTGAGCCGGGGCACAGCATTTCCTGCAATTTACATGTGCGCTCAGCGAATAAACAGATCAGCCTGCACATCCATATAGTCTGACCAGATACTTCTCCTGCTGCGTGAAGGAGCTTTGAGTCTTTAACTATCCTTAGAACGCACAACGAAGACTCTGATCAGACTGCGCGGATGCGCAGTCTGATCTGAGTCTTCGTTGGGCACACCTGTCTTATTGTAGGTTTTGTCGTGCGCTGGCTCAATAATGATTGGAAGATTACGACGTGATGACGCCAACGTCCGCTGTCATTATCTATTTACAGTTTGTATCTACATTCATACACTGAGTCAGTCATACTATGCCACTATCTCATTTAGGTGGCGCACTACATTTAGAATTTAGCAAGCAAAAAATCACTGCGCGAGTTATTAAAACTCTTAACAACTGCTTACAGAGGTGGGGCTGGAGCCAAGCGATGGTCTCCCCATTCACCGGCAATGTGGAATGGGGATACCACCGAACGGCTACGGTGTAGTGCCAGAATGGATTCGTTCCCTGGGACCCCACCAGCTGACGACCCCCGACACGGGGAAACTGGAAACAACTTACAGAGGTATACTAAAACGCATTCCTCTGAGTCGGAGTCCCAATCTGTACCATGACGGCTTTGAACTCCTCTGCAGTTTTGGCAGTGAAGACTTTTCCACTGAGGAATAGTTCTAGGGGGAAAAGAATTCTTAAGGGCATCACTATAGGCCCGGTGCCTGCGATATTGACTGCTGTTTAATTTTGATGCCCTTGTTTGAGTTGAACCAGTCATTAAGGTCAAGTGTTGATCTTTATTAAAGGTATTTATTCTTGTAATAGTAGGACACACCGTGTGTTCATAATTGTTTTATTGTCACCTGTGATATACTGTGTGTCTATAGTTGATCAAAGGCGACTTTTAATAGGGTGATTGGTAGCTCTTGTTGAAACCCCTGACTGAGGCACTTAAGGGGAAAATCAATAATGTACACTCTAGTCAACAGTTAGTAAACGATTGATTTTTCCCAAGGTGGCCCCTTACCTCTTCAAGACAGAGGTCTCTTCAGTTAGCACTGAGGTGGCCCCTTACCTGTTCAAGACAGAGGAGGTATCTTCAGTTAGGACTGAGGGCTACATAATATTATGTAATGAAATGATAGTCCTCAATAATCAAGAATAAATGCCTTTAAGGTTCCTCAATACAGTTACTTAGCTATATTTGAGGTACTAAAAAAATCATATTTGCAAATAATTACCCAAAAAGATTTTTCATCAGATGGTAGTCCATGTAAATGAAAGAATATGGAAGCCAAAGATTTTTATTCTAAAGTCACCATTTTTGTAATTTATTGCATTTTTCCTTGGTTTTGCAAAAAAATGATATCTCAATCCACAGAACCGCAATGTGTAAAATACTATCATAGAAATGTGGCTCAAGGTTGCCTTTAGGTACTGCAACAGAGGAATTTCAAGTAAAATACCTAAAAAGTACTGAAAATTAATGATTCCCAAAAATTTAGAAAATGTAATTATCTCACCTGGTACTATTTTAAATTCAGTGTATGGTAGCCAAAAATGATCAGTTCTACCAATTTGGCAACAATCTCATTGATTGGGTTGAGGTGTTGAAATCTCTTGCATTAGCTTGTAAAATGATTGCCCTTCTTTGGTGCTTTCAGTTATTCATTTTATATATTTCAGTCATGCAATTTATAACAATTCATGCAATCACTGCACCAAAGTTTCCCTGTGTTACTGATTGTGTTTACAGGATGGGTGATTTGATACTTGATAAATCAAAAACAAAAAATTGAAATTAAGAGAAGCCAACAGTCTATCTCCATATTTGAACTGAAGGACTGAAAGCAGCCTGTTCAGCACCAGAAACTTCGTGCAACTGCCAATAACTGCAATGGTATAGAAATGATTTTTACCCATTGGTTTATTACATTGGTTCACATGAGCCACCATAAACAAATCAGTGATTTTTGACAGGTGAACTTCTGGACAACACAAAGGTTATATTTATCTAATCTATTAAATGATCTGTTGTGTCACCTACTTACCAATGTGTAGGCTGGTTAAAACTCACAGAAGCCCAATGCATGCAATATGTTTTGATGAAAAAAGCTTGAAAATTTTATTTTTTTCAATGTGTTTACTTGCAGCTGGACCGAACAACACAATCAGGACGATGTTACACAAAAAAATAGTTCGGAAAATGAATGCATACTTTTCATAAAGTAACAAACAAATTATGTTAGAAAGTATCTGAAATTTGTTGCAAGATAGTTTCAATTTTGAATATTACGTTTTAAATTAAAAACAATGGTGTGCCATTGTTATTTTGGGGAAATTAGTTCCAAGGCGTATGAATACAATTTTAGTTGGCAAGATGGATAATTCCTCAATTTGACAGCTACAATAATTTATCAGTGATGACAGGCTTCCAAGATAGGCGATGTCATAATGCTGTATGCAGGGAGAAGGCTACATAGCTGAATTTTCAAGGTATATTCATTGATGAGGGGCAAAATTAAATGTGGAATGCATAAATGATGAGCATTCTGAGCATTCAAATTTACCACAAAAAAAGAAGATGGCGGCGCCCATGAAGAAAAACATGTCAAAGTTTTTTTTCTGGTTTTCAATTTAGGGAGGCTTTTTGATAGAAAGCTTGTTCCGAGTCACTAGTATTTGATGTGAACTATTGATATGCAGCTGTTTTAGTAACTTGTAAAAAGGCTAGAAAGCAGTTTCATTTTTTTCCTGGTAAAAGTGAAAATACAGAATTGCATTTATTTTCAAAGGCACAGAGATGTAGCTAATGCAAGAAAGTGCTTGCTGTAATAATCGTTGGTATCTCCAGACCTTTTTCTTCTAGGACAGGCAGTTTAAAAGGAAATCATGGTCATATTTTGGGAAAAAATAACATGCAAATCTCACACCTATATTTTTCTTGTGCAAATGTATTGAGGAACCTTAAGAGACTTTATATCGGAGTGCTAAAGAGGACTGCTCACGGCGGGCTTCCAACGATGGCCATTGAAGCTCATCAAGCATATCGCCAACACTACATTTGTTTCGCCATCCCTTGCAGGCCAAACCGGCCCCGATAGCTCAGTTGGTAGAGTGTCCGCTCCGGGGAACGGGAGGTCTCGGGTTCGATCCCGGGCCGCGACATACCAAAGTCGTTAAAAATGGTACTAGCTGCTCCTTGCTTGGCACTCAGATTTACGGGGTAGAGCTAGGACTTGTCGATCCAGTGTCAGGATAATGTGACTGGGTGTGGTATCATGTAATGTGTCTGGGACATGATACTTCAGTGAGGCAGCACTATAAACGTGAGCATTGAGCTCCCTGTCGCAACCAGACACCGTCGTGATATGACTGAAAAATTGTTGAAAGCGACGTTAAACCCGAATTCACACACACACACCTTGCAGGCCAATCGGGCAACCGTCTTCTGAACCTCACCAACCGGTTGAATCCGGGTTTTAACATGGCGGTTCCATCACATGAGATATTTAAGCACTACACCCCTTAAGCACCCTGGTATTCAGATCATCGGGCCCAGATAGTTTATGTATGATGAGCTTGTTCAATCCCCTTGCGACCCCCTTATGTTATGTCCCCCATAGAGGGAAAACGGGCTTTTACCTTTCGATGGTAGCTCGCCATCAGCTCCACGCGTAAACGCGATTGAAACTGCTTATTACAAATATTCGCGGGATTCAGTTTTCAAAATTCCCTTTTCCCTACGCAAGGTGATCCCAAATGATTCTTTTTTCATGGACGTTACAAATGACCATGTTTTTAACTTTTCTATTCTTCTGCGGGCCTTCGGGATAAATACTTTCATCATCAAAGGTAAAGTTGCTTGAACATCACGAAAACACGCCTATATAATTTTGACCCCCTTGAACCCCTAAGCCCCCGCCCATAGGGGCTTGAAGAAATATATGGGCTGCATGATGCTTCCACGCAGAGCTGAATCCGGCCCGCACACTAGTACTGGTAAACCGCTTAGAGGATCTAAGCCTTTCAGGAACCGCGGTGCGAGGCGGAGCGTCTATGCTAATAAACCCTATTGATTTCATTGGGCGACAGGGCTTGAGATGTCATTTCATCTCAATGTCGGGTAAAAGTCCCACAAAATTGGAAGCAACGTCTCCAAAATGACCTTTTCAGTATTGACAAGGATGTTAAACCTCAAATCAAACAAAAACGCCCTTGAACCCCACTTTTATACATAGTAAAACTATGGTTTACAGGGATAAACCTTGAGTTTCTTATTTCTGCTCTAAAGTATAGATTTTGGGTACTCGTTAGAACCGCCTCATCGAGGTGGTTCTTACAAGTAACCACAATCTACCTTTTGAGCAGAAATAAGAAAAATATCACAATTTTCCATCTTAAAAAATTTGATTTTCGGCAGTAAAATAGCCAATGCATTTGTATAGGCGTGTTTTCATAATGAATATGAAAATTATCAGAATTTTTTATCGAAATGTTTCATTTTTGGCGGTAAAGTTTATTTTCCAATATATTTGAATAGGCGTGTTTTTGGTAATGGCCTGCTTCCAATATGCATCTCTAATTACCTTTTGAACATGTGCTCTGATTTTTTGTAAGGGTTCTTCATGTCTTGGTTGTTAGGGTTACGAGCACAAAAGTACATTCTATTAGATGTTTGATCGTGTTATCGATGCATGTAATATTATAATGTTATTAATCAAGTAATTTCGTATTGGCCCAGGTACAGGTCCGAGGTCTGCTGCATTGGCCCGAGGCCTAAGGCCGAGGGCTAATACAGCTGACCGAGGCCCTGTAACTGGGTCAATACGAAATCACTTGATCAATGACAATTTTATTAATTGATACAACTAAAAAATCATGATAATTGATTTTTAGACCTCACTTGACCTCCGTTAATATTGGTTGACCTGTCGTTAATACGGATGACCTCCGATCAATACAGGGTAGTAAATTAATAATATGCTTTATTTTGGTCATTTTTGTTGGTATATACCTTTCCATGGCCGTCGTGAGCTCGGTCTTAAAACTGACCTAGCATGCGAGAGAGGTCAGAGGAAAGGAAGGAGACCCTAAATCGTGTCATTTGGTCTCATAGTCTATCCATATCCGCACCTTTATTTAGATATATGTATATTTTACGCGGGACTTGTCGGATTCGCTTTGCTTTACCAGCATACTGAATGTGTGTTTGTTTGTTTGATTTCAGGTTTAATGTCCCCGTCAACACTGTAAAGGTCATTTTGGAGACGCTGCTTCCAATTTTGTGGGACTTTTACCCGACATTGAGATGAAATGACATCTCAAGCCCTGTCGCCCAATGAAACCAATAGGGTTTATAAGCATGGACGGTCCGACACTCACACCGCTTTGCCTGGGCAGGCTTAGATCTCTAAGCGGTTTACCAGTACTCGTGTGTGGGTCAGATTCAGCTCTGCGTGGAAGCATCATGCAGCCCATATATTTCGTCAAGCCCCGATGGGCGGGGCCGAGCATACTGAATGTAAATTGTATCATGATCAGCCATTACGAAAACACGCTTAAACAAATACATTGTTACCTTCATCGCTGAAAAAAAATGAAAATTTTTAGATGAAAAATTGTGATATTTTTCTTATTTCTGCTCAAAATATAGATTGTGGGTAATCGTTAGAACCGCCTCATCGAGGCGGTTCTAACGAGTACCCACAATCTATATCTTAGAGCAGAAATAAGAAAAATAAGGTTTACCCCTGTAAACCCCAGTTTTACTATACAAAAGTGGGGTTCAAGGGGGTCAAAATTATATAGGCGTGTTTTCTTGATGCTTACCGATCGGGGGCATCCCTTTGACACGACTAACGGTGGATAGGGAATTTGTAACTAGTATGTCTACGGGGTGTTGGTTTTTGACTGCTTGGGAGAGGCAATTTTTCTTTAGTATATCCAAAAGTTATTGTTGTGTTTTGCCTTATCGACACCCCTTGGGGTACCTGCTTGTTGCTCCATTCAATATCTCCACACCTGAAATCCCCTTCTACCAATGTGTGGGCATTTCCATTCGACAGTATCCTAGCCAAGGATGTATTAAAAGCCTCAAGATAATCTGGGTGAATCTGATCTGGTGGACGGTAAAAAGATCCAAGGTACAGAGTCCTACATCCAACAATATACTATTTCACAGTCGATATCCAACTCCGGAGTTTCTGTACAAAGCAGGTCTCTTTTGAATGCCACCAAGACACCACCGTGGGCGGATTGATCCCGGGCCTCTCCATACTTTCACACGAGTCTTTAAACCGAAGTCCCGTTTCCGTATGGCCTCAGCTGTTTGTGAGACGTAAAACTGAAACACTCACTCACTCACCACCGTGGTCATCTCCAACTCTGTCTTTCCGGATGGCATCAAATCTCAAATGTACCAACAACCTATTTTTGCAGTATAAACAAGAAAACATCACGTGAACCAGTCCGTGAAATGAAGACCCCCCTATACCCCACTTTATACAGAGAAAACTGGGGTTTAAGGGGGTGAACATTATTTTTCTTATTTCTGCTCCAACACATAGGTTGTGGGTACTCGTTAGAACCGCCTCAATGGGGCGGTTCTAACGAGCACCCACAACCTATGTTTGCAGTATTTATAAGAAAAATATCACGGCTTTTCATCAGAAAAATGGCCATTTTGGAGATGTGAAAAAAATGCACTATGTCGTACGGGTGTGTTATCGTAATGAAATATCATGGATTTTCATGAGAAAAGTTGTCAGGTTGAGATGTGAAAAATGCACTATGTCGCACGGGTAGGTTAGCGTAATGGATATCCTGCAACTAGCACAATATGCACATGAAAAGAAATTATGAAGTTGAGCTTTTTTTTTTGCTGAGGTTTCAGAGATTTTTCTCAACCTAACGTTTAGATGTAGATTGCTAGAGGGCTAATGCCATCGACCGAGATAACATTGTGTAAGTTGCAGGACAGAATAAATTTGACAGTGGATTCTTGTGACACACTCATTCAATTGCAGTGATGATCGCAGTAAAATATCATACAATGAAACTGTCACGTTAACAATGCCATGTAATGAACTCTCTAGAAAACGCCACTTAATGTAGGGAAAAGTGGAGTTTACAGAGGTATAAATCTTTTTTTCTGATTCGGTTCCAAAATTGGATATGGGTACTCGTTACAATCGCCTCATCGATGCCGTTTTAACGAGCACACACAATCTATTGTATCTGGGACCCCAGTGGAGTGGTCCTTAACGATGAAATTGAGAAAGTTCAGAATAGAGCTGCTAGATTTGTAACAGGCAATTACTGCTTTGAAACTGGGAGTATGACTGGAATACTTGGAAAATTAAAACGGGAGTCTCTCAAGAAAAGGAGAAAAGACAGTAGGCTAATCCTTTTATACAAAGGTCTAAAGGGTGCTGCCAGCATTCCAACAGATGACCTTGTTCCCCCAGCTAGACTCTGTAGAAATCACCATTCGTTGGCGTTTCAGCCCCTAAGCGCAAGAACTGACATTTACAAAGAGTCGTTCTTCCCCAGAACCATTAGAGATTGGAATGCCCTTCCCGATTCGATTCTTTCGACAGCTGAAGGTGCTGATGATTGTTTAGCTAAATTTACCTCTGTGGTTAGAGCTAGGGACTAACTTCCCACATCACAGGTCCTGGTGTATAAATGTCATTTGACGTGTCACCAGTAACAATTCTGATTCTGATTCTGATTCTGATCTACATTTGGATAGATTGAATTTATCAATTGATTTCGGGGGATTTAGCGACCCTTCAGTCCTTGTGGGTCATTTTGTGTCGTCTCACAGAGAAGGAGAGAAAATAGAGAAATAGCGGAGGAGATGAAAGTGTTGGACAGATGAGAAAGGAAAATGAATAGAAGCGTAGAAACACAAGAAATAACAACATCCCCCCCCCTATCATTACCTGCTGCATGGACATCAGTCCTTGTCCAACTGTTAGCAAATACAGTGGAACTTCGATGGCTCGAACACCGATGGCTCGTTTACCATGGATGTGTCGAACCCATTCTTGAACCCCTAGCGAAATCCTATACACAAGAAATAGTGGGGGATTATTAAGGAGATTTTAGTCTTTTATCTTGAAAATGTATGCTGTGTGTACTCATTAGAATCGCCTCGTTGAGGCGATTCTAATGAGTACACACATCATACATATTCATTATAGAACACCGAAAAGATGTCTAAAAGTATCTCGTTACGCCTCCTGACAGAAACCTCAGTGGCTCGAACTACCCCTGTCTCGAGCAGATTTTCGAGGTCCCAAAGGTGTTCGAGCCATTGAAGTTCGACTGTATCAGTTTGGCGCTCCAGTGACGCAAGATATACGTCACCTTTGCCTCACCCAACCACCCCTAAAACGGCCCCGCCCATCGGGGCTTGCCAAGTTGCAAGATGCTTCCATGCAGAGCTGAAACCAACCGCACTTGAGTACTTGTAAACAGCTTGAAGGTTGGAAACGTGGTGCGAGTCGGACCGCCGCACATAAACCCTATTGGTTTCATTGGACAGCCTGGCTTGAGAAGTCATTTCATCTCAATGTCGGGTATTGGTTTTTGGAATTGTTGCTTCCAATTTTGTGGGACTTTTCACCGATATTGTGATGAAATGACATCTCAAGCCCTGCACCGCGTTGCCCGGGCAGGATCAGATCCTCTAATCGGTGTACTGGAACTCGTTTGCGGTCGGTTTCAGCTCTGCGTGGAAGCATCTTGCAGCCCATCTACAATGTATTTCTTCAAGCCCCGATAGGCGGGTCACATGTGAGACGCCTAGTTCTGCAACGGAAGGTCAGATGGTTTTTCTCCGGGTACTTCGGTTTTCGCCCACCTCTGATTGACGATCGGCTCCATATTAGTGAAATTATCTTGAAAGGGCCCCTAAACTAAAAATAAATGAATAAATTAACAAATAAATACAGTGGAACTTCGATGGCTCGAACACCGATGGCTCGTTTACCATGGATGTGTCGAATCCATTCTTGAGTCCCTAGCGAAATCCTATACACAAGAAATAGTGGGGGATTATTAAGGAGATTTTAGTCTTTTATCTTGCAAATGTATGTTGTGTGTACTCATTAGAATCGCCTCGATGAGGCGATTCTAATGAGTACACACAGCATACATATTCATTATAGAACACCGAAAAGATGTCTAAACGTATCTCGTTACGCCTCCTGACAGTAGGCTCGAACTACTCCTGTATCGAACAGATTTTCGAGGTCCCAAAGGTGTTCGAGCCATTGAAGTTCGACTGTAGTAAGATGCTACGAATTTAGGCCTACATAAATTTGCATTCTATGGGTTACTGGGAAAACATTTATTTATTTTTATCATATGACGTTGCGTCTGAGAGTGTAATAACGCCATGTATTATTTTCGATAATCCACTAGTGGATTAAATTACTTTAGCTCGCAACCTACAACTAGCCAGTTTTTGGCCAATAGAACTGGGAAATTGATTGTTTATACAAATTACTGATAAGATCACTGTAGCCTGCTAATAGCCCCATAAATCTCTTCATAGCTACACAAGGTTTCAGTCACAACAGATGGATGCAATTCTGAAAGAAAATACCTAGCTACATTTTAACTCACTGGCTGCTTGAGGTTAGACCAGTCTCCAAACTGAATTTTATTGGGAAATATATATAAAAAAAAAGACAAAACAACTTTTAATCCTTCTAAATGCCAAGAAAAGTCGTATCTTTATGTTGTCTGCTGAATCTTCCTGCTTACTTTTCAAACATATGTTTGTGTAAGGCAAACCTTGTGGACCCAGAAGAGCAGTCTGATCTGGGTCCACACTGTTTGCAACAATTACTTTTAAAGTAACCATCAGACAACAATGCAGATTACAATTGCAGTGATTGGCATTTAGGGGTTAAATATGAACAAAGTCATCCTGGCTTTTATTTTTTGTTATCACCCATTAACTGCTTAAAACACACACACACACACACACACACACACACACACACACACACACACACACACACACATTTTAAACCTTAAGTATTGGGGCAAATAGGCCTTTGCCAACAGTGTAGACCCAGATCAGACTCTAAAGAATGCGACATTTGATAAGGGTCTACAATGTTTGCCATATACACTCATCAGTAATTTAGTAATCACATCAGGAAAACATGCCTGTATAATTCCGACCCCCTTGAACCCGACTTTTATATACCTTATTTTTCTTTTTTTCTGTTCTACAATGTGGAGTGTGGGTACTCGTTAGAACCATCACGATGAGGCGTACTATACTCACAATCTCTAACGTACTGTTTTTGAGCAGAAATAAGATTTTTTTTTTCATCTTAAAAGTTTCGTGTTTTAGGCGGTAAAATTTACAATCTATTTGTATTGGCTTGTTTCATGAACGGGTAGCAGCAGGTTTGTGGGCATGGCTTGAGATGTCATTTCATCCCAGTGTCAGGTAAAAGTCCCACAAAACTGGAAGCAGTGTCTCCAAAATAACCTAAACAGTGTTTACTGGGACATTCAGCCACAATTCAGTCAAATAAACAAACATATTATTATGGTAGACCTTGCCCTACTGTAAGCCTACCCAGTGACATAAGAAACACGATATCTTGAGCAGTTGTCTCACCCTTAACATGCCCTGTAAAACAGAATTCTGAAAATGTTGTCTGTTTATGTCGTCTGCTTCGTGGCCTTTCAAACTTTTCAAACATATTTTAGCATACAGGCAAACAGTGTGGATCCTGATCAGTAGCACTCTGATCTGGGACCACACTGATTGCAAAAAAAATACTATCAAAGTTATAAGCAAACAAAAAAGCAGACAACAGTTGTTATGACTGGCATCTTGTGGGTAAAAATAAAACTTAACATTTTTCTGGCTTAAACATTTATGGTCGCCCCCGTCCACCGGAACTTGGAGAAATAGAATGGGCTACATGGTGCTTCCACACAGTGGTCAAACTGACGACACATGAGTACTGGTAAACCGCTTACAACATATAGAAGGACTAAGCCTGCACAGGCCAAGTGACGTAATAAGACCGACCGTCTAATGCTTATAAGCCTTTTGGTCTTATTTTGTGACAGGGCTTGAGATTTCATTTTATCACAATGTCGGGTAAAAGTCCCACAAAATTGGAAGCAACGTCTCCAAAATGACCTAAATAGTGTTGACGGGGACGGTAAACCTCAATTCAAACGTATGGTGAGCTACACCAAGCTGTTTGTGAAGGCCAGTACTTCACTTGTTTGCTGATAGAGCAGATACAAACTGACAATGCTTTTCATTTTTTTTTTCTTCTAGAAAACAGGATTTGACATTTCATGCAAATTATCTCCACTGAAAACAGTTTGCATGAGATGTCAAATCTTGTCACAAAGTTTCTGGGTAAATTTTTTTTTTAAATATCATACAGCGTAGACCCAAATCGGATAGACAGTACATTCCTTCTGATCAGGGGTCGGTACTGTTCGCCATGTTCGCCATACTGTTCAACAGTTTTGAACATGATTCAGGCCGTACGCAGACTTTGAATAAAAGCTGCAAGCACTGCATGATGCCCCGCCACTACGATTACATCAAGCAAGTGCCATATCATGATATCACAGTGAAAAAGGAATTCAAAGTAAGGCTGTATTACTCTTTTCCTTAATATAGTTGACAGGAATACATGACTGAGATGACTATTTTCAATGTTCAAAGAGTCATGGCTCCAAAAGAAAGTAAACCAGAATTAAAATTCTCATTTTCAGTTTTTTTGGTCCAGTGCCATTTTAAAATAAAGTCAAGGTCTTCAAAATCTAGTAAAATCTTTGGTCAGTTGCATTGATATTTTGTACCAGCTTAGACCCCAGATAGCAACAGCTATATTCAAAGTCCAAAGGGCAATAATTCCAAAAGTAGGAAAATTAGAGTTAGGGTTTATATGTTTTGCACGTCGTCTCATGGTGCTCTATACATATCTGTGAAGTTTCCTGTAAATATCTCAAATAGTAGCGGACACAAAACTAAGACAGAAATGGCTATGTTCTATGTTCCAAGGGCAACAACTCCAAAAGTAGGAAAATAAGAGTTACGGTTCAACTGTTCTGTAGTCGTCTGATAGTGCTCTACATATCTGTGAAGTTTTGTGAAAATTATATCTAAAATGGTATCAGAGTTATGTAGTGGACACAAAACTATGAGGCGCTTACGGACGGAATGACGGACACTCAAAGCTTCGGAGGGTATAATATGAGGACTGTTCAAATATGAATGCAAGTAGAACGTTTTCTCATGCACTAATGCGAAAATCACCTGGAAATAAATATCACAGCGTAGAAAAACATTTTACCTATACATTGATACCAAACCTGTTAAAATCCGTGCACTTTAGCCATGTATGTCGTTCGATAAACACTGTCTACTCTTGTATACTAATACAAAACATGGTTTGAAGAAGGTCAGAGTACGCCGTTGAAATACGGTCCTATATTAAGAATCGTTGTATTCTTGGTATACGGTGCAAAGACATTTTTGATGAAATATGTTCGGTTTATGGGCATAATGAAATGTCTTTTCCGACAGTTTTTCGTTGGTGTAAGAAATTCAGCTGTGGGCTAGGCTCAACAGAAGATGCACCACATGATCGTCAACCGAAAAGAGCAACATATGCCAAGATGGTTGCTAGAGTGAAAGAAATAGTTGCTACCGATGCACGATACACCACTAGGCAAATAGCTAGTATGGTTGGCATCTCATTAGGAGCAGCTCATACAATTCTGAAACGGGATTTGAAAGATCTGTGCTAGATGGATTCCCCATCTGTTGACAGATGAGCATAAAAAGACACGCGTTCAGTGCGCCAAGAAGTTGCTTAAAAAGTTTCCAAATTACAATGCACGGTCTTTCGCTAATGTCGTCACAGGTGACGAGACATGGGTTCACTTTTTGAGCCAAAACGAAAGATTCAGAACAAAATATGGGCAACAAAGTATTGCAAAAGACCATGCATTGCAAAGCGGACCATGAGCGTGAAGAAGGTAATGTATGCCTTAATCTTTTCAAATCAGGGCCCTGCTATTCAGGTTGCTGTGCCTAAAGGCAAATCTGTAAATGCGAAGTTTTACAAGAATAAAGTTCTTCGAAAATTGAAGAAATATTTCAAAGAACGAAGACCGGCAACTGGTTTGGCCAATGTCAGATTGCTACATGACAATGCGTCATCACACAAGGCGTCCATTGTGCAAGACTATCTGAAGCAGGAAAAGGTTGTTGAACTCCCTCACCCCCCGTATTCCCCTGACCTTTCCCCGTGACTTTTTTTTGGTTCCCGCGGCTGAAAAAATACCTTTCTGGTCGAAAATTTGTACAGCGCAAACACCTCGGTTCTGCAATATTCCAGTGCCTTCATAGTATACCTCGAAAAGACTACCAAAATGCATTCAATGATTGGATCAGAAGACTTAAAGTTTGTATATCTGCTAAAGGGGAATACTTTGAGGGGACATAAATTTTTCATCGAAATCTATCACGGATTCATTTGTATGTGCTTAGTTGCATTCATATCTGAACAGTCCTCGTAATAATACCCCGCCATCTTTGAATGGTGGTGCCTAAAAAGTTGGGAGGGTTGCGAATTTCAGGTATTTTGCCGAGGGTAAAAAACTGCATGAGTTTGAGAATTTGGGGTGGGGTGGGGGCGGGGGGGGTGGTGGGGGCGTTTGCATGCCTCTCCACCATGTGTGCGGGCCTGCATTAACAGGTAGAATGAACCATTGTTTTTTTAATATATCGCTGAAGGGTCTCCGTTTCTGATCAGTTACGAGTATATATTCAGGAGCTGGAATGCAATGGTAGGACTGAGTGAAGAGAGAGAGAGAGAGTTGAAACTATGACAATCACTGTAGGTTCTGATCAGAAGCCAACCATGGATCTATACTGTTTGCAGCTGGATAAAATGTTATACATGTAATGACTTTTCCAGCACAGATTGTGTTGCATATGAGGTTAAGCATTATCAATGAAATATTGTTGGTTCAGAAAGATGAATCTGCTGTACTGGTTGATTTTGTTTGTTTATTTGTTTGATTTGTGGTTTAACGTCCCCGTCAACACTGTATAGGTCATTTTGGAGACGTTGCTTCCAATTTTGTGGGACTTTTACCCGACATTGAGATGAAATAACATCTCAAGTAGGCCAATGAAACCAATAGGGTTTATAAGCATGGGCGGTCTGACTCGCACTGCTTTGCCTAAACAGGCTTAGATCCTCTAAGCGGTTTAGCATTACTAGTGTGCGGGTCATTTCAGCTCTGGAAGCATCGTGCAGCCCATCAATGTCTTCAAGCCCTGATGGGCGGGGGCCGGCTGTGCTGGTTGAATATATGTGTAGACAGAAGGGAAATAATTAAACACATTAACAAATGACAAGTAAATAATTTGGAAAACACTGACGGAAAATGCTTCCATAATTTTTTCCAGACAAAAGTTATAAAGTACTAAATACTTTTCTTATAATGAAACGTTTTATCGAGTACCCACAGTCTACGTTATACCCACAGTATACGCTTGCTATTGTCCGCGTGACTATCACTGACCATGACTGTCACCGACGTTGAACAAAATCAAGTTTATAGCATCGATAGTCGCCTCCCTAAGACGCCAGAGCGCTGCGTAAAAAGGAAATTCTGGACTTTGCTCGTGCACTTGGGCATTGGCAAACCAGACGCCATATAACTGTCTGATCAGGGCTACTGTGCTTGCTTAAAATACTGGAATTTAAGGGTTAAACGAACAGTTCGATTCTCAGTTCTTGACTATTTTTCCAACCTACACTCCACAAGTACTCTCAGTGCTTTGATAAAGTCTCTCTTTCTGTACAGCATGAAAATTCTAGAGACAGGGGTTATGAACTTATTGATAACACACAGATGGTGTTTATTTTGTGAATTGTAACTGTTAAGATGTCATTAAGCCACTGGCTGTGGTAATTTGAGCTTTCCTAAGAAATAGGAGGAATGCTGAGGTTGCGGTATATAGTAAAATATGCAAATTAGCTAGATACGTCCCGTAACGTTACATGTACGACGTCCTTAACGACGTCGCGTTTACTAATGGCGGAATATTGACATTTTTGTAAACAATCGCGAATAAATTGCGTTTTAAATGTCATATGATAAATAGAATCTTGCATTCGTGCTCATGTATTATTGAATTTATTAAACTCGTTGAGGAAAAAGGGATAACATGCTCGGGAAAGCCTCGCACTCGGCAAAGCCTCGCATTATATCCCTTTTCCTCAACTCGTTTAATAAATTCAATAATACATGAACACTCATGTAAGATCCTCTATATAAATAAATGAATGAAAAAATAACAAATAAATAATAAGATGCTACGAATTTAGGCCTACATAAATTTGCATTCTATGGGTTACTGGAAAATCATTTATTTATTGGCTTCCAATTTTGATTGGAAGCCATTTAGATTGGATTGGTGATACCCTAGTTTATTTCTAACCGTCTTATGACGTAACTAGGAAAGCCCTACAGATAAGACTGCTCTCCACATATTTACGCAGCGAAAACTCGTTCGGAATAAACAGGAATATGCAGCACTCGTCGATGTCTATGTATCAAGCGTTTCCAGATATCTATTTATAAAATGTTTCCAAGAAGTCAAACCAAGAGTAGAAACAGATCCTACTTTCAGTTTCGTCCTTTTGACGTAACCCATAGGTGCCATAAAATATTCCACCTTTATAAGTCTGGAGTGGTCAAGTTCTAAGCATAGGGATGTCATTTTTGTGGTAAGTTTTACAAAAATGCATGTACGTTGAGCAAACAGTTTAGATTTTGATCAGATGCAGCGTCTGATCTGGGTCTGCACTATTTGTCACTGTCTCAAAAAGAGCTGCTAGGCATTTATGGGTTATTTCCAATAATTGAAGGTCAATGTAAAAAGCAGGAATACTTGATTCCAGTTTCCCATTTCCCGGTTTTGTTTGTTTGATTTGAGCTTTAATGTCCCCGTCAACAATGTAAAGGTCATTTTGGAGATGTTGCTTCCAATTTTGTGGGACTTTTACCCGACATTGAGATGAAATGACATCTCAAGCCCTGTCGCCAAGTGAAACCAATAGGGTTTATAAGCATGGGCGGTCCGACACTTAGATTCACTAAGCTGTTTACCAGTACTCGTGTGTGTGTCAGATTCAGCTCTGCGTGGAAGCATCATGCAGCCCATATATTTCTTCAAGCCCCGATGGGCGGGGGCCGTCCCATTACCCTGTAGGATGGTGAAATTATCTTAACTGCCGTATTCGACGTAATAAGCGTTTGTTTGTACAGGAAACAAACCCTTTGGTCTTCTGCATTGGGATCATTATATAACATTTATGTGCTAAACATTTTCAGTTCACATTGCGAAAATAGGCCTATTCAAATATATACAGAATTTTGCCACCCAAATGAAAATTGTCCGATAAAGAAAAATCAGATTGTTTCATATTTCTGCTCTAAAAATAGATTGCGGGTACTGGTTAGGAACCGCCTCGATGACGCGGTTCCAACGACTACCCACTGTCTTGGGGTCAAAATTAGGCAGCCGTGTTTTCGTGATGTGAAAAAATATTCTTTTTTTTCTAGTCAAAATATAGATTGTCGGCGTTCGGTGTTTTGAACCCCCTAAAAAAGAAAATAATGTACCCCTGTACACCCAATTTTCTCTATATAAAGTTGGGTTTATAGGGTTGTTCAGTACATATGGGGTAGCCTCAATGTGCTTCTAGTGCCCGGTTACCTTAAAAACAAGATCACCGTTGTTGAGTACAGATTACAAAAGTTAATTGTGTCACTTGAGTCACACTTCTCTCGGCTCTCGGAGTCTCAAACTTTTCATGGTCACTTAGAATTTCCAGGACAAGTTTAAGATGAGAGTTTGACTGTTGAAATCAGTAAAAATAGTTTTGCAGAGTCCAGTTACAGGCTCTATGAAAGTGATATGTCATTTTTTCTTCATTTATTTAGGAACATTATTAACCGTTCCTTTATAAGCGGTGAGTGAACAGAAAGATAGTTTTAAACCATTGCAAAACTCGTCCCGATCGTGCCTCGAACTCGGGCAGAAAGAGACCTCATATCCTACCAACATGGTCAGTTTTACAAAACATGTCATTGTTCATCTCTGAAATCAAAGTAGGTGTCAAACGAGTAATTTAAAAGCTTAACATGGTTCTGTCTTTTCTGACAAATTTTCCACCAGCATAAAACTTGTGCGAGTGAGCAGCTCGCCACATTCAGCCTTCGGTGTTCATAAATGCCGATTTTTTTTCTGAACCATTACAGTTAGATGTGCACCAACGTTGCGGTTTCGCTCCTCGCCGGGTCCATGAATATGTTTCTATGTACATTGTCCTCCGTTCAATGGTTTAAGACGGGCAGCTAACACTGAAACAGTTACCGTAAAAGTCTTACCAGGAAAATCGTGCTTATTTAGAGCGACAACGTCGATGCAACGTCAAGACGTAGCATCGGCTTCATGGGCATGACATGGGTCTTTTTCACAAAGGCGACCAGCACTGACTCAGGCGAACCTGCGAGTATGCGCAGCCTTACCGGAGCCTTTGCTGCTCTCGGATATGTAGAAGAGTAGATGCGTTTTAGTTGACTACGCACATGCATTTGACAAAATGTATGATTATAAGGGAGGTAATACAGAGTAAATGATTAACTTCCTGGGAAATCGAGTGAAAAAGAATGTATATATTGATAACTCTACTTGAAAATAAATTTGTAAAACAGCACAAATGATTGCGAACGCCAATGTTACGCCGACGCTTACTTTTGAAAGGCGAACAAAAATGGCGGATTTTCAACTTTATATACTGGGGAAGCCTTCCTTTTAAAAGGAAACTTTTTTTTAATTTCAATAGTTAGGAGCCTGTCACTTGTACAAAAAAGGAACATTAGTGGCCTTGGAATGTTTTCTCGGTTAAAAGACTTCATTTGTTTACGTTATTAGCAGGTTTTTATGAGAAAACTCATTGAATTAATCAGGGGCGTAGCATCCTTTACACAGAAATGCACTTGCGTACATTTTACAAACGTAAAAATTAGACGACGTAGAAGATGAAGAAAAATAAAGAAAGAAGAAGGATATGAAGAAGAAGAGCGAAGCGGGCAACTTCTCTCCTATCAGTGTGGTACCCATTTGGTAAACGATATTAAGGAGCGGGGTTATTATTTCTATAGAGAATCGTACATGAGTGTTCATGTATTATTGAATTTATAAAACTAGTTGAGGAAAAGTGATAAAGTGCGAGGCTGTCGAGCATTTAATCCCTTTTCCTCAACGCGTTTATTAAATTCAATAATACGTGGGCACGAATGCCAGATTCTATTTATCATATGACATTTAAAACACATTTTATTCACGATTGTTTACAAAAATGTCAATATTCCGGAAACGCGACGTCGTTAAGGACGTCGTACATGTAACGTTACCGGACGTATCTAGCTAATTTGCATATTAAATCCACTAGTGGATTATCAGTAGGGCGGCATCTAAGGCCATTGCTATGATTCTATTCGCAATCTGCTATATTGGGGACTATATTTTATCCAAAAAAAAAAAAAAAAAAAAAAGGAAGAAAATCACAAGAACTTCCGGTAATTTATAGGCCATGACATTTTGTTATGAGATGTAGATTGGAGAAAAATGAAGGACAATTAATGAGAATGATCTTTTCTGAGTTCTATAGAAAAGGGTAGAGAGTGTGGAGGCTTAAACCGACTTAGCAGACGCCGCGAAACAATGGCCGCTCAATTTATTGACGTCAAAGTACTTTGATACACATGTTGGGAAAAAAATGGCACAAAAAAATGCTCCCCTCCGGATTAAGATTATTTTTCGCACATTTGTCAAGGACATATCAGTCCGTCTTAAGGACTGAGTGGGAGTTGTCGCGAGCGTGGTAAGAAAATCCTTGTTCAACTGAGAGCCAATTCTGCTTGGAGTTACGAAGAGTACGCATGCGCGTTTCGATATCTTGTCAAGTCATTCTTTTCTCGCATGATTCAGGATTACGGGGGACAATATTTAATATGCTGTGCAGTCTTATGAGTTGAATTATTTTGGTAATCTAACCATACTTGAGAGAGAGAGAGAGAGAGAGAGAGAGAGAGAGAGAGAGAGAGAGACCCAGCTAGCAGAGCATGTCGGACCAACGTCGGGCCGACAGCGATACGGCGTGCCTGTCCGGGCCCGACGGACGTTGGCCTCCTTTTTATGCTAGAGAGAGAGAGAGAGAGAGAATCAAAATGAAAGTTTACAGATACGCGTAAGGAATGCACCATGAACCGAAAGAAAGACGACGAGAGAGAGAATCGAGATCGATAGAGACCAATCTGTCAGTTAAAAAAATAAGTAGTATGCGGACTTTAATTTAGTCGATAAGATTTTCTGACGTCATTTAATATGACGCAATTTAATATGATTTCGTCACACCAAACTGTCTACACAGCTGTGTCATGCTTGTGTAAATATACTGTACATTCAGTGTATTGACAAAATTATTGATGTAAATTATAAACAAACATGGTTGAAAGGTGGATTGTTCAGTGAAGAAGATGAGTATGGTACCACAAGACTTGTATTCAACTCGCTTTTCATTCGTTGTTATCAAATACAGGGGAATTCTGTGAGTTCCACTTAAAACTTTTAGCCAAACCTGCCATTTTGTGCCGATTTTGGCACAAATTTCAAGGTGAACAGATTAATATTTGCCGGAATTGATGGTAGGTGCGAATAATCGCGAAGAATATTGTAACAGTTTATTTTTGTTTTCCCCGATAGTACCGACATGGTTGAAAATTCGCCATTTTCAAACCCTTGGTCTGCCCACATCAAAATGCTAATTCAGGTTTTAGTCTTTATGGTGGGGCCCATCGGAGTCTAAATGTTGGTTTTCTTTTGCTCCAGCATTTCAGTGGTTTCTTGCTGTCGAGTCCTCACCGTTGTCTCACCTCTGTGGTTCTTTGATTTTTTGTGTTCACGGAGATGTTGCACTGATGAGTTAGGAGGCCTTCATGCGGACTGAACAAATTATTTGTCTAAATCGCGACGGAAGTAAGGGCGAGGATTGTGGCCACGTAAAATCAATTGAAGCTCCCCAGTGGAAATCATTCCACTGACCGTTCCAAGGCGGTTTCTTCTGTGGCGGTTTATTTATGGTGTTGTTTGTTACTACATGTGTATCACTTGTGTCTTTTTATTTTGGATGGACATATGGCCATTTTGTGGGAAAGTAACTGTCCTTATGGCCTTCCTTTGTTTAGGTTTCCATTATGGTCTGGTCGCTTAATGGTTGTGTTTCTTTCCCTTTGGTGTCTTTGATGGGTTGAGTAAGTTAATTGTATCGATTCCTGATCTTTGTTTTACTTCTACTTTTTATATTGAATACAGCAATATTTATATATATCGCTTTTAACAAAACTAGAAAATAAACGACAATCACGTTATTTGATGTGAAATTCTAACACAACGCGCCTATATAGGCAATGGAAAATAACTGTGTTTTATTCTGCAACAAATCACAGCTCGGAAGAGCGTGACGACTGACGTCATTAAAAACTGCAAATTTATGACGTCACTCGTCGATTTCCTTGACGTTAGACGGTGTAACGTCATTTTCTCGCATCCAAAACGCAAGAAAAGTATATAAATGCATGTGTTTCAGTCGATAATTTTAGCGGAATTTCTTCTAACAATGGCGAAAGGTTGTGAGATTTTGAAGGAAACAACAACATTATTGCCGATTTCAGCGTGTTAGAATCGAAATAGATCAGCTGTAGTCTGTGATTTGTTGAGTAATAAATCACTGTTTGTCGGTCAGTTGTAAGTAGACAAATCACGCGCTATACGCGCTTGTGATTTGATCTTCTTTACAACTGACCTCCAAACTGTGATTTATTACTCAACAAATCACAGGTAGAGCTGATCCATTTCTTAAATAGTTTAATAGTCGAATGGGAGCATCAAAATCGGAAGTAGTCCCATCGAATCGACGCACGAGAATTTTGTTTTTAAATCTCCCTACGCTGGCCACTCTGATGCCCTACTGTATCGAAAATATTACATGGCGTTATTACACTCTCAGACGCGATGTCATATGATAAAATAGTTTCTTTGGTTTTTCTCCAAGTTAGGTCCCCGATTATTTAAATGCTTATACAGTTCCTGTCTAATGGGCACATTCGTCGTCCACATTAATTCGATCGCGATCGAACTAAATCTTACCCCTGACCGAAGCCAGCAAATCATGCGGTTCGTAGACAACGAACGCGCCCATAGCAAACGTTTTGTCACACTCATTACCAGGCAAGGCCCCGCCATTGGGGCTTGAAGAAATAGATGGCTGCATAATGTTTCCACGCAGACATGAAGCCGATCCCAAACGATTGCTGGTAAACCGCTAAGATGATCTAAGCCTGCCCAGGCAAAGGGGTGCAAGTCGGACCGTCCATGCTTATAAACCCTATTGGTTTCATTGGGTGACAGGGCTTGAGATGTCATTTCATCTGAATATCGGGTAAAAGTCCCACAAAATTGGAAGCATCGTCTCCTAAATGACCTATACAGTGTTGACGGGGACGTTAAACCTCAAATCAAACAAACAAACATGACCAAACAACTGGGCCGACATGTGAAGATAGTCTAGCAAATTGTCCTTGTTGATATCAGCACTGCATATTTTGTCATTCCCAACGGGGATGATATTATATTGATTTTCTCCGGGCTTTGGCTTGACAGATCACGTGCTTAGCTGTATTTGAAACAAAAGCCACCTATCAGAGATAACGTAGTTTGGAATTGCGGGTATAAAATGGTGACGGGTGGTGAATGTCAGTATGTTCGCCGTGATTTCCTTCCCAGATATGAATATGCAGCCAGTGCCAGACCCTGGATAACATCTTTTCCCGAAATAACTCAGAACTGTTTAACAGCCCGTCGAGGGATGGTTTTCTAAGATTTTTTAAAAGCTACCCGTGTAAACGTTAAAAGAAATTTAGTAATCGACATAATCTTATTTAATAGAAGAAGAAGAAGAAGAAGTATATCCTGACACACTCCTGCGTCACTGTCACCTCCACCTCTTCAAAGATTGAGATTTATTCCATCAATATTAAGTCAGACAAACTGCAATGTAAGGTAGAAACCTATATAAAATATCGAGTAGAAACCAATAACCCGTATGGTACAAACCAACACGCAAATTGTAGTCTTCGTTGATAAACTTTGTTATAAACATGCTGGAGGTCCGCGTTTAATTTCGGCGTTTATGCAAAAACGCCGAAATTAAACGCGGACCTCCAGCAGTCTTCGTTGATAAACTTTGTTATAAACATGCTTGAGGTCCGCGTTAAATTTCGGCGTTTTTGCAAAAAGAACGTGGACCTCCAGCATGTTTATAACAAAGTATATCAACGAAAACTACAAAAAGCAAATCTACAATGCTACTACAGGCACAAAATTATGAGAAATATACATGGCAATGAAAAGTAGAAGTAAAACAAAGATCAGGAATTGATACAATTAACTTACTCCACCCATAAAAGACACCAAAGGGAAAGAAATACAAACATTAAGCGACCAGACCATAATGGAAACCTAAACAAAGGAAGGCCATAAGGACAGTTACTTTCCAACAAAATGGCCATATGGCCATCCAAAACCAAAAGACACAAGTGATATACACAGTAAGTAACAAACAACAATATAAATAAATCGCCACAGAAGAGCCGCCTTGTAACGGTCAGTGGAATATTTCCACTGGGGGGCTTAAATCGATTTTACGTGGCCACAATCCTCGCCCTTACTTCCGTCGCGATTTAGACAAATAATTTGTTCAGTCCGCATGAAGGCCTCCTAACTCATCAGTGCAACATCTCCGTGAACACAAAAATCAAAGAACCACAGAGGTGAGACAACGGTGAGGACTCGACAGCAAGAAACCACTGAAATGCTGGAGCAAAAGAAAACCAACAGTTAGACTCCGATGAGCCCGACCAGAGACAGAGCATCAGGCACCAACCAACATTATCTCTCTAATTTTCAATAAACCTTTACGTTGGAGCCGTCATAGAATCTGAGGCCTGACCCACCGGCGTGCAATTAAAGAGGGAAGCAAAGTTGCCAACCGTGATTGGGATAACTACCATGCATGCAGTCTGTCGTATAATATCCATGTTGTACCCAATCTTTATATATCGAAGAATGATTTTAAGAAATTGGGTGCTGAAGTCATTGCGGTTATATATTTTTCTGAATTTATATACTAAGTCACCATAAAATTCGGGTTCCGATAGACCTTGTTGCAGAAGAGATTTAAGTCCAATATTGAATTTTGAAATTAAATCAGAATGGCGTCTATAAAATTTTGAAAAGGCTTTGCGTAGTTTATGGTACCGATAACCCTGATTAAGGAGTTTAGCCGTTAATAATTTATTACTGAAGTTTAATAGTGAGTGTTTGAGTGAGTGTTTGAGTTTTACGTCCCACCAACAGCTAAGGTCATACGGAGACGGGACCTCGGTTTAAAGACTCATCCGAAAGTCTGGAGAAGCCCGGGATCGATCCTGGGATCCCTGGTTTACAAGGCGAGTAGCGTAACCACTACACCACGGAGGCTTCTAATGAAGTTTAATAGCTGTACTGAAATAATATTAAGATTGCCAAAAAATTTAACGCAATCTTGTATTTTTGCTTCTGTTTTAGTTGCACATTTAGATGTTAATTTCATTATTTCTTCTCAACGCGTAGTTTAAAGTAGCAAAACGTGGCACTGTTAAATCGACAGATATCTTTAGACAAGCTTTCCTCATTGTTTACACATTTAACCAACAACAGACTAACTTATATTCCAATTAACTAATACACATTGCACCGATTCGGCCAGTAACCATAATATTTGTCGTTTCCACACCATGTCGTCTCGGAACAGTTTGTGCATTGACGGAGTTGAGACCGGGGTGAGTTACCGGATCGTCAAAAAGTTGGTGTGTTGCTCATAAGATCCAAACTTGTATTTGAAAACTTAGATGGACTAGCCTTATCAAATTAGCGAATACAACACTTGATGTAACACTGTTCTTGGAAAATGGCTTCACTAAAACACACAATGTTACACTTTATGATGCTGGTTGACTGGGGAAAATGGTTATACAAACATAATTTCATGTTTTATTTCAAGCTTTTATACCTGTGTAACTAACAAAAAGTATAAATGTATACGAGATGCAAATCAAGATAAGTTACTTTCAAACCGTGCATGGTTTCGGGTTGTAAAATTTTCAAGCGGTACATCCGTCTGGCAATGATTTAAAGTTTAAATAATTATAAAATATCAATCTACTATTTACAAAATTGAAGTGTGATAGTGAAAGTTGATGTGTGAAAGTTGATGTTGTTATACCTGTTTTTCTCCCAAGACAGATGTTTGTAGCAGAATTAAAACTACCTTCAAATGTCACACAAATTCTGTTACACTTGCGACATTTTTCACTATAAAATATGCTATTTAAATTTATAATACTGATGATATGCAGATGAAATATTGGTGCAATTTTAACACTCTTAAAACTCATTATCTGGCATGCATGAAATAATCTTCTGAAAGCCATCCTTATTTTGCTGCAGATCATTTTCAAACAAATACTGCATTATTTTTGAAATCACTAAAATCACCATTCATTGGCTATTCAGATCCCAAGGCAGCCGGCTGCGGGGGAGGGGGTTACTCCGAATTGTGCCTGTTACATAGGCTGCAACTATTTTTTGGGGTTTGAAATTTTAGATTTAATAAAAATAAAGAATGAGTTCCTTTAAGAGCAATGAAAACATTCATAAGAAAGAAGATGGGCCATACTACGTAGTTTCGGCTAATAAAGCCTCATCAGTGACCCTGTAATGATCCGGCAAAGAAAGCCAGAGGAAACGTACTGCAATTTTGCGATTTTCGAATAGGCAGTCGATTCAAAGACTGATATAAATCTAAATGAGGTCCAAGTAATTAAAAGTAGAAGTAAAATAAAGATCAGGAATTGATACAATTAACTTACTCCATCCATAAAAGACACCAAAGGGAAAGAAATACAAACATTAAGCGACCAGACCATAATGGAAACCTAAACAAAGGAAGGCCATATGGACAGTTACTTTCCCACAAAATGGCCATATGGCCATCCAAAATTAAAAGACACAAGTGATACACACAGTAAGTAACAAACAACAACATAAATAAATCGCCACAGAAGAGCCACCTTGGAACGGTCAGTGGAAGATTTCCACTGGGGGGCTTAAATCGATTTTACGTGGCCACAATCCTCGCCCTTACTTCCGTCGCGATTTAGACAAAAAATTTGTTCAGTCCGCATGAAGGACTGTCTAGAATGAGTCTAAACCAACAATTTATTTCTGACTTCTCAGAATATTCACGATGATCTCAAAGGACCAAAAGTAAAATATAAACTGCACTATGGTTGATGTACGGGGAGACGTTTTACGGCCGCCACACGGCACAACACCAGCTGCAGTGAAGGCAAATAAAAATCAAAAATGAGTTCCTTTAAGAGCAATGAAAACATTCATAAGAAAGAAGATGGGCCATACTACGTAGTTTCGGCTAATAAAGCCTCATCAGTGACCCTGTAATGATCCGGCAAAGAAAGCCAGAGGAAACGTACTGCAATTTTGCGATTTTCGAATAGGCAGTCGATTCAAAGACTGATATAAATCAAAATGAGGTCCAAGTAATTAAAAACCTGTCTAGAATGAGTCTAAACCAACAATTTATTTCTGATTTCTCAGAATATTCACGATATCTCCAAGGACCAAAAGTAAAATATAAACTGCACTATGGTTGATGTACGGGGAGACGTTTTACGGCCGCCACACGGCACAACACCAGCTGCAGTGAAGGCAAATAAAAATAAAAAATGAGTTCCTTTAAGAGCAATGAAAACATTCATAAGTATGTTTTAAGTATCTTTTAGGGTTTGACGAAAACTATGGTATTTTATGGGTACAGGCCATTTGCAGAGATATTTTGGGGTTACTCTGAAACTGACTATTTTTGGGGACTGTCCAAAACTTGTATATTTAATTGGGTGTTTGTTTGATCTGATTTCGTCCGCGTCAACACTTTTTACTTCATTTTGGAGACGTTGCTTCCAATTGTGTGGGACTTTTACCCGACATTGAGATGAAATGACTTCACAAACCCTGCCGCCCAATGAAACCAAAAGGGTTTATATGCATGGACGTTCCGGCACGAAGCACTTTGCCTGGGCAGGCTTAGACCTAAGCGGTTTACCTGTACTCACCTGCGCGGTCGGTTTCAGTTCCGCGTGGAAGCACCGCGCAGCTCAATCTATTTCTTCAAGCCCCGATGGGCTAGTGCGTTTTGGGGATGCTGTTAGTTTTCTGTTTGAATAGTGGTTCTGTTCCTTGCTGCACAACATTTCAAGTGCTTAATTGTGTGTTTACAGAGCTATAGTGTAAGGAACTGTTTAATTCACTTTTGTTACCAATACAATCATAAGATGGGAGAAATAAGTAAAAATAAACTTTTTTTTTAAGCAGAAAGCATGCCAGTATAATTTGGAAAATGTTTGGGGTATGTTAAAATCTGCATATACTTTTTCGGTATTGATGATGTACTGGATATTTGGGTTGAGGATGGGTACACTGTCAGGCTTGGTATATATTTTAGGGGAGTGGGGGTATAACACCCGATGCTAGTGTAGTATCTGTGCATAACAAGCTGCAACGTCATTGGACGCGATGAATGGGAACCTTTGAATTCTAAGGGTATCAAATGTGAATCATCACGTGACACTGTTACAAACTTATTCGCATAAGGGTCAACCACACCATTGCCTGTTGCTGGTAACTTTACAGCGGATGTTGCGATAGGTGAAACTTTTCTTGGCAGCGTACGGTTCATGGTTATTGATCTTTGCTTGGTAGAAACACAGCACTCAAACTGAATGTCCTTACTGTAGGTCCCCAGTTAAACCAAATAAACTCGGTTGAAACTAAATCAATTCTACATGCATTCCCTGAAGTAATACAAGGATTCGGTAAGCTGAATGTCTTTAAACTGAAGATCCGAATTGATCGTAACGTACAGCCAGTCATACAGCCTGTACGCCGTGTACCTATTATTTACGTGACAAGTTGGATAAAAAGCTAGATGAACTGAAATCGTTAGACATAATTGAACGTGTCACTGGTCCAAGCGATTGGATTTCTCCGGTTGTGTGTGTTCATAAAAGTAACTCAAATGACATACGCCTAGGTAGGTGTTGACATGAGGATAGCGAACGCATCCGTGAAGCGTGAACGATATCCAATCCCCACGGTGGATCAGGTAGTCCAGGAACTAAATCACAGCTCTGTATTCAGAAAAATTGACCTAAAAATGGGCTTCTTTCAAATCGAACTCGATGCAAAAAGCAGGAACATAACTGCATTTGGGACCCACAGAGGCCCATATCGTTATAAACGCTAAATAATGGGGTCTCTTGTGCGCCGGAAATGTACCAAAAGTGCAGCAGGAGCTACAGCACTGTGAAGGTGAACACAACATAAAGGACGATAAAATAATTCACGGCTCTAGCCAGGAGGAGCACGATAAACGGTTGAGGAAAGAACTTAGTGTTTTAAGGGACAAAGTTCTGTCAGTGAATACAGAGAAGTATGAGCTGAATATGTCAGAGTTAGTTTTTATGGGGCATGTCTTAAGCACGCGAGGTATCGGACCTGCGGAAGTCAAGGTCAAAGCAGTTGTTTAAGCGCGTGAACCAGAAACCGTGTCTGAGCTCAAAAGTTCTCTCGGTCTCGTGACTTTCAGTTCTCGTTATATCCCAGATTTCTCGATCGTGTCCGAACCGTTTCGTAAACTGCTGAGACAGAAAGCACCATTTGTTTTGAGTCCTGATCAACGGGGGGGGGGGGGGGGGGGGGGGGGGCTGGCATTTGACCAGTTGAAAACTGTTATCACAAGCCGATACATTGGGATATTATGATAACAATGCACCTACACAGGTCGTAGCAGATGCATCGCCTGTCGGACTTGGAGCGATCCTAGTTCAAAAGCAGAAAGATGAATATATGGCAATTCCTTATGCGTCGCACAGTCTATTAGATGTCGAATGTAGGTACTCGCAGACTCAGAAAGAGGCCTTAGCCCTCGTCTGGGCTTGCGAAAGGTTCCATCCTTTCTTATATGGGGTTGAGTTTGAGTTACTCACTGATCACCGCCCTCTAGAATTCATATATTCTCCGCAGTCTAAACCTAATGCACGCATTGAAAGATGAGTACTGCGCCTGCAACCATACCAGTACACTGTGTGTTATATAAAATGCTGTAAGAATATCGCAGATTCTTTTTGCGATAATTGCCAAAGTCTGATGCGGAAAGTGCAAACCAGAATATTGGTCAAGAATATATCCGGTTTGTAGCCTCAGCGACACCGCGCGCGGTGACAACTCGTGAGATCGAACGGGCATCGGAGAAAGCCCTGATTTGCAAAGCATAAGAGATTGTCTGTTGACGTGTGGATGGCACCAATTAGAGAATTAGATTTATGTTAGCATTCAAACTGAACTCAGTAATATTGGCAAACTGGTACTCCGCGGAACGCGTATTGTCATTGCGAACGACCTCGCGAACGCACACGGGAACTCGCTCATGAAGGCCATCTGGGCATTGTGAACATGAAGAAAATCTTACGTACTAAGGTCTGGTGGCCTGCAATCGGTAAGAATATGGAGAAGTTCTGTGAAAGCTGTTATGGCTCTTAGCTGGTGGCCAAGACTGCAAAACCAGAGCCAATGTGTCATACGGAAATGCCAAATGGTCCATGGTAATATTGGGCTGCAGATTTATTGGGAGCAATGCCGCCTAGTGTGAGTCTGTGTAGTAGAAATTTACTATTATAGCAGATATTATGAGATACAGGTATGTAAATCTTCTATGTCTTCAATGCTACTCATGGCTTGACACTTGCTTTTCGAACAGATAATGCTGCAAATTTTATTAGCGGAATGTTCAAGTCATTCTTGTATAGTAATCAGAATCAGAATTGTTACTGGTGACACGTCAAATGACATTCATACACCAGGACCTGTGATGGGAAGTTAGTCCTCTCACCAAAGAAGAAAATTTAGCTACACAATCCTCAGCGCCTTCAGCCGTTGAAATAATCGAATCGGGAATGGCATTCCAATCTGTAATGGTTCGGGGGAAGAATGATTCTTTATAAATGTCAGTTCTTGCAGCAAGGGCATGAAATGCCATTAAAATGATGATTTCTACAGTGCCTAGCTTGGGGAACAAGGTCATCTGTTGCGATGCTGGCAGCACCCTTTAGACCTTTGTATAAAAGAATGAGCCTACTGTCTTTTCTCCTTTTCTTGAGAGACTCCCATCTAAGTTTTCCTAGTATTCCAGTCATGCTCCCAGTTTCAAAGCAGTAATTGCTTGTTACAAATCTAGTAGCTCTATTCTGAACTTTTTCAATATCTTTATTAAGGACCACTCCGCTGGGGTCCCAGATACAACTACCATATTCCAAGATTGGGCGAATAAGTCCTTTATATGCTGCCTCTTTTACATCCTGGGGACACTGATGAAGATTTCGCCTCAGGAAACCAAACGTTCTATTTGCCTTTGTACACATGTTGCTAATATGTGTATTGGTAATATAGTATCACAACTAAAGGAATGCCCCGCTATGGCCACAAGCCAATGGTGAAATCGAAAGGCAGAATAGGTCCATAATGAAGCTTATACGTATATCGCATGCCAGTGGTTGTGACTGAAAATCTGATCACCAGACATATTTACTGATTTACCGAAGTACTCCGAACAGAACAACCGGTGTGTCTCCGTCAGAACTTTTATTCCGACGGAAGATCCGGACAAAACTTCCAGATCTTCAACAATACTTTACCCTTGATGATCTTGAGGTACGCGATAGGGTTCTGAAAATAAAGGGAAAGGAAATTGTATGAGGATAGCAAGCGTGGCGCTGTTGGAAGTAAGCTTGAGGTAGGGGATGAAGTCCTTCTGAAGCAGGATAGAGAAAATACATTCTCTACCCAGTTTCACCTACACCATTTACTCTGACTGATTAACACGGAAACAGTGTTGATATCGACTCACAAGCTGGGTATGGTACAAGCGTAATGTCACCCATGTTAAGAAATTCCATGAACGGGCCGGTAAAGAATTTGGGAATATCAATCAGCTGGAAATGAATGCCGATGCAGGCTAATCGGACAATGACAACTTGAGCATACCTGAAACCGCGAGCTCAACTGATCTTGAAATCTCACATTCACCTGAAACATCACCCGTCAAACCATGTGACATACCCCGCTCACCCATACCCAAACGTACCGGGCGTTAGCGGACTTAGTAACTTAACGAAGAATATATAGAGGTTTATATCCTATAGACACAGTTCAGTTTTATAAAAGTGCTGAAAAACTCACTAGTGTTCTAAGGTGCTGTTAACCCTTGTCCTGCTAATCCCGGATATACCTTATCTTTGAAACAATGTAGATCCAGATCAGATGGCTTCTGACGAAGCCATCTGATCAGGATCTACATTATTTGCCATTCAGATTATGAATTTGTTGCAATAATTTGAATCAAGCAATCTGATTGGTTGATAATCGGTAGTGGGTGTGGCATATATATTCAGCAGGACAAGGGTTAACGTTTAAAGTCGGTTATTTCAAATTCAGTGATGCGCATTCTAAAACTCAGATTCAAGTTTTGTTGAAGTTATTCTATTCAGAACTCAAAACTGACATTTTGTAGTGTTAATTATCTAAAGGGAGGGGTTAGTATCCATTTACAACTTGTTAAACGACCCCTCCGAAGAGATTATCGAACAACTCTCTTATTTACATTTTGTTTGTTTGATTTGAGGTTTAACGTCCCCGTCAACACCGTAAAGGTCATTTTGGAGACATCGCTTCCAATTTTTAGGGACTTTTGCCCGAAATTGAGATGAAATGGCATCTCAAGCCCTGCCGCCCAATGAAACCAATAGGGCTTATAAGCATGGACGGACCGACTCGCACCGCTTTGCCTTGGCAGGCTTCGATCCTCTAAGCGGTTTACCAGTACTCGTGTATAGGTCGATTTCAGCTCTACGTGGAAGCATCATGCAGCCCATATATTTCTTCAAGCCCCGATGGGCGGGGGCCAGATTTACATTTTGTATATATACATGTAGTTCTGTATGGACATACGCACTAGGCTAGTTATTAAAATATGTCAGCCCCACTCAGTGGTGTTGTCTTTCTAGTTATCTGGTTAAATCGGTCTTATCAGACATAATAGCTAGGCCCCAGCCTTTGTGACAGGTAAAATTCAGAGTACTCACCCCACCACACACCCCTGGGTTCAGACCCCTACTAGAGCTTGGAATACCCTTCCCCGGGACCCTACCCGGTTTGATCATTGGCTAAAGGATAAGGACTAACTTCCCATATCACAGGTCCTGTCATTTGACATACACCAGTAACAATTCTGATTCTAATTCCTGACTGAAAAAATATATACGTCCTATTCGGAAATCCAGGGATGAAAGGGTTTACTTCCGAGTGTTATATTTTATGCATGTTTACACGGTACAAATCGATAGTCGTACTATAAATATGTGACAGATAGTTTCAACTTTCGTGTCGTAATATATATGTACTGATAATTATACATGTAACAGCCATATAATGCGCATTTTGTTTTCGTAACGGAAATTTCATCAGCTGTTCAAAAAGGTAAGCAATCAATTCATAATATCTTACTTCTTGCCTTACTTCTTTGTATCCGAGGTCAGCGTGCCTGTATTGGGGAGTCAAAGTAGGAGTATGTTAAGATGATGATGATGATTTTGTGTTTAAGGTTCCTCAATACATTTGCACAAGAAAAATATAGGTGTCAGATTTGCATGTTATTTATTCCCAAAATATGATCCTGATTTCCTATTAAAATGCCTGTCCTAGAAGAAGAATGTTTGGAGGTGCTAAAGGTTATTACAGCGAGTACTTTCTTGCATTAGCAACATCTCAGTGCCTTTGAAAATAAATGCATTTCTGTAGTTTTCACTTTCCCCAGGAAAAAAATGAAAACGCCTTCTAGACTTTTTAAAAGTTACTAAAACAGCTGCAGATCAATAGTTCACAACAAATACTAGCGACTCGGACAAAGCTTTCTATCAAAAAGCCTACCTGAATTGAAAACCAGAAATTTTTTTTGACATGTTTTTCTTCATGGGCGCCGCCATCTTCCTTTTTTGCAGTTACTCTGAACTGCTCAGATTTCATCAATTATGCCCCTTGCACATTTTATTTTGCCCATCAACAATGAATATACCTTGAAAATTCAGCTTTATAGCCTCCTTCCAGCATATAGCATTATGACATCGCCTATCTTGGAAGCATGTCATCACTGATAAATTATTGTAGCTGTCAAATTGAAAGAGATATCCATCTTGCCAAGGAAAAAACGTATTCATACGCCTTGGAACTTATTTCCAAAAATTACAATAGTACACCAGTGTTTTTAATTTGAAACATAATATTCATTTTTGAAACTGTATTGCAACTAATTTCACGTACTTTCTAACATAATTTGTTCGTTAATTTATGTATAGTATGCATTCATTTCTGAACTATTTTTATGTGTAACCTTTTCCAGGTTGGTGTTGTTCGGCCCAGCTTCTTGTAAACAAATTGAGAAAATGAGATTTTTGAAACTTTTTTCATCAAAACATATTAAATGCATTGGGCTTCAATGAGTTTTTACCAGCCTACACATTGGTAAGTAGGTGACATAACAGATCATTAATTGGATTAGATAAACATAAACTTTGTGTTGTCCAGAAGTTCACCTGTGCAAAAATCAATTATTTGTTTATGGTGGCTCATGTGAACCAATGTAACAAATCAATGGGTAAAAATAATTTCTATACCATTGCAGTTATTGGCTGTGATCAGAAGCCTTTTGGACAAAGTTTCTGGTGCTGAACAGGCTGACTTTCAGTCCTTCAGTTAAAATATGGGGATAAACTGTTGGCTTATCTTATTTTCAGTTATTTGGTTTTGATTTATCCAATATCAAAGCACCCATCCTGTAAACACAATCAGTAACACAGTGAAACTTTTGTGCCGCGATTGCATAAATTGCTATAAACTGCTTGAATGAAATATATAAAATGAAGTACTAAAAGCACCGAAGAAGGGCAATCATTTTACAAGCTAAATGCAAGAGATTTCAACACCTCAACCCAATCACTGAGCTTGTTGCCAAATTGGTAGAACTGGTCCTTTTTGGCTACCATACACTGAATTTAAAATAGTACCAGGTGAGATAATTACATTTTTTGAATTTTTGGGAATCATTAATTTTCAGTTCTATTTAGGTATTTTATTTGAAATTCCTCTGTTGCAGTGCCTAAAGGCAACCTTGAGCCACATTTCTATGATAGTATTTTACACATTGTGGTTTTGTGGATTGAGATGTCATTTTTTTGCAAAACCAAGGAAAAATGCAATAATTTACTAAAATGATGACTTTCGAATAAAAATCTTTGGCTTTCATATTCTTACATTTACATGGACTACCATCTGATGAAAAATCTTTTTGGGTAATTATCTGCAAATATGATTTTTTCAGTACCCCAAATGTAGTGAAATAACTGTATTGAGGAACCTTAAGGACTATGAAAATGTCTTCCTGGCACGTGGGCTAAAATTCATGGATGTTTAGCATGTTGACATATTTCTAGAAAAACAACCAATGATGTTCCAAATTAAAAGAATAAATATAAAACATGCATATTAAAAATGTATTTTTGTTGTTGGAAGAAAAAAAATAAATATTCACTTTATAAGAAAATTACATTTAAAAATGATCCATTTTTGAATGTATGTTTCTCCATTGTCCTTCATTAGAAACATACCATTTTTACACCAAAATATACTTTAGTGTGTGTACTAGCAACGACGAGACGTGATTTTTCCAAAAACTGGCATTATAACATTATATCCATGCCGATAGAACCCCTATCAACATGTAGAGTTCACTATACATTGTCATCCATGTACACAGTATGACGCACGGATTTTTAGCACTTGGGTAAATAAGCGTAGCGATAATAAAAATTCTGTCAAATCGTTATTATGGCTTTTGGACAAATCAAACAATTTTCCCCTCTTGTATTTATTTAATGCATAATAATATTTACCAACTTAACGGAAGAATAAAGGAAATCATGATCTAGGCATAAAAATAGTTAGAATAAAATCCATTGTGCAGGATATTTTTACCCACGATTAGCATGTTTATACCCCTGTTTTACCTGAAGAATTTACCAACCATGTGTACAGTAATGGCTGTCAAAATGACCGTTCGATGGGTGTTTAAAAGAATGGATATATTGTTATTGTGGAAGTTTTTGGAAAAACTTCTCGTCCTTGCTAGGACATGGAATATACTTTAGGTTAATGTAAAAACTGAATGTTTCCGAGGAAGGAAAATGGAGAAACCGATGTTCAAAAATTGACCATTTTGAAAGGTAATTTTCTAATAAAGTAATTTATTATTTTTTCTTCTAAAAACTGAAATACACTTTTTAATAAGCATATTTTATGATTATTCATATAATTTGGAACATTATGAGTTGCTTTTCTAGAAACTTGTCGACATTATAAACAACCGTAAATTTAAGCTCACTTGTCTGGTTGACATTTGCATATACCTCAACGGCGCGTCAACCCTCTTTGTGGGTCAAAAGCGTCAATAGGAGTATATGTAGACTAGCTACTAGTCGGATATCACATTTCAAAGAAAAGATTCCGTGGTGTAGTGGTTATACTACTCGACTTGTAAACCAGTGATCGCAGGATCGATCCCGGGCTTCTCCAGACTTTCGGGCGAGTCTTTAAACCGAGGTCCACTCACTCATTCATATTTTAAAGTTGATAAGTAATATTCTTCTATATTTATTTTTTACTCCTTTTTGGACGGTTTTATTTTTTTTTAAATCCGTCCTTTCAAATAGCGATATCCGGGCGGACGGGCGTCGGGCGGGCGGGCGATGTCCGAGGTTTACCTTTTGGTTAACATTTTTTTAAAATGATACGTTACCCTTATTCTTCAGTGGATTGCTTTCATATTATGACTGTTGCTTCATTGGAGGTATTCCTTTTAAATACAATCCATTACTGGCATCAAGGATCCAAGTTTTGGTGAAAATTGTCATTTTTCGAACTTCAGCTTTTCAGGTTTACCATTTGGTTAACCTTTTTTTCTAGTGCCAGTATAGTGGATAGAGTGCAGTACTAAGGATCAAGGTGTTGTGAGTTCGAATCCCGGTGGAATATTTTTTTCTTTCTTCATGAATACATATACACAGTCATTATCCCCCTGCACAATGAAGTCTTGGGTCAAAGGTCAAGGTCACTGTATCTATTTTAGAAAAAAAAACTTTGTTATTGCTCTATTATCTACATTTATAGATGGATTTTAATATAACTTCACACAAATATTGCCTATGGTGATATCTTAAGCAAGATCGACTTTCAGGGTCAAGGTCACTGTGGCTATTTTTAGAAAAAAATCTTTGTCATTGCTCTAGTGCCTACATTTATTGATGGATTTTAATATAACTTCACAAAAATATTCAATATGATAATATCTCGAGCATGTTTGACTTCCAGGGTCCTGAGCTGAATGTCGAGGTCACTGTGGCTATTTTAAAAAAAAAAAAAAAAAAAACGTTGTCATCGCTCGAGCGCCTACATTTATTGATGGATTTACACATAACTTCATACAAATGTTGGATATGTTAACATCTTGAGTAAGTTTGACTTTCATGATTCTGGGCTCAAGGTCAAGGTCTGTGCTAGACTACAGATCAAGGGGTTGTGAGTTCAAATCACGTTAGAGAAATATTTTTCTTCTTTTTCTTTTTTATGCAAAGGCTTGAACACTGGATTTAATTCTTGTTCATTTGTAATTAGGGATACTTTTTGATATCCTTTCAACTGCTGCAGTCTGTTTAGGTCTTTCACATAAGAAAATTGCTTTTTGGGGCAAAACCGTCAAAATTGGAGTTGTATTTTTGTTTTAAATAAAACCACTTGAAACAGATTTCTTGTTCAGTGTTGCTTAGGGATGCTAGTTGATTCTTTTTTAATTGCTGTGGTCTGTTTGGCTCTTTAACAAAAGAAAATGAAAAACCCGTCCATAATGCCGTTAGGCATTTTTCTTGTTCCCTCTCTGAAACCAACTGAGCCCCGCCAAGCGAATTTGTGTCTTCGAGCATTCCGTCATGACAAATTTTAACTGCGCATGCCCAGCCATTCAGAGGGGCCAGGGATTCGGCTTTCTGTCTGAAGGTTCCTCTTGATTCACTGCTTGTATGAGCGAACAGCGAAGGTTCTGGCGAGACTGCGCGGATGCGCAGGCTCGCCTGAACCTTCGCTGCTCGCATAGGCGATAAGTACCAAAATCGCTTGGCGGGGCCCAACTCGTTTTATCTTGGGAAGATATCCTTGATGTCTGAGACAAGGTTAAATACTAACAAGGTTTCATATTTGATAAAAACACACAGGAAGGTTGGTCATTGGTCAATATGACATCATGGTCTAGGAGCTAGACTAGAGTATATTAAACGATATATGACAAAGAATCTTCCACTTAAGGAATTTTTCAAAGGAGACAACTTTCGGGACTTCCTGTTCGCTTTTCTATAGGCTCAGTCCTACGGATAAAGTGGTCAACACTTAAAGGAAAGAATTTGCTCCTCATGAGCAAATTCTTTCCTTTAAGAGTTGACCCCTATTGATATGGGAGACAAAATAATTTTGCAATTGTTGCCTCCCCTGAAGATGAACCCATTCCCATTAATAGCTATAGAAGGTCCACATTCAAGTTCCTTTACATTCCAACACCCCCAGTAGTTTGTTTGTTGACCGTCCCAAGGGGGCGTTTGCCTGAGCCCTCACGTCGCGTCATGCTATCAGGTAATTGTATTCTGTATTCTTATTCGAATACTATTCAAATACATTTTTGAGTATTCGTGAAGTATTCTGTATTCGTGGATTTTTCAGAATAAAAGTATTCGTATTTGTATTCGAATACATTTCAAAAGTCATGTATTCATGAATAGTTTTACGAATACATTATGAATACTTTTGCTCTTTACAGGAAAAAATATGAAACAATACATAAATGTTTTAATTGATGTGACTTAAGTCCTTGACTGCTCATGTAGGAACTTTTGAAATTACTATTAGATGGTTTAATACAATACATAACATGAATCCAAGAATATTAATTGATTTATTTGACTGCATTGGTGCAAATAAAAGAGCTTTTAAAATGACAAACATTTCATTATATGAATATATTGCTTTTAAAGTGATTGACATTATAATTTATTGACTTAGGGGTGTGAAAAACAGAAGAAAATAACATCTGTTTTCAATTAGATATTTTTTTTTTATTCAGAGACACTTCAATCACAAATAACTCACAATCATGGCCCACCACTATGGCACATGACTATTTCTAGTATGTTCTTACAAATGTATCCATTTGTTAATATATGATGTTTAGACTGATTTGTGCTGATTGCATAAAATAATTTCTGCTACCCATTTATGGCCAGTGAACTTTTCAATTTTTATTATTAGACAGGTCCATTTCAATTTAAGAGGTGTCTGCTTACTTTTAATATTTTTGCAAAATTGTATGAACTTTAGAAAATTAGAAAGTACTGTACACTTTGATCAGACACTTTATTCTGTGACATATGATGTTAATCTACACTGCCAAGCCCCTTCTTTGAGGGACTGTAGGCATTGATGTGTAAATCTATGAAGTTACCTGTATGTCATCTTCCAATAGATTGCCTCAGGATAGAAAGATAGGGGCAAGACATGGTGTTTTTACAACTGAGCCATATGCATGCCAAAGTACAAACCTACAAATTACCCACATGTATGTAATTCCAAATACTGGTAAATTGATGAGCTTTGTCTGATAAGAACATTCTCCCTGTTGATAACATATTAAAAATCATACACACACACACACAACAAAAAATGCCTAAGTAGTAAAATGAAAGTGAAGGCAATCTGAAAACTCAGTGAAATCCCAAAAGTACAAAAAGAAGGCAATAGGCAAATTGATTATTTTATTATGTGCTGGCCACCTTTGACACTTGTTTCTCACAAGAAACAGAACACAATAATGACCCTTATTTAGTTTCAGCAGTATATGAATTGATAATACGAAAACATGCTGCCTATATACAAATACATTGTAAATTTTATCGCCAAACATGTATGTAATTCCAAATACTGGTAAATTGATGAGCTTTGTCTGATAAGAACATTCTCCCTGTTGATAACATATTAAAAATCATACACACACACACAACAAAAAATGCCTAAGTAGTAAAATGAAAGTGAAGGCAATCTGAAAAATCTGTGAAATCCCAAAAGTACAAATAGAAGGCAATAGGCAAATTGATTATTTTATTATGTGCTGGCCACCTTTGACACTTGTTTCTCACAAGAAACAGAACACAATAATGACCCTTATTTAGTTTCAGCAGTATATGAATTGATAATACGAAAACATGCTGCCTATATACAAATATTGTAAATTTTATCGCCAAACATCACAAATGAATTTTAAGATGAAAAATTGTGACATTTTTCTTATTTCTGCTCAAAATATAGATTGTGGGTACTTGTTATAACCACCTCATTTTAATCACAGACAAAATCCCCATCCCCTGACAACCCCCACACCTCACACCCTGAAAAACTCTCCCCCACCATTTGTTTAAGTGGACACAATCCCTTTGGACATTATCCCAGCTGCTGTTTGTGAAGGTGGACAAAATCCCCCACACCTCCACATGCACAATTACTGATTTTTGAAAATCAATTTGAATGTCCATGTATCATTTTAAAAACTGCAGATTCCAAATCATATTTGGAATATCATAGCTATATTGGTGCTAATGGAGAAATTATTGCAACAAGCAGCTACAACAGGTGACAAAATACAGAACAGTAGAATCATCAATATGACTAAATTCTAACAATGAATAAGAACATTAAAAATGAAACAAAGTACTAGTCATGGCAAGAGATTTAATTCATTGAACTGACTTAATAGCATAATTTGTATTTACATCATGAAATTTATAAAGAAATGTGTTAAAAAGTCATCACAATAATCGAGCAGAATTTTCAAAAGTGATACATTATCCTAATGAGGTGGTTCTAATGAGTACCCACAATCTCTATGTTAGAGCTGAAATAAGAAAAAAATGGGTTAACAGTAAACCCCAGTTTAATTGTATAAAAGTGGGGTTCAAGGGGGTAAGAATTATATAGGTGTTTATGTGATGCAATGTAATTCATCAATCATTAGCTTTTGATTGATAAATGCTGCAGACACTACAAATGATCCTTGCCATACAAGATCCTGCACACCTTCATTGTTTGTGTCTTAAATTGTTCTAGGGAAAACAAAGAGATGTGTATCTGTCTATGACCAAAACATTACTACAGTCACCAGGTGTTTTTGTTTTGTATAAGTCCTACATTTTAATTGAAAGTATTCAAAAGTACTCAAAGTATTTGAATACATTTGCAAAGTATTTGTATTCTCATTCGAATACATTCGTAAAATTTGTATCTTTATTTGTATTCTGTATTCGTGAAATGCAAAGTATTTGTATTTGTATTCAAATACTTTTGAAAGTATTCGACCCCAGGCCTGCATGCTATGCGACGTCTGATCAAGAGTTTTGCAGACATAATTTTAAACGAATTGCTTTCCCATTTTCAGAGACTCAACATGCAGTCGCCTTCAACAGACACGTCAAATAAGAAAACAACAATATCGTCTGCTACGCAGTTTTGCTTGTCATTTATAGGGTAAACATTAAGTTCTTTTAGCTCACGTGAGCACGAAGTGCTCAAGGTGGTCTCTGTCCGTCGTCCGTCCGTGCGTACGTCCGTCGTCAACTTTTGCTTTAAACGACTTCTTCTCGAAAACTGTGTCTTTTAATTTTGGATGGCCATATGGCCATTTTGTGGGAAAGTAACTGTCCATATGGCCTTCCTTTGTTTAGGTTTCCATTATGGTCTGGTCGCTTAATGTTTGTATTTCTTTCCCTTTGGTGTCTTTTATGGATGGAGTAAGTTAATTGTATCAATTCCTGATCTTTGTTTTACTTCTACTAGACATATTTTGAAATAATTCCACAGGAATGTTCCTTGGCCAAACCGTTCCGCTTGGATGAACAAGATGGCCACCAGAGTTGAAAAAAATAATAATAAAAAAAAACCTTTAAACGACTTCGCCTCCTTAACTAGTAACTGTAAATGAATTTTGAAATAAATTCACAGGTATGTTCCTTGCGGTGACCCTCTGCCAAAATTGCTCAAACTGTTCCGCTTGGATGAACAAGATGGCCGACAGAGCTTATATCTTACTTAAGGCAGCCTGTCACTTTTCTGTCCGTGGTCAGTGTGCCAGTATTAGGGAGTCAAAGTAGGAGTATATTGAACAATGCGTGACAATGAATCCTCCACTTAATGGGAATGGGAACACCTGGCAGATGTTTCCGCCATTTTTCAAAGGAAGACAACTTTCGGGACTTCCTTGTTCGCTTTTCTATAGCTCTGTCCTACGGAAAAAGGGTCAACACTTAAAGGAAAGAATTTGCTCTTAATGAGCAAATTATTTCCTTTAAGAGTAGACCCATATTGATATGGGAGACAAAATATTTTTGCGATTGTTGCCTCCCCTTAAGATGTACCGATTCCCATTAATAGCTATGGGTGGTCCACTTTCAAGTTCCTTTACATTCCAACACCCCAGCAGTTTGTTTGTTGACCGTCCCAAGGGGGGCGTTTGCCTGAGCCTTCATGTCGCGTCATGCTATACGACGTCTGAACTGGGTCTACACTGTTAACCAATTGCCTATTAACGGGTCGCTAAGCGTCTTGAACCGCAAATCACGAGTTTTGCAGACATAATTTTAAACTTCAACAGACAAGTCAAATGAAGTGCCAATTCTGATTTTTACTGAAAAATAAGAAAAAAAAACAATATCATCTGCTACGCAGTTTTGCTTGTCATTTATATGGTAAACAAATATGATACAATATAAAGTTTTTTTAGCTCACCTGAGCACGATGTGCTCAAGGTGAGCTATTGTGATCGGTCTCTGTCCGTCGTCCGTCCGTGCGTGCGTCAGTCGTCAACTTTTGCTTTAAACGACTTCTTCTCAAAAACTGCTATACAGATTTTGAAATAATTTCATAGGAATGTTCCTTGGGTTACCTTCTGCCGAAACTGCTAAACCGTGCCCCTTGGACGAACAAGATGGCCACCAGAGCTAAAAATCGAAAAACCTTTAAACGACTTCTCCTTAAAGTGAATGACCACCTTTAAAATATAATTACTTCATTTGCAAGAAAAGGTTACTGTATTGAATAATCTCTGACTATGATTACCAATTGAAATCTGCTAAGGTAATTAAATCAACATTTAATGGTTTCAGTGAAGCCTTCTGGCATCGGCCATATTTTCCCCAAGGCAATCCAAATGTTTCCCAGGGTTCAACATGTTTGCTAAAATCCTGATCTCATGGAGACCATTGAAGCTCCATGTCTCTCTATGCAGCTATTCAAGGAGAAGTAATTAGGTTCTCTAATCAGGTTGCATTCTCAAAAATCATTAAATAGGCTGTCAGTTCAGGATCTAACATGCAGGCTGCATCATGTCTTTGGATGAAAATAAAGATTTCGAAGACAGTTTTCCTGAGTTTGGTGCCATTGGTTTCATTGGGTGGCATTCATCTCAATGTCGGGTAAAAGTCCAACAAAATTGGAAGCAGCATCTCCAAAATGCCCTAAATAGTGGTGATGGGAATGTTAAACCACAATTCCTTGTCTGATCTATAGTGAATCACTTTGTATTCCAGACCTTGTATCCTGTACACTGTTCGCATAATATCCAGGCCTTTATCCAAAAATGAAAACATAAATTATGGGAACTCAAAGGATTCGCCACATTGAGTACCCACAATCTTTGCTTCAATCTAAATTAATCCATTTAGTATCAGAAAACCCAAAAGAGGTACCCTGGCAAACAGTGCAGGCGCAGATCAGACGCCACAGAACACGGTGTCTGATCATGGCTTACACTGTTTGCAAAATATTCAGCCTTTTCCTGATAAATTTTGAGGAAAACACAACCTGACAGCCCGTAATTTTGAAATGGTCTCCTGGTATATATAAGGAGGAAGATTCCATTCTGTACAAAAGGGTTAAGAAAAATATCACAAAATACCATGTGAAATGCCATGAAATTACCTAAAAATGTCAAGGCGTGTTAATGTAATGATTGGTTAAATGATACTGATAGGCATTAGTTAATGAAGAAAAGAAAAGAAACCTGTAATCAACAAACTTTCAAGTCCACTTGAAAACAGCTATTTTCAAAATAGTTAGCACAAGTGTTATGCTTTGCATAAACAAATGTCTTGATGTTAGGATTCTCTGTTCCAAGAATATGAATCCATTTTTTTTTTACATAACTCTCTATTTTTCTAAGGATCAGGGATAGCAAAGCAGCTAATTCCTTGTCCAGTATTTTCCCTTACAAAAAGGCATTTTTATTATTTTAAAGTTCACTTTCTCCTCTCAAATTCTCAGCTGCTAAAGTTTGCTGTCAGAAGATGAACTGAAAAGTTTCCTGAAGTCACTGCAGGAGATATAGTCTGTAAAAATGTCTGACACCCTTTAAACAACTTAAATGAGCCTTTACAGTTAATTAGTGCAACAGTTTAGGAGATGAATATGATTTTATCATTCCTCAATGGTGTTATTGTAAAATGGACCTGAGAAAAAAAAAGGTGGTCATTCACTTTAACCAGTGGATGGATTTTGAAATAATTTTACAGGAATGTTCTTGGTTGACCCTCTACCAAAATTGCATCACGAAAACACGCCTATATAATTTGACCCCCTCGAACCTCACTTTTATATAATAAAACTGGGGTTTACAGGGGTATGGCTTATTTTTCTTATTTCCGCTCCAAAGTATGGATTGTGGGTACTCGAGGCGGTTCTAACGAGTACCCACTATCTATATTTCAAGCAGAAATAAGAAAAATATCACACTTTTTCTTCCTAAAATTTTCATTTTTTTCGGTGATAAAGGTGGCAATGTATTTGTATAGGCGTGTTTGCGTAATGACATAAACGTTTTGCTCTGCTAAACGAGTTGACGGCCAGAGCTAAAAGTAGAAAACTAGGAGCTTACATGAGTGTTCATGTATTATTGAATTTATTAAACGAGTTGAGTTAAAGGGATAAAATGCGAGGCTTTGCCGAGCATTTTATTCCTTTTCCTCAACGAGTTTAATAAATTCAGTAATACATGAGCACGAATGCAAGATTCTATTTATCATATGACATTTAAAACGTATTTTCTTTTCATAATTGTTTACAAAAATGTCAATATTCCGCCATTAGTAAACGCGACGTCGTTAAGGACGTCGTACATGTAACGTTACGGGGCGTATCTAACTAATTTGCATATTTAATCCACTAGCGGATTATCGAATTTATTACATGGCATTATTACACTCCCAGGCGCGACGTCATATGATAAAAAAGGCTTGTTGACGGATTTGGGAATAATTTCATACTTATGTTCCTTGGATGACCTTCTATTAAAATCGCTCAAACCGTTCCGCTCGGATGAACAAGGTGGCCACCAGAGCTGAACATCTTTTCAATGACTTCTGTTCCTTAACCAGTGAATGGATTTTAAAATGCAGTAAAATTCAGCTTAAGACCACCCCTATATTAGGACCACTCCGCTGTTAAGACCAGTTTTTGCCAGACCCAAAATATTTCCAATATAATTAATTTCTATTTATTCCGATAAAGAGACCTTTGCCTTAGGCTAAGAATTCATTCCATTGAAATTGTCGTTATACAAGTTTTGCCGTTCTAACGAATGTCGGTATGAGGAGGGTTGACTGTGCATTACGAACACACCTCCATGTGGCATTATAAGAATCTTATATGGGTGTGAGGGGTGGATTGAAAAATCCGTCCCGAGGGACACTGTCCGGCATCACGAGGCTTGCCGAGTGATGCCGGACAGTGATCTCGAGTGACGGATTTTTCTATCCACCCCTCACACCCATATTGGATTCTTTTTCTTACATATCTTCCATTTCTTAGCGCGGATTTTTAATGCTGCAGTCACTTCGGTTACCAACGTCCGCCATATTGTGTTGACACTGGAGGAATGTTTAGTGACGTCACGTAACGTGCTGTGGCGTCAACCTAAACGACGGCGCATACGAGGTCGTAATCAACCTGTGCATTTATCAAACACGCGATTATATTCGATTTGGGGTCGGAACACCAGGGTCAGAACATAAATTTCTATCCCAGGATAAAATCACGGATTTCCTTGTCTGGTGTGTATTCTTACACACCAGACAAGGAAATCCGTGATTTATCCCTGGGATAGAAATTTATGTTCTGACCCTGGTGTTCCGACCCAGGCAACTAACATATGTGCGCGTCAGTTCTATTCAAATGCCGGAACTACTTCCGCACTTCTTTCATTTTGTAAACAATACACATGTGCGAGCTATCAAAACTAACGGAAACAAACGAAATTAACAAATCAATAAGAATGATAATTATTTGACTCCTTTATTTTTAAAGGACACTGAATACAGGTGTTTTGTATGAACTCTTAAACAGAAGAAAAGAAAAACTGTCTGTTGTTCTGCTATTTGCTAAAAAATAAAAAGGAAATGTTCGGAAGGTGTTGTGCAAGAAAATGAATCCAATATGGGTTTCTGTTGTAGATGGCTGTTTCCAACGCTCGGGATGACTGTGCTGAGCGGAACCTCGGCGTAGCCTAGGTTCCGCTCAGCACGGTCATCCCTCGGGTTGGAAACGCCCATCTACAACAGAACCCCACATTGGATTCTTATATTCTTGCATAACGCAAAAACGGTTACTTTTCTAATAAAATATTATTGCACGACCCGCAGAAAAAGCGACCGACTGAAGTCGGTTGATTTTCTAAGAGTGCCCTAAAATCACCGTGTCATTCTGTCATTCGGTCAATCGGTCATTCTGTCAGTCTGATAGTATGTCTGTCCGTCCGTAACCCGTTTGTGAAAATTGGTGATAGCGTCTTAACCGCTTGGAATATTTAAACAATTTTTGGCATTATGTGATATCTTTCTTATTTATACTCCAAACATAGGCTGTAATATAATTTTATTAATCAAGTGATTTCGTATTGGCCCAGTTACAGGTCCGAGGTCTGCTGTATTGGCCGAGGCCGAAGGCCGAGGCCAATACAGCTGACCGAGGCCAATACAGCTGACCGAGGGCCTGTAACAGGGACAATACGAAATTACTTGATTAATGGCAATTTTATTAATTGACACCATTAAAAACATGATTTTTGATTTTTGACCTAAGTGTTAATACGAATGACTTCGAAACAATACAGGATAGTCAATTAATAATATAGTGTTATTAATCAAGTAATTTCGTATTGGCTCAGGTACAGGTCCGAGGTCTGCTGCATTGGCCCGAGGTCGAAGGCCGAGGGCCATTGCAGCTGACCGAGGACCTATAACTGGGTCAGTGCGAAATTACTTGATTAATGGCAATTTTATTAATTGCCCACTTAAAAAGCATGATTATTGATTTTTGACCTCACTTGACCTCAGTTAATATTGGTTGACCTGGTGTTAATACAGGATAGTCAATTAATAGTATAATGTTATAAATCAAGAAATTTCGTATTTGCCCAGTTACAGGTCCGAGGTCTGCTGTATTGGCACGAGGCAAAACAGGATTGTCAATTAATAATATGATGGTATTGATCAAGCAAATTCGTATTGGCCCAGTTACATGGCCGAGTATCTGTATCTGAGACAATAAGTAATTACTTGATTAATGACAATTTTATTTATTCATTCATTCATTAAAAACATGATTATTGATTTTTGACCACAGTGTTAATGCGGAGGACAATGGAACAATACAGGATAGTCATTTTATAATGCTCGTTACAGCCGCCTCATTAAGGGGATTCTAAGGAGTACTCACAAGCTGTCTTGGAGAAAAAATGAGAAAATCATGTATACTCCAGTAACGGCACCCGCCCATCGGAGCTTGAAGAAATAGATGGGCTGCATGATGCTTCCACGCAGAGGTGAAACCGACCCGCACATGAGTACTGGTAAACCGCTTAGAGGATCTAAGCCTACTCAGGCAAAGCGGTGCGAGTCGGCCCGTCCATGCTAATAAACACTATTGGTTTCATTGGGCGGCAGGGCTTGATATGTCTTTTCATCTCAAGGTCGGATAAAAGTCCCACAAAACTGGAAGCAACGTCTCCAAAATGACCTTTACAGTGTTAACGGGGACGGTAAACCTCAAATCAAACAAACAAACTACTTCTGTACACAGTTTTCTGTATATGAAGTGGCTCAAGAAGGGGCCTTCATTTCACGGACTTGTGAAAATGATTAGTAAAAGTGGTGTTTACAAGGATCTACATGTTCTTATTCCTGGTGATGAGGTACTGTGAAACTTCATTTATCATATGGCGTCTCGTCTGAGAGTGTAATAACGCCATGTAATATTTTCGATAATCCACTAGTGGATTAAATATGCAAATTAGCTAGACACGTCCCGTAACGTTACATGTACGACGTCCTTAACGACGTCGTGTTTACTATTGGCGGAATATTGATATTTTTGTAAACAATCGTGAATAAAATGTGTTTTAAATGTGAGTGAGTGTGAGTGAGTTTCAGTTTTACGTCCCACCAACAGCTAAGGTCATACGGAGACGGGACCTCGGTTTAAAGACTCATCCGAAAGTCGTGTTTTAAATGTCATATGATAAATAGAATCTTGCATTTGTGCTCATGTATTATTGAATTTATTAAACTCGTTGAGGAAAAGGGATAAACTGCTTGGCAAAGCCTCGCATTTTATCCCTTTTCCTCAACTCGTTTAATAAATGAAATAATACATGAACACTCATGTAAGATCCTCTATGTCAACAATTTATTAAACTAGTTGAAGAAAAGGGATAAAATGCTCGGCAAAGCCTCGCATTTTATCCCTTTTCCTCAACTCGTTTAATAAATTCAATAATACATGAACACTCATGTAAGATCCTCTATAACTCTAACACAGATGTCTCGTGTAACATGGGTAATATGAACTCCATTACGGCTTTTCTTTAGGTGCCCGAAGCTGTGGACTTCTGCCCTGATCAAACACTCTCAGAAACGACGGCAAGTAACTCCACAGAGAAGACGGTACTTTATGTAATTAACTATCGATACTATTGATAGTTGAATGAACTATCGACGATAGGTGTCGATAGTCCATTGTACTATCGATGCATTGCTATCGAGGCAGTCCCTATCGCGATGCATCGAACTATCGATTCATTGTTACATCCCTAGTTATTACTGAAGCTTTTATTGAATTTATTTTGACAAAGGTTTGTTAAATGCTAAATAATAATAAATAATACATTCCTTCATTTCAGATTATGCGCTTACAAACTACATGTTATGGCTGGAAAACATCGGACATAGCTTCAAGGATACTAAAGGTGTTATCTATGACATTGTAACCATCTGAACCGGAAATATTGTTCCGTTGTGTTTTAGATGTTTGTATAGTAGTGTTTGCATATAAAAATTGCTTGTTACACTATGAATGACGAAGAGCAAATTAAAGAAAATCTTGCAAAGATACCTAATTGTTTTACAATTAGAGATTGTTTGATTGGCAGGTCCAAACCATCTATAAAGTGTATTATTGACGGACTTTTGAGCGAGTTGAAGCATTCTATATATGAACTGGATACAGAATGGACCAGGACATACAATTTCATTTCATTTCTAAATTGGGTCATTGACGAAAGAGATGAAGCGAAAGTATTCAATGAAAAGGCTTTGAAACTTGATGAAAACAATTTAATTGCTGTTGCAAACAAACTATGGTTTTCTTTAGAATCAAAAGATGCCTATGAAGTTAAAACTACAAATTCTAGACTGAAGGAAATTCAAGAAAGCCATGAGTTCTTTACGCATCGCGTAACAGCGGAGGCAGAATTAGCATACTGCTATACACGCTTAGGTATTAAACATCAAGAAATTGCAGCGGCGAAGTTCAAAAACGCAATTGAAAGTATATGTGCTAAGACACACGATACAAAAATTGATACAAATCTAATAATGCTGTGGAAATACGGACTGGGGCTCATCTCGCGGAGATTATCAAAATTACATAGTACTCGAAACGAAGAGCAAATTGGGTGTTCTGATAAAAGAAGAAAAGATGCGATTACATTTTTTCTCGAAGTGATCGAGGGGAAATGGGATAGCAAACGTTTAAAAGCCATGGCTTATGTTCAACTTGGCGAGCTGTTTTATGACATTTCAAAAAACAGACTGTTACAAAAGCATTACTTTCCTTCACCATATGACAAATGGAATGAAGAAAAGTTTTATCAGATAGCTTTGAAATTAAATGATAAAGAAACATATGTTTTGGAGAGATACGGGAAGTTTCTACGTTACAGAAAGAATTATGACCAATCTGAAATGCTGCTCAGAAAAGCTATAGAAATACGTCCGACATCATATGCTCACCACCATCTTGCTTTGACACTTAAGTCGAAATTACATAGCGACTTGGCTAAGAAATCAAGCATAAATAAAAGTTCCAATTCGGGCAGTCGTGATTTGGCAAGAAACAAACCAGTACAAAGTGACCGTGGGCATAAAAATCAAAGGCAACATGTTCGTAATTTGTTCGCTACAAATAATTCAAACGCAGTGGCAGCCCATGGATTTCAAAGCGTGAACCGTAACAATATGCGTAATGAAAACTGGTATTATAGTGGTTATTATCCGCCGGTGTCATATAATCACTATATGCCCATACAAAACGCAGCACAATATGGTCATTTGAATAACAATGCACTAAGTTTAACATATACTTCAAAAGCACGTAGAGCTTACAATCTGAGAAATATGACTTCAGGCTCAAACAGATTCCAAAGAGACAACTCTTTCAGTGAAAGAACGAATCGTACAAATATCAATAAAAGAAAAGTTGAACAGTGTATTGCTGTCACAGATAAGAGAATAGAAAACGGAAGCATACCGTCTAGGCAAAGTATCCAAGCAAATTCCGACATTGACAGCTTAACATCTTCCTTTCAGCAAGTATCCTTGTTGCAGGAAAATGTAGAAAAGGACGGTTCGGTGAAAATGAAGACGTATTCACACACCTACGGACCAATGGGTGCATGCGATGCTGAGATACCTGATCGCAACAAAACAGGGTCAGAAACCCTCAAATGCACTTTTGATAGCTATTTAAATAAGGTTCAAGCGAAAGTCATGGTAAAGAGTCCTAAGAAACTACTTAGTCTCCCAGAAGAAGATGAAAGAGCGAAAGAAATTCTGTGTCATCTTGATCAGGCATTAGTTTACAGAGAAAACAAGGCAGCAATTTATGACAAAGGTTTGACACTAAGAGCTATGAACAAACTAGACGAAGCTATAGATGTTTTTAAAACACTGCTTGAAAATGAATCGTCTTTAGTGTATCTCGCTAACGCTTATGAACAACTAGGATTATGCTATTCAGAGAAAATCAGTGCGTTGCGCATTCAAAATGATGACACACAAAAATTGCATTATAACATGAAAGATTATTTCATGAAGTCTGTTGCAATATCGGTTAAGTTTGTTACTGCAATTCCTGATATAACTGACGTTTGGGCATCTGCATCAAGCCTAAAAGAGGTTTTACTGAGTGAAGGGGAGTCCAAGGAAAATCTAAAACAATTGGCAGTGTTAAATGAAAGACTTAGTAATTACAAGGAAGCTATATCATACTATGAAGAAATAATCAGATTGGAAGACAATGTACAAGATATTCCAAAACATCTGTTGGACATAGCTAAAAATCAGATGAATGATTCAAATTTTGTTGCAGCGGTAACTTTCTATGATCTGATCAGATCTCATCCTGAAGGCATAAGTTACATCGAAAAGGATATGTATGTGACGTGCCTAATTGAAGCTGCATTCCAATCAGTTAAAAAAGGAAAAGAAAAGCAACTTCGAAGAAAGTATATTAACTCCGCTTTGGAATACGCGTCACCACCAGTCGATGACAGGGATGCAGCTTTTACAGACAGCGAAGAAGTGGCCGTAGATCAAATGTTTGATATTTTTCTTTTATGTAATGAAAAAAGTAGACGCTCATTCGAAATGGCTGTTAATTTATTGTGTCAACTGAAGGAAGATTGCTGCTTAAATGCAACTTTGAACTCACAGGATGTTATCTGTGGCGTCCCAGAACTGTCAGGTACTTTAACTTTGATAGACAGATGCAATTATTTCCTAATATGCACCGGGCAGCAAGAATCAGATGATAAAATTTATCAGCTTTCGATGGAACATATTATCTTGAACAAAAGCAAAGTCGTTGTCATACTTGAGGATGAAAATGTGAAGCCTCCGGCAGTAATACATCGATTCAAAGACAGAATTCCGTATTTGGTTTGTCCAATTGAAAACGGTTCGGCAAAGGAAGACTCGAACTGGTTGAAACAATTGCTAGCATGCATGCTTGGTGTGAAGTTAACTTCAAGTTGAAACTGTCAAACAGGACTATTTCTACGGACATGTCAGTAGTGCTGATGCAACTACAGTGGAACTTCGATGTCTCGAACATCGATGGCTCGTTTACCATGGATGTGTCGAACCCATTCTTGAGCCCCTAGCGAAATCCTCTACATTAGAAATAGTGGGGGATAATTAAGGAGATTTTAATCTTTTATCTTGCAAATGTATGCTGTGTGTACTCATTAGAATCGCCTCAATGAGGCGATTCTAATGAGTACACACAGCATACTTTTCATTATAGTACATCGAAAAGATGTCTTAAAGTATCTTGTTATGCCTCCCGGAAGTAACCTCAGTGGCTCGAACTACCCCTGTCTCGAACAGATTTTCGAGGTCCCAAAGGTGTTCGAGCCATTGAAGTTCGGCTGTATAAATCCATTGCACATCTATGATTTTTTTTTCTCATTAAACTTTCCTTTTGGCATTTGCTGATTTCTCGCCCACACGTCAATATAATTCTGACCCCTTGAACCCCATTTTTAGATAAAAATAACTGGGGTTTGCAGGGATAAACCTTATTTTCCTTATTTCTGCTCTAAAATAAAGATTGTGGGCACTCGTTAGAACCGGTTCTAACGTGTTACCAAAATCTTTATTTTGAGCAGAAATAAGAAAAATATCACAACTTTTCATCTTAAAAGTTTCCTTTTTTTCGGCAATAAAATTTACAATGTATTTGTATAGGCATTTTTTTCGTAATGTTTCATTGTCTCTCCATCATCTGGATATTCGTTCATTGTGTTATACGAGCCATGCGTAGAAAAAGGAAATTCAAAAAGGAAAGCCAGCAACAAGTTTTAAATATTTATTCTGACACAGCGCGCCAATATAGGCAATGGAAAATAACTGTGTTTTATTCTGCAACAAATCACGGAAAGTCATTTAAAATTGCCAATTTATGACGTCACTAGTCGATTTCCTTGACGTTAGGCGGGCTAAGCGTCACATTCTCGCATCGAAAACGTTAGAGAAGGATATCAATGCATGTGTTTCAGTCGATAATTTAGCGGGATTTGTTCTAACAATGGAGAAAAGTTGTCAGATTTTGAAGGAAACAACAGCATTATTGCCGATTTTCAGCCTGTTAGAATCGAAATAGATCAGTTGTAGTTTGTGATTTGTTGAGTAATAAATGACAGTGTGTCGGTCAGTTGTAAGTAGACTTGATTTGTCTACAACTGACCTCCAAACTGTGATTTATTACTCAACAAATCACAGCTAGAGCTGATCTATTTCTTAAACAAACTTCATTTACAAAATTTTAAGTCAATCTTTCTCATTTAAGAATAGAAATAAATACTTTATTTTTAAAGAACAATTACAAACGAAATGTATATATTCTTTGTATTTAAGTTCATATATTAATGTGAAAGAAAACAATGATTCAAGAAACTGGGGGCGAAAACCGAGTCAAAATATTTTCATGAGTCACTGGCATACAGGTATTAACTTTTGTTTTAAAATCTGAACCATTTCATAAAAACAGAGCAACTCCAAACTGACTCACCAATAGCCATGAGGTTTTCTGTGATGTCTTAGTTACTGATTTAAATAACTATATTATATCTTTAACTTTTGCAGTATAAAATTCTAATTTTTCTAAACCTAAGACTGACTTGTCAGGTGAGTCTTGTATCTAAGCCGATCTGGTTGCCACTGTTTCTTATATTTTAAATTTTACAAGTCTCGCTACTTTGGACATCTCCTTCCTGATGCCCGGGACTTCCGTGGAGTGTGGGCCATGTTTGCTATTGCTGGCTCGGTGGGGGACGCCTACAAGTCCGCGGGTGGGCGTCTCTTGCCTGATGCCTCCAGTTGACCAGTCTCACGGGCTACGTCGGTCGGTGTACGTGTGCTCGGAAGGGGATGTGCTGTGTTTGCCGGGTCTTGTCCATCATCCGTTTCGGTTTCAGAACTTTGGGGTTGAGACACACTGATGAAGATTAAATATCAGAAAGGCCTCTGTATCACTAAATTTGGTATAGTTACGCCTTAATTACACAATGGAATCTTTAAACTCCTCAGGAACTATGCTATCACCTATTGGAGTTATTTAAACTGATCTGAAATTATATGCTAAAACATTTTCCTCCTATTTTCAATCACAATCCTTTAATTAAAAATGAATGATTAATTAAAAATATTTCAATTATAGTTTCTTTGATTTTAAGTGAATGGGTTAACGTATAGAACTTACTGACCTTATTATACCCCCGGCATACGAAGTATGTCAGGGGGTATATAGTTTTCGTCTTTCCGTCCGTCCGTTGGTTCGTTCGTATGTTCGTTTGTTCGTTCATTCGTTCGTTTGTTCGTTCGTACGTTCGTTCGTCAACCTTTACGTCAAAGTTTTGCGTTAAAACTTTTTGATTGCTCATATCTCTGTAACCACAGGTTGGATTCTCTTCATATTTGGTACAGGATATCTCTATAGCATTACCTTTCATATGGAATATCTAAGCACCTGGGTCAAGCCCCTGGGTGGGTTGTCTGTCTGTCTGTCTGTCTGTTCATCTACTTTTACGTCAAAGTTTTGTGTTAAACCTTTTTCATTGCTGATATCTCTGTAACCACATATTAGATTCTCTTCATGTTTGTTACAGGATATCTCTATATCATTACATTTCATATGGAATATCTAAGCCCCTGGGTCAAGCCACTGGGTGAGCTGTCTGTCTGTCTGTTCATCTAATTTTACGTCAAAGTTTTGTGTTAAACCTTTTTCATTGCTGATATCTCTGTAACCTCATGTTAGATTCTCTTCATGTTTGGTACAGGATATCTCTATAGCATTACCTTTCATATGGAATATCTAAGCACCTGGGTCAAGCCCCTGGGTGGGTTGTCCGTCTGTCTGTTCATCTACTTTTACGTCAAAGTTTTGTGTTAAACCTTTTTCATTGCTGATATCTCTGTAACCACATATTAGATTCTCTTCATGTTTGTTACAGGATATCTCTATATCATTACCTTTCATATGGAATATCTAAGCCCCTGGGTCAAGCCCCTGGGTGGGCTGTCTGTCTGTCTGTTCATCTAATTTTACGTCAAAGTTTTGTGTTAAACCTTTTTCATTGCTGATATCTCTGTAACCTCATGTTAGATTCTCTTCATGTTTGGTACAGGATATCTCTATAGCATTACCTTTCATATGGAATATCTAAGCCTCTGGGTCAAGCCCCTGGTAGGGCTGTCTGTCTGTCTGTTCATCTACTTTTACGTCAAAGTTTTGTGTGTAAACCTTTTTCATGGCTGATATCCCTGTAACCACATGTTAGATTCTCTTCATTTTTGATAAATGATTTCATGATGCATGTCCCTTTGCCCACCCATGGTGACCTTGACCTCAAGGTCACGGACTTAGAAATTTTTGCATTTGGTTAAAGTTTTATGTCAAAGTTTATAGATGCCTGTATGTTCTTTTTGATGCCCTCACTCCCTTGGTCCATTTAGAAATTTTATGTTTGGTTTAGCTTTTACAAGCACATTTATAGATTCTTATACCTTCTTGACTTTATTCATATCACATACAAGCTCGAAAGATATATCAGAGGGTGACGCTGGCCGGGGGTATACGTGACCCACTGGTCACTTTCTCTAGTTTGAAAAAAAGATTTGGTACAACATAAATGTTATACGACAGACTGCATGCATGGTAGTTTACCCAGTCACGGTTGACAACTTTGCTTCCCTCTTTAATTGGACGCCGTTGGGTCGGGCCTCAGATTCTATGGCAGTTCCAGCGTAAAAGCTTAAGAATTTAATTTGATGTAATGTTGGTTGGTACCTGATGTTCTGTCTCTGGTTGGGCCTGTCGCGGTTTACGCCCCCGCCATTCGGGGTCTGAAGCAATAGATGGGCTGCATGATGCTTCCACACAGAGCTGAAACCGTCCGCACACGAGTACTTGTAAATTGCTTTGAGGATCTAAGCCAGCCCAGGTTAAGCGGTACGAGTCGGACCTATTGGTTTCATTGGGCGACAGGGCTTGTGATGTCATTTCATCTCAATGTCGGGTAAAAGTCCCACAAAATTGGAAGCAACGTCTCCAAAATTAACTATACAATTTTGACGGAGACGTTAAACCTCAAATCAAACAAACAAACAAATCTGTCGCGGTTTATTTTTGTTATGGTTAGTCTTTGAGAGTGTATGTATCGCTTATATTGTTTTGTTTTGGATAGCCGATTAGCCATTTTGTGGGCTTTCCGCAATTGATGTTTCCATTAGTGTCTAGTTGTTTCATGTCTGGCTTTTAGCTCACCAGAGCCGAAGGCTCCGGGGGAGCTTATAGGATAGGCAATTGTCCGTCGTCGTCGTCGTCGTCTGCGTCGTCGTCTGCGTCAACACTTTCAAACGGCATCTCCTCTGAAGCCACTGGGCCAATTCAGCCCAAATTTAATCTGTAGCATCCTTGGGCTGGGGGATTGAAAGGTTGTGTTTTTAATGAAAATCGGCGCATTAGTTTGGTTGCTATGGCAACTTAGAGTTTCCATAGACTTACAATGCGGAAAATAGAAAAATGGCATTTATTGCCAAGCCTTTGCAGATATTTTCACAAAACCTTTATAGAATTATTTCTTCAGTGACTATCTTTTAGCCACATGTTTTTATGCCAACCTGGGGTCCCCAAGGGTATGCCGGGGCCATGCCCCACCCCCTCCTGTGCATGAAAGGCCATATATCTCAGAAACCGTTCAGATCCCCACCCCTAAATCATATATATTCTTGTTCCTTATGATAAGATGCATTCAGTGATACCAACCTAGGGGTCTTCCGGAATACGCCGGAGCCATGCCCCACCCCTCCACTCCATAAAAGGTCCAATATCTCAGAAACCGTTCAGATCCCCACACCTAAACTATATATATATATTCTTGTTCCTTATGATGAGATGCATTCAGTGATTCAAACCTAGGGGTCTTACGGGGTGCGCCGGGGCCATGCCCCACCCCCTCAACTTCATAAAAGGCGATATTTTTCAGAAACCACTCAGCTCCCCACCCCAAAACCATATATATTCTTGTTTCTTATGATAAAGACATTCAGGGACACCAGCCTGGGGGTCACCTTGGATATTCCCGGGCCATGCCCCAACCCCTCCACTTTGTAAAAGGCCCAATATCTCAGATACCGTTTAGATCCCCACCCCTAAACTATATATATTCTTGTTCCTAATGATAAGACGCATTCAGTGATACCAACCTAGGGTGTCTCCCAGGGTGTGCCGGAGCCGTGCCCCACCCCTCCATTTCAGAAAAGGAGATATATCTCATAAACCATTCAGATCCCCACCCCAAAACCATATCTTCTTGTTTCATATGATAAGACGCATTCAGTGACACCGGCCTGGGGGTCCCCTGGGATGTGCCTGTGCCATGCCCCACCCCTCCACTTCATAAAAGTTCCAATCTCTCATAAACGGTTCAGATCCCCACCCCTAAACCATATATATTCTTGTTTCTTATGATAAGACGCATTCATTTGTTCCAACCTGAGGTTTCCCGGGGGGCCCCTTGGCCATGCCCCACCCCTCAACTTCATAAAAGGCGATATATCTCAGAAACCAGTCAGATACCCACCCCAAAACCATATATATTCTTGTTTCTTTCGATAAGACGCATTCAGTGACACCATCTTAGGTGTCCCCTGGGATGTGTCCGGGTCATACCCCACTCCCTCCACTTTGTAATAGGCCCAATATCTCAGAAATCATTTAGATCCCTACCACTAAGCCATATATATTCTTGTTCCTTCTGATAAGAAACATTCAGTAATACCGACCTAGGGGTCTCCCAGAGTGCACTTGGGCCATGCCAAAATGCCATATATCTCAGAAACTGTTCAAACCCCCACCCCTATCGCATGTTTATCTGTGTTCCTTATGATAGGACTCATTCAGTCACATCAACCTGGGGTGTTTTGTGCAAGGGCAATGTGTCGATGCCATGGCCCACCCCTCCACTTCATAAAAGGCCATATATCTCAGACACCAATAAGATCCCCACCTCATAATCATATACGTGTATATTCTTGTTCCTTGTGATAAGACACATTCAGTCACACCAACTTGGCGGTCCACAGGGGCCATTCCTCTTCACTTCATAAGAGGGCCTCATATCTCAGAAACAGTTCAGATCCCCACTCCTAAACAATATAATATTTTCTTAGTCCTAATGATAAGACACATTCAAGGACAACAATCTTGGATTTCCCGGGGTCTGCCAGAGTCATGCCCCAACCCCTCCACGGCTTAAAAGGCCTTATATCTCAGGAACTGTACACATCCCCGCCCCTAAACCATATATATTCTTGTTCCTTATGATAAGACGCATTCAGTGATACCAACCTGGGCTCTGTTGGGTCCATGTCGCACACCCCCACTTCATAAAAGGCCAATATTTCAGATACAGAGTCCACATGGATTGGGACTTTATAATCAATAAATAAAAACCATACATGGTTGCCAGTGGGCAGTGCCCGCCTGAGCTCTGGTGAGCATAGTGGCCCCTGGGCCTCTTGTTTCCCTTTGGTGTCACTGATGGGAGCTTTTGGTTAATTGTATCGATTCCTGATCATTGTCTTCACTTCTATTTTAAAAGCACTTTTGTATTAAATAGAGGATCTTATATGAGTGTTTATGTATTATTGGCTTTATTAAACCAGTTGAGGAAAAGGGATAAAATGCCAGGTTTCGCCGAGCAGTTGATAAAATGCGAGGTTTCGCCGAGCATTTTATCCCTTTTCCTCAACGAGTTTAATAAATTCAATAAAACATGAGCACGAATGGAAGATTCTATTTATCATATGACATTTAAAACGCATTTTATTCACGATTGTTTACAAAAATGTCAATATGCCGTCGTTAGTAAACTCGACGTCGTTAAGGACGTCGTACATGTAACGTCACGGGACGTATCTAGCTAATTTCCATATTTAATCCACTAGTGAATTATCGAAAATATTACATGGCGTTAATACATGTATTCACTCTCAGAAGCGACGTCATATGATAAAAACATGTTCATAAAAACTAAGTTCGAAATCGAACTATTTATAACTTAAATTATGAATAACATACATAGAAATAAAATGGTATCATAAAAGGGCTAAGCATATACAAAATTGAAATATTGCAGTGCAGAATTATTAAAAAGAAACACTTTCAAACCACTATGATATGAGCCAGCGCAAGACAAAACCTACACTAAGACGTGCGCCCAACGAAGACTCAGATCAGCCTGCGCATCCGCGCAGTCTGATCAGAGTCTTCGTTGAGCGCTCTAAGGATGGCTGAGGGCCCAATGCTCCTTCATGCAGCAAGAGAAGTCTCTGGTTAGACTATATGGATGCACAGACTGATCTGAGTCTTCGCTGGGCGCACATGTCTTATTGTAGGTTTTGTCATGCGCTGGCTCATATCATATGGGCGTTTGGGTCGGTGTGAAGGTGCTGTGTATCTTTCAGTACCAGAGAATTCTACTGATTTGGCTTCCATCACGTGAACAAGCCCGTGAAATGAACACCCCCTTAAACCCCATTTTATATAGCAAAAACTGGGATTTACGGAGGTATACATTATTTTTCTTATTGTTTATCTAAGACAAACAATAGGTTAAAGGTACTCGTTAGAAACGCCTTCATGAGGCGGTTCTAACGAGCACCCACAACCTATGTTAGCAGTAGAAATAAGAAAAAATATCACGGATTTTCATGAGAAAAGTAGCCATTTTGGAGATGTAAAAAATGTATCATGTCGCACGGGTGTGTTATCGTTATGTCAGTAGAGCAAGGATGTCCTTGCAGCAGGTGCGGCGTGTGTTGGGGGCTTCTTTTTAGTTTTAGTTTCTACCATGTTCTATCTTTCCTCCCATCGGGGCCTGAAGAAATAGATGGGCTGCATAATGCTTCCACGCAGAGCTGAAATCCGACCGCACACGAGTACTGGTAAACCTCCTAGAGGACCTAAGCCTGCCCAGGCAAAGCGGTGCGAGTCGGACCGTCCATGCTTATAAACCCTATTGGTTTCTTTGGGCGACAGGGCTTGGCATGTCATTTCATCTCAATGTCGGGTAAAAGTCCCACAAAACTGGAAGCAACGTCTCCAAAATGGCCTATACAGTGTTGACTGGGACGAATCTAAAGTCATAATTGAGCCGGCGCATGACAAAGCCTACAATAAGACAGGTGGACCAGCAGAGACTGACCTTGAATCAACCTGCGCACCTATCTACTATGATAGGACCTTTTGCTTATATCTCTTTGCATAGATATTAGCCTATAGTAGTTACATACGATCAGCGAAGACTCTGATCAGACTGCGCTTAAGACTTCTTGTAGATTTTGTCATGTGCCGGCTCTGAGCCGGCGCATGACAAAACCTACAATAAGGCCCGTGCTATGGTCTAAAACTCGGTTCGACCGGCACGTCAGATCAGCCTGTTCGGAGCATTCTCCCGTTGCCCTATCTATCCATGTAGCACAAAGGCTAAAGCAGGCTCATGCGGACAGCAAAGACTCTGATCAGCATGCGCGGATGCGCAGGCTGATCTGAGTCTTCGCTGGTCGTAAAGGCCTTATTGTAGATTTTGTCATACGCTGACTCATATCTTTGCGGAGACGGCATGACATAGACGGTTGCTTGAGGACTCGGCAGCTGTTATCAATTACTGTCGGGGGCGATCTCGCTAAGTTCTGAAAACGTTTAGAGGGTCTTAGCCTGTCCAGGAACAGTTAACGTAACTGACAGGCCCGATATGCCTTAGCTGTTGCCCTGCTAGCATTCTACATGAATCTACAGCGGGCCGTTAGCGGCCCGTCAGCTACCCTGACGGGCCGCTAACGGCCCGCTGTTGATTTATGTAGAATGCTTACTGGGTGACTGAGACGTCATCACGAAGAAACGCCTATATACACTTTTATACAGCAGAACTGAGGTTTACAGGGGTATACATGTTTTTCTTATTTCTGCTCAAAAACATGGATTGTGGGTACTTGTTAGCACCGCCTCCTCGCAGCGGTTCTAACGTGTACCTACAAGCCATGATTTGAGCAGCGATAAGAAAAATAACAGAATTTTTTATCTAAAAAATTCATTTTTGTTGGTTAAATTTTCTGTATATTTGAATAGCGTGTTTTCGTAATGACTTTCAGAAACACACTTGTTCTTAATATATTGGATTGTGGTGTGAATCAAAGTTAATTAAAGGGAGAATACTCTTGGAGGAAAACATAAAATGCGCATAACTTTGGAACGAATGGAATTTTTCATGAGATGTTCAATTAAAGGTACTTTGTCGACTCGACTTTTATTCTGCTTAATACTAAGACTATAATATTGCGACTTAAGGAGAATGGGGCCACCTGGCTGATTTTTCCGCCATTTTTGAAAGGGAGGCAACTTTAAGGGGTTTGTTTGTTCGCTTTTCCATAAGCCCTGTCTCACTGAAAAATGGGTCTACTCTTAAAGGACAGATTTTGTTTCTTTTAAGAATTGACCTCTATTGACATGTGAGAAAAAAAATTATTTTGCAGGAGTTGCCTCTCATGATGGTGTTCCCATTCCCCCTTAAGCAGGATAGAATCAGACTCATATAGGTCCATTTTTATTAAAAGCATATTTAAAAAAATCCATTCGTTCAAAAATTATGTTCATTTATATCTAATACATACCTTTTATTGTCTAAGAGTAATCTCTCTTGGATGTTCTGAGATTAATAGCCACAATGTAAAATCCCGAAAATACGCCTTTATAATTTTGAACCCCACTTGTATATAATAAATCTGGGGTTTAAAGTGATAAACCTATTTTTTTCTTATTTCAGCTCCAAAATATAGATTGTGTGTACTCGTTTGAGCCGCCTCGATATGGCGGTTCTAACGATTACCAACAATCAATGTTTTGAGCAGAAATAAGAAAAATATTACAATTTTTCATCCTAAAATGTTCATTTTTTCGACGGTTAAGTTTACAATGTATTTGTATAAGCGTCTTGTCGTTATATATTGTTTGATGTCATAATGGTATTATATTTTTAAGATAATTTTAGACTTCTTTATTTCTGTTTAAGTAAACCACTTAGCATAGCAACTGTTTCTCGCATACATCTTTCACACCCGTGCGGCATTTTTCTTATCTCCAAAATGGCTACTTTTCTGGTAAAAATCCGTGATATTATTCTTACTTATACTGCAAACATAGGTTGTGGGTGCTCGTTAGAACCGCCTCATTGAGGCGGTTCTAACGAGTACCCACAACCTATGTCTTGGAGCAGAAATAAGAAAAAAAAATTATACCCCCGTAAATCCCAGTTTTCTCTATACACAGTGGGGTTTAAGGGAGTGTTCATTTCACGGACTTGTTCACGTGATGTTGTATATTCCTTTCTTCCAAATGATAACTTTTTATTGATTACTTACTGATTTGTCGCCGGCCTCGGTAGTTCAGTCGGATGCGCGTCTGGCTGGTGATCAGGAGGACGCGGGTTCGATACTTGACGGGGTCGGTAACATTTTTCGTGGAGATTGATCATGAAATATTTTGTACGGTCATTCTCTCCCTTCCGCTGATTCAAGAAGGGCAGTTGTTAGTTTCTGGCGAAAGAATGTGCACTGTAGTGGTTAACCGCTTACGTATAAGCCTGACCAGGAAAGTGTTGATAGGTTAACTGACCGGCTCAAAAATGACCTAAAATAGTGTTGACTGGGCCGTAAAACTCAAATACAAACAAACTTTATTTCTTCGTCTGCGTATTTAGTTTTTTCACTGACTTCATAATCTGGATATGTTTTTGTTTGTTTGATTTGTTTGAGTTGAGGTTTAACGTCCCTGTCAACACTGTATAGGTCATTTTGGAGACGTTGCTTCCAATTTTGTGGGACTTTTACTCGACATTGAGATGAAGCGACATCTCAAGCCCTGCCGCCCAATGAAACCAATAGTGTTTATAAGCATGGACGGTCCTACTCGAACCGCTTTGCCTGATCCTCAAAGCGGTTTACCAGGACTCGTGTGCGGTTGGATTTCAGCTGTGCGCGGAAGGATCATACGGCCCATCTATTTCTCCAAGCCCCGATGGGCGGGGGTCGTATCTGGATATGTATACTTTTCACGGTGACTTCTTCATTACGTGAGCCTCAGATTGAAGGATTTAAATTTTGTCGGGCATATTGTATATTTTTTCAACATAATCCCCTTCAGTTTCTATACACTTTTCCCAGCGGTGTTTAAGGGCCCCAATGCCACTTTAAGGGAACTCCTTTTCTTTGCTGTTCAGAAAGTCATCCACTGCATATATGACGTCATCATTGGACTGAAAGTGGGTGCCTGAAATAGCCGTTTTCAGTTTTGGAAATTGATGAACGTCTGATGGAGCGAGATCAGGTGAATAAGGCGGGTGTTCAATCAATTTAAAGCCACAGTCGTGAATGGCAGCCATAGCAATGACAGACTTGTGAACAGTAGCATTTACGCGGCGCTTAAGTTTAATGTTTTCCCACAACTGCGTCAGAAGTGAAGCATAGTATGCGCAATTGATGGTTTGTTCTTTTTGGAGATAATCTATCAGCGGAATACCATCTGCATCCCAGAAAACCGAGGCTGATGGAAGAGTCTTTGCCTTCTTTGGCGGGGGTGAGCCAGGGTGCTTCAATTGTTTCGATTTTTGTTTCGCCTCTGATGGGCCCACGTTTTATCCATTGTGACACATTAGGAAAACATGGCCGTGTGAAATAATGGCGTCCAACATGGTGTCAGAAGTTACGTATATTAGATAAAAATGAGAACATCTTTCTAATTTCTTCTTTCGGCATAGATTGTGGGTGCTCGTTAGAACCGCCTCAATGAGGCGGTTCTAACGAGTACCCACAATCTATGGTTTGGAGCAAAAATAAGGCAGATAATGTTTACCCCCTTACACCCCACTTTTCCCTATATAAAATGGGGTTTAGAGGGGTCTTCGTTTCACGGACTTGTTATCGTGATGAAATCTCTGGATCTTCAGATTAGCACGCGATAATGTGCGCCTGGTGTGCTTCTGAATAACTGTCAGAAGTTTTGTTACCCATCGGACCGAAAGCTTTCTCATTCCTCTGTCGGAATGGAAAGTACTCTTTCCTGTGAAATGGCAACTCTACTGGCTGTATATCTTTCTGTGTCTCGTCTGTCAGTCCTAACAATATCATGCAATTTATTGACCATTTCTGGGGTTGCAACATTGACAAGCCTTCAAGAACGGGGGTCATCCTCAAGGCTCTGTTTGCCTCGCTTAAATTCCGCCAGCCACGTTTTCACTGTAGCATATGAAGGGGCATCTTTCCTAAGTGTTGATGCCATATCATTATGGCTATCCTTAGGTGTTAAACCTTTTTTATGAAATTTTTTTATCACTGCCCTTTCACCAATTGTGTCCATTTTACAAAAGCTGTCTGTCTTGTTTAGTATAGAGCGCTGCCTCGTCAAATGAGACCAGTCCTTTAGTACCGCGGCCCAATATAGCCGGAGAATAGTGGAACTTAAAAAGAACATCCATGCGTACCTCCTTCAATACGAGGCTCACAACACACCAATCACCCCTCGTAGGTTTTGTTTGTTTCGATGGTTTCACGCTTTCATGTACTTTTATCTAAATGACGGGAACGGTTCTATTGGGCGCCGTTAAACTATTTATTCCATATTTATTGATATTCATAATTCAGCGTATGAATATCAATTTTTCGAATTAATGATATCCATTAATCAACCGAATAATGGATATCCATAATTCGAATTATAGATATCCATAAAAAGAATTACGAATATCCATAATTCGGTTTATTGATACCGTTAATTAAGATCGATTTATGGATATCCATAATTCGAATTATGGATATCACTAATTCGAATTATGGATATCAATTAATCAAAACATGGATATCCTTTTTGCACTTGTTTATGGATATCACTTATTCGAATCGAATTATGGATATCCATAAATCGGGTTGAATTTATTATATCCATAACTGGAATAATGCATATCCATTATTCACCGCAAAAGCTCTTGGTTTCAGTCTTTGTTTATTTGTTTTATTTACAAAGAAGAATTATAATCGTTATTCATAATTTGAATAAGTGATATCCGTAAATGGACCGAATTAATCATATCCATAATTCGAATTATGGATATCCATAATTCGAATTATGGATAGCCATAATTCAATCCGATAAATGATATCCATAAATTTAATTATGGATATCCATTATTCTATTTATAGATGTATGTTATTTGATTTAATGATATCCATAAATCAGCCGAATAATGGCTATCCGGGGCATAATTCGAATTTTAGATATCCATAAATCGAATAATGGATATTGATCATTCGATTTATGGATATCATTAATTCGGATCGATTAATGAATATCTGTGATTCAAATTATGGATATCCATAAATAATTATTGCTATCCATCAATAATTACAGATATTCATAATGGATAACCTACCAAAGAATGGTCATTAAAAACTTTCAGACAAAACAGAAGTGAATGCAATGATCAGGAATCAATACATCATCATGAAAACACGCCTATATACTTTTGACCCCCTTGAACCCCACTTTTATATAGTAAAACTTGGGTTTCAGGGGGTATACCTTATTTTTCTTTTTTTTTTTTTTTTTTGCTCTAAAATATAGATTTAGCGTACTCGTTAGAACCGCCTCGATGAGGCGGTTCTAACGAGTGCCCACAATCTATATTTTGAGCAGAAATAAGAAAAATATCACAATTTTTCATCTTAAACTCTTCATTTTTTCGGTGATAAAAGTGGCAATGTATTTGTATAGACGTGTTTGCCTAATGATAGAGTATTGGTGGATTCCAAAATATTTCATCGAGTGTGTTGAAAACATCATAATTTTCACGAGTGCGAAGGACACTTGCGGTAATTGATCGACCCGAGGCGGTGACGTCACGATTTTGATCTGGCTACAGGACGTCACAACTGTCAGTTTCAAAGCATAAACAAATCGCCATTTTGAATTTAGCATTTCTAGTTCAAAGAATGCTTTTCAAGGTATGTTACAGAATGCGTTATGCTTATTTGAAGTCCATTTTATTTTTGAAGGCTCTACATGCACCCAGCCACTGCATAATCGATTTCATGTGTAGCAGTCGGTCGCGGTCGGTTTAAAAACCTCATTTGAGCACAGATTTCCTCGCACAAACTCTTACTCAGCCATTCAGTGAACTGGTACGCCCTGTAGATCATTTGTAACAAAGACAGCTAAGCCTTAATCTGTGAGGGAGCATTTAAATATTGTGCCCGAGATGTGTGTCGGCAAAAGGGTGTTGTATTGTTCAAAATCACAGCGCTGCTTTTGTCAAATATGGCGCCTGTTCATTCAATTTTAATGCCACACTTCAAAATATATTCTAACGGGACAAGGAATTATTATTCTTAGTAAATAAAAGGAAAATTAACCTTTTTTCGACCAGAACGTGAACAAAAAAGTAGTTCCGGCACGGTAAAGTGAAATGATATAAATGGTACCAGTCACAAGTGAAATGATACGATATCATTTCACTTGTGATTGATATCATTTTTATTTGTTTCAGATATACATTGATATCACTGCTAAGTGTAAAATACTATTAACCCACTAACCCCAGCAGCGATACCAAAGGGAAAGAAACACGAACATGAAGCAACTAGACGCTTATGAACACATCACTAGCGGAAAACCAAAAGGACAGTTACTTTCCACCAAAATGGCCATTTGGCTATCCAAAACCAAAATGTATGAGCGATACACACATTCAAAGGCAAACTATTACAAAAGTAATCAACAACAGAAAAACCGCCATTAGGGTCACTGATGTGGCCTACTTTGCCGAAACTAGCTAGTCTGGTCCAGAAAACGTGTACATTCCATATTTTCTAGTTCTGCGGTGTATGCCTTGCTTCAAAAGGATAACCCTTTTATAGAACATATTTGGACCGCGTCAAGCGAATTTGGTACTTGTCGCCTATGCGAGCAGCGATGGTTCAGGCGAGCCTGCGCATCCGCGCAGTCTCCCCAGAACCTCCGCTGCTCGCTCATACAAGTAGTGATTCAAGAGGAACCTTCAGGCAGAAAGCCAGATCCCTGGCCCCTCTGAATGGCTGGGCATGCGCAGTTAAAAGTTGTCATGACGAAATGCTCGAAGACACAAATTCGCTTGGCGGGGCTCATTTAACGTCACTACAGCTGGTGTTTGGGAATGTGTGGCGGACGAAAGGAGTCTCCAGTGTAGTTCATGTTTCCTTGCCATTTGGGATCATTGATTCCATTGTGGAATTTTTAAAATATTTGAGGGTCACTAATGAGGCCTAATTGACCGAAACTAGCTAGTCTGGACCAGAAAACATGTACATTCCATATTTTCTAGTTCTGTGGTATATTCCTTGCTTCCAAAGGATAACCTTTTTATAGAAAATATTGAAATGGTGATTGAAAAGTATTTCTGACTGGGGGGGGGGGGGGGGGCTTAAATCGATTTTACGCGGTCGCAATCCTCGCCCTTACTTCTGTCGTGGTTTAGACATATACTTTGTTCAGTTCGCACGAAGGCTTCCTATCTCATTAGTGCAGCATCTCCGAGAACATAAAAATCAAGCAATTACAACTATGAAACAACGATGAGGAATAGACAGCATGAAATAACTGAAAGGCTGGAGCTGAAGAAAACCAACTGTTAGACTCCGATGTGCCCGATCAGACACAAAGCATCATAATCCAAGAACGCACCAAGTTATCACAGACAAGTTATCACAGACAAGTTACCACAGACAAGATATCACTTAGGGGAATAACTGTACTGAAAATTGTCATTTGGGGAGGTAAATCGGAGGTTTAACGGTCGGAAATTTTGTTTTACGGGACGCGTTATCGGAGCCGTAAAACCTAATTTGCGACAGTAAAACCGACGATTTACCTCCCAAATGACAATTTTCAATACAGTTATCCCCATTCTAATGCACTTTTAAAAATTGCACTATTTTGCATAAGGCGGCGAGCGCGGTAAAACCAAATGCCAGCCAATGAAAAGCGACGTTACGTCATAGTTTAGTTTATATTTTCTTGTTCTTTGGGATCACTGATTCCATTGTGGAACCTTCAAAATATTTCACGGGCACTGATCATCGGAAGCCTAGTTTGCCGAAACTAGCTAGTATGGCCCAGAAAATGGAGCACTCCATACTTTAAGTTCTGTGGTGTATTCTTTGCTTCCAAAGGATAAATCTTTTATAGAACATACTGAACATATAGATGGGCTGCATTATGCTTTCACGACGAGCTGAAACCGACCGCACACGAGTACTGGTAAACCGCTTAGAGTACTGGTAAACCGCTTAGAGGATCTAAGCCTGCCCAGGCAGATCAGTGCGGGTCGGACTGTCCATGCTTATAAACCCTATTGGTTTCATTAGGCGACAGGGCTTGTGATGTCATTTCATCTCAATGTCGGGTAAAAGTCCCACAAAATTGGAAGCAACGTCTCCAAAACGACCTATACAGTGTTGACGGGGACTTTAAACCTCAAACCAAGCAAACAAGAAAATGCTGCGCGTAATTTTTTATGAAGGGAAGCAACCACACTTGATTTATTCTGCAAAGCAACACATGCGTTATGTTGCCTCGATCACTGAATTCAGAGGCTATTCTTCATAAATAGAGAATACCAGGTTCGTGTCTTTTGACATCATGTTTATCAGGCGATGCTTTGGGAACGCTTGTAGAATCGCGAGGCTTGCCGAGCGATTCTACATGCGTTCTCGAAGCCGAGCCTGATAAAATTCATATCAAAAGACACGAATCTGGTATTCTTTTTATCAATTTATCCCCTTGTAAACTCTTTAAAATTGGCGATTTACGATCAGTTATCGATTGTCCTCAGTGCGTCCCAATATTCCGGCGCGGAATATAATCGGTCAGTATATTTAACTATTGGGTGATCGTTATTTTATTTTTTTATTTTTTTTTTTTTTTACAATGTGTTCCATTGATAATAACATTTTAGCCATTTTTGCCGGTAGTCCGCTTCATTCATAAAAGTGCAATGTCACGTTGACCTGATAAAGCTCACTTGTCCTGAGATAGCATATCTTTATCAGGTCAATGTGTTACAATGTAATATATATATAGGGGATAACTGATAAATAGAGAATACCAGGTGAGTGTCTTTTGATATCAAGTTTATCATGCAAGGCTTTGAGAACGCTTGTAGAATCGCGAGGCTTGGTGAGCGATTCTACATACGTTCTCGAAGCCGAGCCTGATAAAATTGATATCAAATATTCTATTGATCAGTTTATCACCTTGCACATGCACACTCTTAAATTTGCAATTTACGATCCGTCTTCGATGGTCCCCAGTGCGTCCCAACATCCCGGCGGTCGATATACTTTGTATCAGCTGACTATATTTTATTCCCAAAATATTTTTTTAATATTTTTTCCATTTTGTACAGTAATAATAACATTTTTGCCATTTTTTTTTTTTAAGTAGACCGGTTCATTCATAAAAGCGCAATGTCACGTTGACCTGATAAAGCTCACTTGTCCTGAGATAGCATATATCTTTATCGGGTCAATGAGCTGCAATTCAATTGATATAGAGGGTAACTGATAAAATGTAATATAACGATTCCTGATCATTGCCTTTCCCCCGATTTATTGTAATTAACCCTTTTTGTAACAAATGTAATCTTCATCCTTATATATATAGCAGGAGTCCATTTCAAAATTAAGGGGCGCCAGGCTGTGTTTTCTTCAAAACTGAATCGGAAAATGGTTGAACTTTTTGCAAACAGTGCAGGCCCTGATCAGATGTCGCGTTCTGTGGCATCTGATCTGGGCCTGCACTGCTTGCCAAATACCCGTTTTGCGTTTTCCGGTACTAATATAAAGGGTTAAACAATGTGTTC